>CM076577.1:1325451392-1325999836 GCA_034641835.2 Pinus albicaulis
TAGTAAAATTAACCAATCAAAATAAATAAATGTTCAAGAAGTTCCGAGAAGGTATGGGTCATAGAGTTGCCAACAAGGGGGGTCTCTTAGAGTAATAGAAGAGATCGTGACCTATGTGATCTAAGTGGCTAATTGAAGGGATTCAAAAATATAAATTGCAACCTTTGCTATTAAGCAGTGGGATCGCACCATTCATAGGGTCACACCGGTCATAGGGTCACACCGATCATGGGGTTGCACTAGTCACAGAGTGTGTTAAGTCACATGTAGTGATTTTTACCCAGCGTGACTTACATGTACAAAGAATACTTGGATGAGATTTAGAGGGAGAAATTTGTGGCTAGAGACATTTTTGGACAAGGGGAAGATGGAAAAGAGGGAGATTGGAAAAGAGGGTGAAATTTGGGCTTATCTATGGAACACATGGGTTGTATAAGCTAAGAATGGAGCAAATGGAGTTTGAGAGACTGAACATGGTTTAAAAGTGAGGCACTAAGGTAGATAAATCTCTCTCTGGCTTGGGAGACAAAAAGCCAGAATTAGGTAGGGAAAAATGGAGGGAAGAATTAATTACTACGAGGTCAGAGTGACTTACTTGGAGGAAACAACTCTCCTATTGGGCCATTTGAGTCAGCAAGAGATCCATCGTGCTATTTGAATGCAGCTAACCTGATCTCTCATATATATAAAAGACCACACATGTGGGTCATTAATGAGGCCGTCAGAGTTGCAAAGGAGGTTAAGCGTATTTCATCGATTCGTACAACCTATGCAACCTTGCGACTTGGGGCGTCACCAAGTCATAGGGTTGCATGGGTCTAACCTGGTGGAGTTTTCGGGATCCATGACATATGTGACCCATGTGACCAATGTGACTTGTTTCAAGGTCACGCAGGTCACCAAGGCACATAATTCATCATGTGAAATATTCAATGAATATGCGACCCTTGCGAGCTTGCACCTTCTTTTGAGGTCACTTCATCTCAAATTTGCGAGAGGACACATTTAAGAAGGTTGCGACCCATGTGACCATACTTAGGAAAACACTAAAAAAAACAGGAAGCCACTGATTTTTCTTCTCTTAGACTCGAAAGCTAAGGGGAAAAGGAGATGACTAGGACCTAAGTGAGGAGGATGGATTGAATCAAGGGAGGCTTATGCTAGCATGGATCTCACCAGAGATGCAGGAGCTCTAAAATTTCATAAGGGTGCCAAATTTTGGAGAGTAGTTATAGTGGCTACAAAAATTGGCGATTCACTGGTATAAAATTATAATCTCTAATTTCACTTTTCATTGAGTGGCGAGGGGTTAGGAAATTTGGCTAGGCTTTGCTTCTAGATTGGAGGTCCCACTAGCATTCTCTTCCCACCTTTGTGGACTAGTTGGCCTAGGCTACTTTGATTCAGTTTGCTAAGACTCAATGAAACATAAATTTGGAGAATCACTAGAGGGGTCCAAATAACAACATGAGCTATGTAGATTTCAGTATATATTATATGCCTTTGGTGTTGCTCCACTACTAGTGAGCTTTAATAGTATGCTGGTAGAGTCACTGCCTAGAAATAACAATGCTGCTCTGCTACTAGTGAGCCTGGACGATACCCTAGTGGATTTCTTCCATCACCTCTCTTTGCAGGAAGCCTTTCTCAATCATTTTTCCATTATTTATTTTCATGTCCTTATAGCACTTATTTGTGTGTTCTCATGGAACTTATTCTTTGTGGCGATTATTTTCCTGGGTGGATGAGTGATCCCATCTTATTTTACTTTTCAAGAGAGATTGTTTCTGGTTTTCTTGGAGAGCCATTATTATTTTCCTGAATTTGTTTCCACTCATCAAGTTTGTTTCTTTACACTTTTTTGAGTTTCCTGTATCACCAGTTTGTTTCAATTCAAACTGAGTCACATGTCAGGTTTAGCCCCTCACACGAGGATGTCCTGATCTAACTGATTTCCCTACAAAAAATGGAATTCAACCTTCATTCTTAGTCAAGGAAGAGGATTGATTAAGTACAAGTGTAGATTAAGGAAAAATTTAGCTGATTGTGTAACAACTGCATCAACCCTTAGAGTTTCAAAATTTTAAGAGAGATTTCGGAAAACCTACTTAGGGTAAACCCTTATTGAGAAGAAGAAAACAAAAAAAGTAGAAAGCATGAAAGAAAAAAAACACATGGAAGGCATAAGGGAATGGTAAAAACACATATGTGGAAATATGGTAGGAGGCTCTGGGGCCACTAAGTAAAGTAGAATTTGAGATCATGGCCATTCACAAAAAGGGCTTCAATCCTTCCCTCTAGGGTTTGAAACTTGTAAGTGTGTTGGCCAATCTTCTCTCTAACTTGAAACATACCTATCCACAGGGCTTGAAACTTGGTATGATTTCCCTTTTCCTCATGGGGCTTGTCCCATTTGTAAACAAGGTTGCTGACATTGAACTCTTTATTCCCAATGGATTTCTTTTCAAACCACCTCTTGATTCAGCTTTGATGAATGACAAAATTATTCTTAGCCTTTTTCATTTCTTCTTATAATTTAAGAAAGGTGTTAATGCAGGCCTAAATAGTGGGGAAGGGGGTACCACATGATTCCTGAGAAAATTTAAGGGCAGGCACAAAGAGGTTGGGGGGAGAATATTTTCCTTCCTATATATTAAGAAAAAGGGAGAGGATCGGAGAGAAGATTTGGGTGTGATTCGATCGACCCATAGAATATTATTGAGAGAATTGTCTTAGTTTTGTTGTTGGGAGAGCAAGGATTTCTTGCTAATGTGGATTAGTTTCTTGTTGGTCAACTCAGCTAGCCTATTTCCTTGAGGGTAATAGTTAGAAAAATGTTTCAAAATAATACCATTTTCCAAATCGAAATCATATAACTTGAAAGATGAAAAATATGTAGCATTATCAAATAGGACGGAGGTTGGAACACCAAACATGGTCATGATGTGATGATTAATGAAAGATATTACCTGTTGGTCATAAATCTGACGTAATGGTTCGACTTCAACCCACCTCATGAAATAGTCAGTGGCTGTCAATATATACCAGTATTATTTCGATTAATGTGGTAAAATTCCAATGACGTCCAAACCCCATTGCTGAAATGGTTCTTCCACTACTATAAAATGAAGTTGGGAAAACGACTGGGCTTCCTTGCCAGTGCACTTTTGACACACGAAGAATTTACGATCATAAGCATAAGAATCCCATATTAGGGTAGGCCAATAAAATCCAAACCTCATGATATTATGTGTTGTGGTGTTAGCTACAAAATGTGCCCCAACTAGTCCATTGTGAAGCTCCTTCAGAACCCATTGCACATCCTCAAACTCAAAACATTTAAGTAGAACACCATTGTACTGTTTGCGGAATAATTTTCCATGTAATAATTGGTAGGATGCAGCCTTGAGCCTCATGGATCATTTTTGTTTGGTTGAAAAGGTCAGGGACAGAGTCATTTTTCATATATATTGTGTTACCTCTAAGTACCAAGATGGCAAGTTTGATGTGCTTACATGTTCTGCTTCATACATTTCAATCTCGTGATCCCAACTTCCTAATTCATCATTATGTGGATTTGTTGCTTCGATGACCAACTTACATAACCGATGTCCTTTGACTCTTTGTGTTGGATTAAACTCAAAGTCGTATTCTTAAAGACATACCATCCAATTACCCCTTCACTCACCAAGCTCTTGTTGTATGAAAAATTACCAAACTACATGGAGAGGGACAAACACCGTCACATGTTATTTCATAATGTAAGGCCAAAAGTGCTTTACTGCTTTGTATACCACATATGCTTACCTATCTATGTCTGGATAGTTTAGCTCTATGCCTTGAAACCCCATGCTTGGGAATGAAATGGGTTGCCCATCATGACCTTCATCATTTTGTGTGAGGACAGATGCTAGTGACGAATCTGAGGAAAAAGTGTAGAAGATGAATTCTCTACTAAAATCTAAGCTATATAGAGTTGGGGCCTATGCGATGGCCTTCTTGATACGGTCAAAAGATTTCATTTCTGCTTGATTCCATTTAAAAATAATGCTATTCTTAATCATGATTTATAGAGGCTTCACAATCTAGGTGAAGTCTGATATAAACTTATGGAGGAACTTGACCATCCCGAGGAAAGATTACATAGCTTTCTTGCAACTAGGGAGGGGAATATAGGTTATAGATTTTAAGTAGTCTGAATCAATCATGATGACTTTTTTAGTTATCATATGGGCCAATAAATTCCCTTATGAGACCGTGAAATTAATTTTTCTCAGGATTCAGTGAGATCCCATATTTCTGACATCACTCAAAAATCTAGTTGAGGTGTTCAAGATGATTGGCTCTCCTTTTAGAAAATATTGTGACATCGTCCAAATATACCACAAAAAATTGTCCCATTAATCCTTTTAATGTGATATCTATTTTCCTCTGGAAGGTTTGTCCAATGTTGATTAAATCACATGGCATGCGCTATAACGTGAACATTCTCCACTTTGTTCTCAAATTTTTCTTTAGATGGTCGAGTTCGACAACTAGCACCTAGTTGTAGCCTGAAAAACCATCTAATAAAGAGAAAATATCTGACCCTGACACGGTTTGAAGAATATGTTCCATAAAGGAAACATGGTAATTATCTTTGTTTGAAGGCCAGTTGAGGTCTCAGAATTCAACACACAATCAGATTTCACCATACTTATTCCATATGAGAAGCAAATTTGAAACAAACGTAAAATATTTGAATTTGAAGATAATGAAGGAATCCAGGAGTTTTTTGAATTCCTTATAAATAAGAAGCTCTAGAGTGGGATGTACCTTCCTTTTTTTTTTGGAATGGTTTGACACCTTCTCTCAATGGGAGTACGTGTTGGATGATTTTGATGTCATCTGTTCGAAGCTCGTCATAAGTCCAGGTGAAAATGTCTCGATACCTCTTAAACAAGTTGATGAACAACTGCTTCTCTTCGGGTGTACATCTGATACCAAGGTTGAAAATTTTCAGATTCGCATATGTCCTGATGTTGATACGCTTGTGTGACAGGTTGGATATTTCCACCTTGGTATTAGGCATCCCTTGGAACTAACTTTGCAACTCAAAAATATTCTCCAGTGAGACAACCCCTTTGGGCATGGGGTTACACTTGTGTTCATCCACCTATTTTTTCAAAGCCTATTCATGTTCCTCTTCTTTAATCATACCGTCCTTGAATACGTCAGTGTTCATCATGAAATCCAACACCTTTTGATCATCATTGAAAACATGCAAATTAGTTACGTTATCGAGAACTGCATGTTTAAATACAATTTCAATATAAAATTGATCTCTTAATGGTGTAAACCTAGCGGCTACATTGTCTAAAGTATCAGCCAAAATGTTATTCATCCTAGTAATAGAATTTATATAAAAAGCATCAAAAGAAGAAATTAAACAACATACCTCCTGTTGATAGCCTTTCAGATGTGGTGAAAAGAAGTGAATGGTACAGCGTACTAGTCTAGTGATGATTTTAGAATCACCAACTACCTTCAGGCATCTAACCTTGAGATCAATGGCTTTCATGAGTCCAAGAATTAGTGCTTCTTATTCTTTGGTATTGTTGGTACATTGGAATTCTAGTCTATAAGAGATCAGAAATTTATTCTTCTAGGCATCTATCAGGATATAGCCAGCACCGACCCCATTCTAGGTCTTGGACCAATCATAGTATAAGGTCCAAATTTCACTTTTGGTTATGTCTAAGTTATATGTGTTTACATATTAGGTACATATATTGATATAACTTGTTGGGGGAAAAATGAGAAGCTCTAGTCGGGTGTCCAGGGCGACAGGTTATGGAATTTCCTAGTAGCATTTGAACTTGGCCTTTAAGAAACACATCTTGAGCTCTTCCTCAACGAAGCTAGAAGGATCATTTATCACTTCAAGGTCTGTGACAATGTATTTCATGTATGGTTCATTATTGACCCTGATTTGGTTATCCCTTCCTTTATAAGGGTTCCACAGGTGGGACCGATCAGTGGCGAAGTAGCCTTGAAGTTTGCTTGACCAGTCACGTATCAGAAATAAGTTGTATGCCTACGGGATGCCAACAAAAATGACGTCAATGCACTGGTGCACCCTAGAATCTGTGGATAGCCAGATTATTACACTTCTCAATTCTCCCACAGGGGTATCATGAGATCGATCCGTTCAGATGATTCTGGCATCAATTTTTTCTGGTTAAATGTTCTATTTGTTGCACATGGATATGGGAATAACGTTAGTTGATGCCCTAAATCAATGAGGAAGTTATGCACATTGAATTTGAAAATTTCAAAATATAAGAGAAATGGGGGGATGGAGCATTGACTATAGATTAAAGGTTGATCACAGCTCGAGATGCCATGGAAAAGCATGCCTTTGGGGAGGGGGAGTATTTGCTTGTCGAGGATGTGGTGGAAAAGGCTTTAAGGATAAATTTCTATTGGTTTTCTATCTTGGCGAGCTCATTTAGTGAAATGTTGGCCTGAGTTTTCTTCATGCCTTCAACAATGTTATACCTAAGCTCTGAGGTGATGACACCTTTTAAGTCGCGTGGGGTGAAATGGGAGACTGTGCATCTTTGGATGTATTTTTAGGAGTAGTGAGGTTGGCTTTCGCTGAGGTAGGGATCATGGCTTGGCTCAAATTGTTAAGAGGGACGATACTCCTCATCAATCATTTTTTCTTCTCCTTGAGTTTGGGTTAGGTACAAGACCCTTGTTCCTGAGTTTGTATTCCTTTGGAGGTTTTGGTTGGGGGTTGTCACCCACATTAGCTTCCATGAGGGACTGGAGCTCTTCTCTGTGGATAACTTCGAAGGCCAAAACAGTCGATCCTACATCCTCATCAGGAGGGAAGGCCTTCTCCTTAGAAATGTCAGCCTCTTCTTCAACGTCCCCTATCATCTAATCTTCTAGGAATTGATTCACTACAATGGTCATTATATGGATTCATTTTGGGTAGGTTTTCTCTGAATGGGAAGCATGGTGAAAATAACATAAATTGTCTTTTTTGATCTCTTCAATGTTGAAATTTGTGTTTTAGTTATGCAGGGGAGATTTGGGGTATTGTTTCTCTTTATAAAAATCAGTTTGGGGGGTTTGTTACTCGAGGAGGCATCACGCATCTTCATTTTCATATCTAATAATTCGTTCTTTAGGAGGTTCAAATAATTAGCAATGCTTTCGAAATTGAAGGGTTATTTATCCTTATCCCGTTGCTTATGGGTTGAAGGTTGTGACTTCTTGTTTGCATACTTGAGGGCATCACAATTGTCATGATCAAGAACCCCTATGGACATCATATCTTTCTTAATGGAAAGGGCTATTATGAAACTTTTAGCTAGAGTGACCTTTGCTTCGCATTTAAAAAACACAATGATTTCACATGGAAGTGCCCTTGTGTAATAGTCTATGGCGATGGGATCATCGAGGACCATGTTTGAGGGGGGGGGATTATTCAAGATAATGGTAAATCAATAATTGAAGTCTTTGACCTTTTCCTTCTTCTGCTACTTCAACATGCTAAACTCCATAAAGAGCATAGAAAGTGTCTTATATTTTTAGAATTTCTTGAGAAGGTTCCTTCTAAACTCTTCCCATGTCCAGATAAAAGCAACAGGTAAAGATAAACACCAGGTAGCATATTTTTTCTCTAAGGTGTGGGGAAACAACCAACATACTATGTAGTCATACTAAACTCTCATCATGTGCATCTCGACTAACATGCCCCTTTCAGGGTTGAACTTGTCGAGGTGATTCTTGGGGTTCTGGGGCATTTCATGGAGAGTGCCTCAAATTCCTATATGCAACTCGTCCATCCAGACCAACAGTTGCACCCGGTTAGCTTGGGGAATGGGTTGGAACATGAAACGATCGACACCAGCTTTTGATTCACATCTAGCACCTAACCTGGAAGTGTCACCATCATTTTGTCATTTCTTGTCATTGTCCTAGCGAACTCTAAAATTTTGAAAGTCCCTGTAGTTCCTCAAGTTTCTAAAAACACTGAAGTTCCTACTAAACCAAAATTTTCATTAGTTTTGGGGTAGGTTGAGGTGGTGGGGGTGATCTCTATTTCAAACATTCTCCCAATTTCTAGTTTCTTGAACCACCTTGGGACCCCTCCTAAGTGGGGGCTCATTTATCTAGGAGTTTTCAGGCTAAGGTTGGTTATTATGTAGAACATTATTTTTTCGGATTGGGTTGGTGACTCTCGTAGCAGTGCTCCTCAGGTCTTATCTTATTCTTATTCTTGTATGAGGGACATGTGTAAGTATGTTACGTACTAAAAAAATAATAATAATTTTTTTATCTCATGTCAGCCAAAAAAACAAAAATTGAATTACCATATAAATAAACAATTAAAAAACTATTAACAAAACAATTAACTCAATTTTTGATATTTCACTTACACTCTTCAAGTAATAAAATATAAATATCTAATTTTACAGAGATAAAACATCCAATGTGAGTTATGAGTAACTTTTTTTAACATGAGTAAATATAAAATCACTCAATACACATGTTATGTAATCTTTATAACATTTAAAAATGAAATTTAAATAGTTAAAAATTGCACATTATTTTTTTCACTCTAAAATATGTTTGTAACAAAAGAAATTTATGTCGACTCATGTTAGATTCGTGCTCTAGATGGATCTATGATGGTATTATCAAATTTCCTTCCTCTTGGTGCTTTTTCCACTTCTCTTATTCTTGTTGCCTATGGTTTCCTTCTCCTTCATTCCCTTTTTCCTACTACTGACCAGGGGTTCCTTGTGACCCTTTGATCTCTTCCTCCCTCTTCCTCGAGTTAATTTTTTGTCTTTCCAAGGAGATGTTACTTTGTTCTAAAGTTTCATTGTCTCCTTACACTTCTTAACTGGTCAAAAAGTCCTCAGCTGAAGTGTTATTTGGTTTCTTTTTATTGGAAGAGGGTCCCCTTGTCTGCATCTTATTTTTCATAAATCCTGACCTTTCCTAGAAGCTAACGTTATCTTGGGAGTGTTCATATTGCTCCTCCTCTTCTTCCAGCTCATCATTTAGGCCAAGATTTATGTCTATATTGTACCAATTCCTAACTTCATCTTCATGAGATGCCTCTATATGATGATAAGACTAGTTTAAGTTGGCCTTCTTATAGTGGGATGATACTATCCTCTCTATTGGAAATAATGAGAGTGGGGGTGAATCAATATTCCTTTCAATTAGAGCATTAGTTAATCTTCAATTATTATCATTGTTTTTACAATGATAGCATTAAACAAGAGGAACACAAATGCACACAGTTTTTAAGGTGGAAACCCACTCTGGGACGAAAATCACGTAATGCTTTTCTAATAATTCTTTAATATTCAACTCCAATTGAAAATAAAGCTCCAAATTCCTAGAACCTAGAAAATAATTCTTCTCCAACTCCTACTGGATGGATGCTCCAATGCCTAAGATTCTTCAATAGTCAACTGAACAGATGCCCTAACACCTAATGAGCTACAACTCACCCTAGCACCACCCTACCACCCTATAGAAGAATAAAATAATAATGGACTCTCGTACTAGGGAAAATGGTCCACTTTACAATGATATAGAATGACGTAGAAGAAGAGGATATACTAGACCATAACCCCAACTTTGCAACAACCACCTAATGATGATCCTAGAGCTCCCAAAACTGCCGCTTCAACCCTTGGCAGATAGACACTAGTACAATTTGTACAATAATGTATTTACAATGACTAAGTACAGTGATACCTTTACAATGATTGTATGCAGTGCTACCCACTTGAAGACTTCATATGATGAACTTCTTGCTGCTATTATGCACCTTGGTTTCTGCTCTTGTCATGCTACCCTCTGTTGCACCTTGCTTTGCTTTTCTACCCTAGAAATTCTGGTCCTTTGCAACCCTTGACAACACATGATCTAGTTTTTTCTTGCCTTCTAGGAGCTCGATATTGAATCTGGTTTATCTCTGTTAATTCAGATCCTCAATATCCAATTTTTGGTCCTGTAGTAGTTCTCTGAGTCATATTTCCAATGCCATAGGTTTGACCCAATTTGGATTCTTGAAGAGAGAGTTATACCCAATCTCTCACAATGCCCTAATTATGGACTGTTTCAGCAGAGCACACTTGTATGGCGTGCCACATGTCAGCTGTTCTTCATTTGTTTCTGAAATTGATAGAGAAAAAATTAAAGACTATGCATTATCTATAACTTTTTATCACATTCCAATCTGATACTCAAAGAGAGAGTTATGACGAATTTACCAAGGTCACTTCTTTGAGATGAATTTCAAGAGCCTGCAAAAACCATTACTTCCACATATCATATCTCCAAAGATGTTGCACAACCTTATCTGAAATTTTTACTATAGCTTCCTCAGGATTTTCACTTTGCCCCATAAAAATTAGGGGCTTCAACAAGTGAATGTGGGAGGGATATTAGGAGATTAAAAAATATTAATTATGACTTTTCAACAACCCATGCCCCAACCCCATGGGGTTTTAGCCCACTAACTAGGGGTACAAACTTCAAAAATGAATATCTCTCAAATCGTGAAGAATTACATGGCATGCCATATATCAACGGAAACATCTCGAAAAGTAGAAACCATCGAAAGAATTATTGACCCAGAATATATTAATTTGGTGGGTCAAAATTCCCATGAAATATTGGGTTAGCCCCTGGTGCTACTTGGGTTGACATCAATGACAAAAAATGATCAACAATCTCCCCCTTTGGCATTGATGGCAACACAAGTAGTCCCCTTGCGATCATGACAGTTCTTCCTACAAAATTCTCTCCCCCTTTGACATCAATGGCAAAGGGTAAATCCCCCTGAAACACAACCATCCTGCGGACCTGTACACACTTCCACTTGCACTGACACACAACCGTCCTGCATACCTATACATGTTTCCACTCCCCCTTTATATTCTGAAAAAAGGAAAATATAATGAGAACTTGGGAGGATCCCAAGATTTTGACGAAGATATTCAAATTCTTCACGAGGTAAAGGTTTAGTGAAGATATCATCAAGTTTTTCTTTTGTACAAACATACTCAAGTTTGATATTCTCTTCAGTGACTTTTTCTCTAACAAAATGATATTTGATTGGAATGTGTTTTGTTTTTGAATGCATGACAGGATTTTTGGAGATGCTGATGGAACTAGTGTTGTCACAAAATATGGGAATAGGCTCACTGAATTGTACTTGAAGATCTTGCAAATTTTGTTTCATCCAAAGGACTTGAGTACAACATGATGTTGCTGCAATTTATTTTGCTTCCGCTGTAGATAACGAGATTGAAGTTTGCTTTTTGCTCAACCATGATACGAGACAACCACCTAGATAGAATGTTGCTCCACTAGTACTCTTACGATCATCAACACTTCTTGCCCAATTTGCATCTGTAAAGGCTTGAATAATGAGATTGTTACCCTTGGGATACCACAAGCCGTATTCTTCTGTGCCCTTTAGATATCAAAGAATTCTTTTGACGACAGTAATATGTGATTCTTTTGGTGCTGCTTGGAATCTTGCTATTTGTCCAACTGCTTCCATAACATCTGGCCGAGAGGATGTTACATATAGAAGACTACCAATCATATATCTATAAAATTTCTGATCCACATCCTTAGATGAGTCATCTATGCTCAATTTGCAACCTATTAACATTGGAGTAAGGATGGGTTTGCAATCTTCCATTTTGAATTTCTTGAGAATTTCCTTGATGTACTTGGCTTGACATATAGATATTCCTTTCTCTTGTTGAGATATTTGAAGCCCTAAGAAGTATGTCAGCTCACCAAGTAAAGACATCTCAAAATCACTTTGCATCTTTGTAGAAAATTTCTTACTTAGTTGATCATCATTGCTACCAAATATTATATAATCCACATATACCTCAACAATTGTTAAATTATCTTTATCTATTTGTACATAAATATTCCTATCAACAGTACCTTTCTTGAACCCTTGTTGACGTAGATATCCATCAAGATGAGCATACCATGCTCTGGGAGCCTGCTTAAGACCATATAGAGTCTTCTTTAACCTACAGACATAGTCTTCTTTTTGTGATAGTATAAAACCTTCAAGTTGTTCGATGTAAAATTCTTCTTCTAATTCTCCATTTTACATGCTAACTTAACATCCATTTGGTAGACTTTGATTTTTCTTGAACATGAATAGGCATGAAACATTTGGATGGCTCCCATTCTAGAAACTGGTGCAAATGTTTCGTCGAAATCAATTCCTTCCACTTGTGCATAGCCTTTGCAAACCAATCTTGCTTTGTTTCTAGTAACGTGCCCATATTCATTCAATTTTTTCTTGAACACCAATTTAGTCCCAATGAAATTTTTATCTTTTGGTCATGGAACTAATTCCTAGGTGTTATTTTTCTCAATTTGATCCAATTCTTCATTCATAGTTTCTACCCACTGTTCATTTTGGCTGGATTTCTCAAAAATACTAGGCTCAAAGGTTGCTAGAAAAGCAACGTGAGCTTGTTGTGATGAACGAAGCTATCGACCTTCATTTATGTCACCAATGATTTGATTTGATGGATGGTTCTTTTGAATTCACTCTTTTTTTCTCTTTGGAGGGGCTTCTTGTTGTTGTTCTGGTATATCTTGATGATCATTGTTTACTTCTTCCTCATTGATAGTTGCTTCTTGTTCTACAATTCTATCTGTGTCCTTTTTAGCCTCTGTCTCAAGTTTCAAAGATTCTAGATCCTCATCATTACTCGCTAGAACACCATCTTTGTCAAATGTAACATTTATGCTCTCCACTATCTATTTTTGTCTTAGATTATAGAATTTAGAGGCCTTTATTTTGCATGAGTAACCAACAAAGATACCTTCATCAACACGTGATTCAAACTTACCCAAATTTTGATCTTCTCTTTTGATATAACATTTGCTTCCGAGGATTTTGAAATATTTTACATTAGCTGGTTTTCCTTTCCATAATTCATATGAATTATTATGTAAATGGCACATAATACTTAGGTGAGGAGATGAATATTAGAAAAATTTAACACACAATGTGTAACTCATGAGATGAACATTCGAAAAAATTAATTCATAATGTGTAACTCATCACATGCTAATAAAATGTTTAGGTAGACTTATCCGAACTATACATTCATTAAACACAATCCCTCTTTGCTCGATATAAATTCCACGTGTATTTGTCCCTTTTTATCTAATTTTGTAGACATATATCGATTTAAGTTTCTCTGTATGAATTTTTTTTTTAATCTTAATATGTAGACATAAATGTACATTTTTTTCTCTCTTTAACAATTCTAATGGTTTAGTAAGGGTTGTGAGAAAGTTTAACGAGTATCTATTTAGCAATAGGCTTTGTTCTTGATTAGAGAATCTTCCCAAATCTTCTATTCCTTAAATCTATATTTACAACTTTAAGAATAATTACTAATTTTATTTATATTAAAATTATACCAATTAACTCATGCATTGCCTTTCACATTCTCATTCTCATCAATTCATAGTTAAATATGAATTGATTCATACATTCACACTATCAAATCCCACATTTAAAAATTGTATTTTAATAAAATCTGAATTAATTAATTCATATAATCTATCACCTTACTGCCACCTTTGATATGACCCTTTCATCCATCCGTGCAAATTTTTATACTTATACTTTAAAAGTATAAATAGTGCTTTAAAATTATAATTAAAATCCAATCACACAAATTATAAAATGTAATTATTATATTATAACATAGCTTTAATATATTTAATGTATATAAAAATTTAGTATTAAACTTTATTTTTAAGTTTAATAATTTATTTTTACTTTATAATTTTAAAAATTGAGATACAATATTTAACTTGCTTATAATTTTTGGAGAACAAATTTTATTAAAAATTTAATAAAATATATCTATGTATCCTTTAGCATTGTATAACAATGATCAGGTGCTCAGAATTATGCTGAAAAATTGAAGTTCTTATAATAACTCAATTCTCGCAAAATGGACTCCATATGGCTTTAGAAACACACTCTATTCATTTTCCTAAACAGGAAAATTTGGAAAAGCACTTGCAGATAGGGAGCCCAGTTAACAGTCCATACTACTGACATAGAATGATAACTGGGCATGTCAATGAGTTGGTCAACCTATCTCTCGGAGGAATGAATGACTGCCATTTCGCAGAGGTTGGTTGGTGTGCATTGGTCCTGTTGGAAAGTTTCTATTTGTCAGGGGTATGCCAATGAGGAGGAGACACGCGGCTCAGCCAGGGCCGCCATGTGACCCCCTCATGGTAGTGTAAAAATTTAGTTAAGGACCGAAGGGACAGGGCGGGGGTTGAACTTGAGACCTCCGCCAAAACAACAGACACTGTTACCATCTCTCCTACAGTGTGTTTCTTACCCTATACAAGTGAAAATTTTATTTAAATTCTAATAAGTGCATCGATCGAGGTAAAGGGGGCCAGTCCTGTGGGCTAGCCCCCAGGCCATACGAGCATGAACTCGGACACAGGCGAAGCACGGGAGGTGCTAGAGCCTAGGCACAAAAATTAAATGTTAACCTCAACTTCATTAATGGTAAGCAGGTTTTTTTTAACTCTAATACGTTTCATATGAGTCATTAACAAAATTAACTGTCACATAATTTGTGCCACCAGTCGGTGAAATTGTATGACAATTTTCCAATGTCTTGGTGGAATTGTAGGACCGGCCCGAATTTTGTGAAAATTGTGGAGCAAATTATGGGAAAAATAGGCCAGGGCATAGATCATTCACTTTTCAATGAAATTAGGAGCAGAAAGAGGATAAAGGGCCATTTTTGAGTGTTTTGGACTCAACAAAACAAGTTTAAGAAGAAGAAAATCATTGTAAGTATATAATTCTTCAAATTTAAGCATAATCTAGTGGCCTCATCCATGGAAGTTGGAACAAGAAGATGTAGCTTAGGAGGGTTTAAATCCTTCATCAAATCCCTATGTTGATGTGTTCTATGGTGATGTACTACAGTTTTTATTGTTTTTTTTTCAGTCTTCGTTTATGTTATATTTTTCATAAAATTAACATACAAATTACTCATGAGGCTCAATTAACTTGTAAGAGAACTTCAACCCTTAAGCACATGAAAAGAAAAAATTTTAAATATGAAAGATGAATTAGCACAACATTGCTAACATAGCTTAATTAGATAATTTTTGTTATCAAAGTTTTATATTTTTTGTGCAAGAATGGATCTAATTGTTTGCAAGTTTGTGTCATGCTTACAGGGTTAAAACTCAAAAGAAGAGAAGGGATGCTGGTTGATAGCCATGTAGTTGGCTGAAGAGGAAGAAGGGAAAGGTTGCCAAAGTCTTCAAAACTAGCACATCCTCAAATTGAAGTTGATTCTTCATTGATAATGTCTCATGAAGGAGAACCTACCATGAAAAAAGACGAGAGAGCATTCAAAACGTAATTTTTTGATATGATGGAGATGGTAAAGGTCCTATACGAGGAGAGGAATTTAAGGATGCAAGGAAAAAGTTATAGGCCTTCTAGAGGAGAGGGTTCTTGAGGAAGAGGTGGTCATGGAGATGGTAATAAACTAGCATCAACTCAACCATCATACTCACCACCATCTTCACCTTCCTCTTCATTAGCTTCCACTACCACAACCCTTCCACCTATTCATACACATATTTCAAAAGGAACTGGTAAATCACCCTTACTTAAAATTGATGTTAAATTTGAGCTACCGATGTATAATGGTGAAGTGAATGTAGAGAAGCTAGAAAATTAGATTTGATAGTTAGAGTTTTATTGCAGAATTCATAACCATCAAGAGGATGACATAAAGAATCAATTAGCTTCCTTCAGAATGGAGGATACAACACTTTTATGGTGGGAAGCAAGGAAACAATATGAGATTAAAAAACACAATAAGATCTCTATTTCTTTGTCAGATTTAATTGCTTCAATTAAAAGGAAATTCTATTGTTTATCTTACATGAAAAATGCCATTATGAACTCGAAAAAATTTAGACAATTGAAGGATCAACGTCTTTACACTCAATAATTTAGGAGAAGAGCTCTTATGTAAGGTGTTGATTTGTATTTTCAAGATACCTTGCTAAAGTATATATGGGGTTTTCATAATTACCTGAAACATACCATCCTCAAGTTTAATGCCACTAGTCTATATGGCGTCTATGTGCAAGCTACACGCCTTGAGGCAAGAGGGAAAATGTATGAGAAGAAGGTAAAAATAAACTATTTAAGGGTGGTGAATAAGGAAATGGTTTCAAAGGAAAACAAAACAAAAATGAATCTAAAAAAAGGGGATAAAACCACATGTATAAAATATTCAAAAAGGGTCATGATGAAGCCCACTGTTGGAAAATTTCTCCAGAATTGAGACCTAATAAATTCAACAACAAGTGAAAGCAAAAGGAAAGCACTACCACATAACAAGATCTTGGATCCGACTCAAGTGATGAGAAAAAAATTGCAAACATATTCATGGAGGGAAAATATTCCATAGAAACTACTAGTTCATCAAAATTTCACAGTAACACTCCAAATAAAGAAACAAGAATACAGTTGTTTCATGTAAAATTTGTCTCAAAACATACAAAAATTGACACACTATTTGGTAGTGCGTCTCAAGAAAAATTAATATCTGAAGACTTAGTCAAGAAGATGAGTCTTGAAACCATACCTCATCACAAGCCATATCCTTTGCATTTGATAACCAAGAATAAAAATTTACAGGTTACAATAAAATTTATCTTTCGGTATGCAATCACCACGAACTTTATTGATGAAGTTGAGTTAGATGTTGTACCACTTGACATATCATGAATTGTTTTGGGTAGTCATTATCTCTATGACCAAAAGGAAACCTTATATCTACATGGGAACAAGTATGGATTTTTCCAAGATGGAGTGGAATATATATTGAGAGCTCATCACAAAAAGCTAAACCTCTTTTTAGTTAATGCTGGGAAAATGAAAAGACTAGTAAATTCAAGCAAAAAATTCATGCTTCTTATGATCAAACAAAATAATGATCTGGATTATGAATATTTTGAAGGTTGTGATGATAAATTGAAATCTGATTTGTTTCATGTGGTAAGTAAGCATGGCGAGATGTTTCAAGAACCAAAGGGGTTACCTACCTAGAGGGGAATCCAACAGGAAATACAACTGCAATAAGATGTTCGACTCGCTAATATTGGCATTTATCCCATTTCGATAATGTATAGTGCAGAAATCAAGAATAAAATCCAAGAGTTATTGAATAAAGGTATCATTCGTCCATATATTTTTCCATGTGGTACCCAAGAAGGATGGAACATGGTGCATGTCTGCGCATTTCCGTGCATTAAAGAAAATCATGGTAAAGAATCGTTATCCACTCCAAAGAATAGATGATTTTATTGATCAACTGAGGTATGAAAATTATTTCACTAAGTTAGACTTTAGAAGTGGTTATCATCAAGTTAGAATAGTTGAAGAGGACGTATGGAAGATCGCATTTAAAATTTAAAAAAAATTGCTTGAGTGGCTTGTTCTTCCTTTTGGTCTTTGCAATGCTTGAAATACTTTCATAAGAGTTATGAATGATGTATTAAGGACATTCCTTGATCATTTTTTCATTGTATAATTAGATGATATTTTGATATTAGCAGATTAGGATACGAACATGTCATGCATATAAGAAAGGTGCTTGATGTCTTAAGAAAAGAATAGTTGGTTTTGAAGATGTCAAAATGTGAATTTTATAAAAATTGTTTAGTCTATTTGGGACATATTGTTGGAGAAGGTGAGTTGAAGATACACCCCTCTAAGTTTGAGTTCATTGTGAATTTTCCAATACCAAAGATAGTTAGTGAGGTAAGAAGTTGCCTATGAGCAACACAGTATTGGAGGAAGTTCATTGATAATTCTTCTTCTATTGCAGCTCCATTGCATGCATTGACTAGTGTTAAGAAGGTCTTCCACTGGGGAGGTTAGAAACGAAAGGAATTCAAAAATTTGAAAGAGAATATCAATTCAACCCCAATAATAGAATTATCAAACTTGAGACTGACCTCTCAGATTCAAACTGATGGAAGTAACTATCACATGGGTGTGGTCCGCTTACAACATGGTAAGCCCATTTCATTCCATTCAGAAATTTTCAATGGTGTAGTGATAAACTATCCTACTTGTGACAAGGAGCTATATGCGTTGGTTCAAAGTGTGAAGAAGTGGAAACATTATTTGATGGGTAAGGAAACCTTCATTCACACCAATCACCAACCATTGCAATACTTGCAATCACAAACTAAGTTGTGGCATTTAAGGCACTTTCGATCGATGTGTTTCTTATAGAAAATCCACTTGGTCATCAAGTATAAGAAAGGTATATACAACAAGTTTTTTGATATGAATTTAGGCCTATTATTTGTGTAGATACTTTACTCAAGTATACTTCAGTCATAGAAAATTTTAGGGGCGAATTTTAGCCCATGGGCAAGATTTAAGGGATTTCTGATTTTGAAGGGGCGAATTTTTTAAATTACACCCATTTTCAATAGTTAAAAATGTTAGCCCAAACAATATTTAATAAATAAATTATTATTATATTTTAGCCATAAAAAATTATGGCAGATAGACCTTTCCAACCCCAATTTGCCTGGTTTGTTTGGAAAATTTTATTCAGATCACCCAATTTCTTGAAATGGGACTGGTCATGTTGGACTGCTTCGCTCTCTCAATTCCTTGAAAATCAAGCGCATATGCGAGTCTGTTGGGACTGCAACAAAAAAGTTCACGGTCCAAATTTTCTCATGGCGCGACATTTTCGAAGCTTTCTATGCTAGATCTGCCAGTCTGTAATTGCTTGGGGGCCTTCGGTGCAAAGTTGGATCCGATTGTTTCCCACTGCGAGAGATGCGATGGTGGAAGCCACAAAAAAGAGTGATGGTGATGACAATGAGGAAAATTATGCCAAAAACCAGGTGGTACCGCACGTCATTAGTTACTTGGGAGCGCCTCTCAAATGTTCTTCTATTGATCAAGAAGAGGAATCATTTGGTGATGACCAGCAATATAGGCCCTCTTTTGAAAGCCCTAGGTTGTGTAAGGAGCCTCAATTGATTTTTTAATGGTGCAGATCTACCAAAATAAACAACCTCTTATTATTGGTCCAGGCTGAGTGGACGAGGTTGGAAGATTTGGAACAGGGGAAGGGCTTTCAAATTTTTATCAAGACCTTCAATGAGAAGTCTCACTTTTTTTAGGTATCTAGCCTGGACTATGTGGTGACTGTCAATAAAAGTATAGAGAATCTAGTGGGCTATCATGCAGATATAGAACGTTTTCTTTGCGCAGGGAAGCAACGTTAGGATCTATCCTAGCTACAGGATTACAACATCTCGAGAAATTATACCATCGTCTTGACTTTGAAACTACAAGGGGGTGCTTTAGAACCAAAGAACCTAGGAGGTTCAATCTCCTATAAAGGTGCAACACGGGGCAAGGAATCTACCCCATCAGATTTGCCACAATAAAATCTGAGACCTTGTATTATTGAGAAACAACAACAAGTCTCTGCCATGGAGGTAAACCTAATAGAGATAAATCAACTTTTTCTTATTCTTCAATCATGAGCGGAAATTTACAAATTTAATGGTTTTTGGCCGAGATTTTATTTGATGCTTCACATAAGTGGGTTTTTATTACTTGACAAAAAAACTGTGACATATGCTTATGCTCAAAGCTTTTCTTTAATGTTTAATTTGATACTCATGAAGATTTGGAGCGAATATTGGAAAAAAGACCTTGCTTTTGGAAAATGTAGGATTCTCGAATTCACCCTGTATTTCAAGGTGCACGGGTTGGAAATTTGTTCTTCATTTGTGCTGCATTTCAGGGTAGAACAAGGGTTTTAAAAACCCAGGGCTCTCTGCACTAGGGTTTTCAAAGTCCAGTTTATCATCTGTCAGCCTTACTGGTTCAACCAGTTTGTCATTTTTCAAGATCCCCATATCTTGGAAATCATATTTTATCTCTAATTCTTCATCATATTATTGTTGCTTCGGTTGCAACACTTATCAAATATGCCCATGTTTGTAGTGTATATGGGAAAGGAGGAGAACCACTGGAATTCTCACTAGGAAAATTATACCAAATATGGTTCTAGCAATCGTCATTATGGCCAGTTCAGTAGCTTGATGCCAGTTTCTGATCAACAGATCCAACAAGTAATGCAAATTATCATAACATTGTCAAATTGTGTGGTTGTTATGTGAATTGTGACCAAATATATGTTGTAATTAATGGCCTTTGTTTCTTGTCCCTTCTTTTATGCAGCCATTACCCACAGTCCAACCTGCGAATGTCCCAGTGATTTGACAGGCTCTGGAGTTTAATGTGAGGCCCAATGACACTTTTTATCTACAAGAACAATGGGCAACATAAGTCCAAAATAACCATGGATTTTTTGGTTGTCTTGAATATATTCATATTTCTGAGGGGAGATGAACTAAATTGGAACTTAGAGCCCTCTAGTTTGAAGGCTATTTTTGGGGAATACAATGATACTTCTAAGGCTTATAGAATCTACATTCCATCCTAGTAGATTATAGTTGTAAGCTGAGATGTCAAGTTTGATGAGGATATAGGGTCCTCTTAAGTCTCAAGAGCCTCCAGTAGAGGTTGAGGGGGTTGAGAAGCTTATTTTTTTCAATTGTTGATCCATTGATTCCAAATAAATGAGAGTTAGATCACTGATAGATTCCAATGTAGGTATAGAGACCATTTGACCTTCCAGTTCAGCGAGGAGGTCCAAGTGGTTTACCCAAACAACACAAGGGGCACATGAGGAAGTAGGAGAGCCGAAGAGTTCTTTCTAGGTGCATCATTTTCCTAAGAAGTTTCCTAATTATGTTCCACTGATGTATTCCATTTTTGTTGTAGAGTCTTCCAGTTACAAGGAGACAACAAAATGAGAAGTTCAAAACCAACTCCAGAGGTCAAACACCTTTCCTCATTATCATCCCCTTCTATGGTCCTGGCCAGATCTTCACATATTGTAACTCTCCTATTGGCTTGCAATGAGTTGAATAAATCTATTTAATTACTTTGTCAAATTTATCTTTATATAAGGAAAATTTAGGTTCGGAAAATCTCATGCTTTAGACCTTTTCATCAATGGTAGATAATGTATACTCTATATCATGTGTATCATCTGTGAATCTATGAAAGTGTTAGACCTAATATGTATTTGTTTTTGGGATGAGAAACACGTATGACACTGGCATACACAAGAGATCATGTAATCAATTGAGCATAGGTGATATAATTTTCACATTCAAGTTCCTTTTTTGAATAATTTTTAATAATGGCCAGAAAGAAAATAGGTAAAGAACCAAGGACAATGCCCTTGGTTCTTTGAAGTTGTATCTGTTTCAAGATGAGAAACATGTGTGACACTGGCATACTCAAGAGAGTATGTAGTCAAATGAGCATGGGTGATTAAAAAATTTACATTAAAATATTTTTTCTCAGTTACCTGCCATAATGGTTAGGAAATAAATTGACAAAAACCCCAAGAGCATGTCCCTAGTTGTTGGAATGTAAAATATTGGTCATGCCCTACATGCCCATGTAACATTAGGTGGCATAAATGATGTGACTCGACATGCTATGATTTAACCATAGTTATTTAGAAAAACCACTTTGAAATCATATTCAAATGGAAGCTATACTGGTTTCATGATAGAAGTCTTGTTAGTTTTGAGATGAGAAAACTAGTTTCTTGTGTATGTTGGCTTTGGAAATTTGAATGGTCAGGACTCATGTTACAAAATATTCCTTATTACTCTTTTTCTTTCTCTAAATAGGTGCATTTTCGGGTTTTTCTTGATCATATACTCACCAAATATTTTCATAAGATGAGCATATGAGTAGTCAGAAAATACACAATGTGCAGTTTTCTTTGTTGTGCTGGTGCAAAATAAGAAAGATTTGTCCCACCTAATAACCATTATCAAAATCAAGGGGCTCAGGGCTGCTGGAAAAGTTCTTTGAATGACATAATTTGGTCTGCAACTCTTCATGAAGTGATGTGAAAATATTCACATGGCTATAGTACAAGACCCTTGCTCTAGGTCTGCACTCTTGCATTGACTATAGGAAAAAAACATTTTTTTGATTTGGGACCTTGCGACATGGTCACGCTCTAGTCTGATTCAAATACAATAACTCATGATCCCATTCTCTGTATGTTGCAATATGATACTTCTCTTGATGAAACGATATATCGTCTATGGTATCTATCATTGTATTGATATAACTGATTCACCGACATTTTATGGTATTTTAATAATTTAGAATTTTGATTCTCATTATGTTGACCTTTTACATTATTTTGTATTTGTTTCTTTTATTATGAAAGTTGACATCTTAGATTGAATTTGTGATTGAAGATGGTGTACCCAAAGAAGGTCTACGGATATAAGATGCTCTTTTCCGCCTTGCAATTTTGCACCTGATAAACGACAAGGTATGTTTCTATATAGAGGTACAAAGCATTTGTACCTTATGATATTTGTTGTGTCTATTGGTCGATCCCTAAAGAAAGTTTCTCTGGAAGGTGATATCTTGACCTGTATATCTATCAACTTATTGGAGAATTTTTCCTCTTGGAATTTGCTCACTAAAGGCTATAATTAATTACGGAGATGTACAAGTGAAGTTATTAGCAGAAAATCCCGCTATACCATTATTTGCCATTGATATCTACAAAAAATTTCCTGCACTAAAGAACTCCAGAACTTGGAAGGAGGAACATGATTCCAAGCTGCTATAAGATATTCTGAAGTATGCACAAATGATTCTTTTTTCACTATTTTCATATGCAAAATCTGAACAATCATTGATTCTCTTGTGCTTTTGCAGGCATGGTTATGGGAGATGGCATGCTATTGTAGAGGACAATGATCTTGGGTTTCAACATGTCATCCGAAAGGAGTTGCAGTTACCACCCTTAAATATATCTACCGTGGGAGATCCATTATATACAAATGCTGGAGTCTCCTCTGCTATAGAAAAAAAAGGTTCCCATATACAGGAGGATAGCATTATCTGCATGGTAGAAGGTCAAGTGAGGTTACCTTCTGTAGAACATGCTTGTGATGTTGCAGGTGTTGGTGAAGCGGTAGCAACATTGGCAACTGAGAAGAGAAGCCAGCTGCCTCAAGCTGGATCTTCAGAGAGTCTTCTTGTCCAATTAAGAGATGTATAAAAGAGGCTCCGTGAGTTTATTAGAAAGAGGGTATCAGTTCTAGAAAAATCACTCAATGTTGAATACTATAAGGAGTCAATAATTGTGAGTATCATGAGTTCTGCACATTTTATTTATCATACCCACTGATTTTCCAAGGCTTAAAGATGTGCTATGGGTAGGAGGTAAAAACAAATTAGCCCATGATCATGCAACCAAACATGATTGATGTCATTTATGTGCTTGGTTGGACAATATCACTTGTTTCCAATGTTCATTTTGCATCATTGTGACACTTTATGCTAGTGTATTGTTCACACACAAGCTCATTGACTTTTTGAAATCAAAGTATTCCAATATTGGGAACGTAGCAGTGCATATGCCTGTATTTTATCTTGATGCATATTTTTTTGTTACAAATTTATACTCAAGTGGGCCTTGACATAAGAAAGAGCACATTCTCTATCACTTGAAACACGATCATATCCTTGATTTCTTTGGTGTAACTTCAATTGTCATCATATAAAAACCAAGGGATGAATCCTTGAAAATATAAACAACCTTGAAAGCCTTGTATTTTCGAACCACCTTAAAACCAGAGGTCGACTCTGTCCAATTCTAGAAACCACCTAAAATAAGTTGAGATGTCAAGTTTGATGATGATATAGGGTCCTCTTAAGTCTCAAGAGCCTCCAGCAGAGGTTGAGGGGGTTGAGAAGCTTATTTTTTTCAATTGTTGATCCATTGATTCCAAATAAATGAGAGTTAGATTACTGGTAGATTCCAATGTAGGTATAGAGACCATTTGACCTTCTAGTTCAGCGAGGTGGTCTAGGTGGTTTACCCAAACAACACAGGGGCACACGAGGAAGTAGGGGAGCCTAAGAGTTCTTTCCAGGTGCATCATTGTCCTAAGAATTTTCCTAATAGTGTTGGACTGATGTATTCCATTTTTTTTGCAGAGTCTTCCAGTTACAAGGAGATAACAAGTGAGAAGTTCAAAACCAACTGCAGAGGTCAAACACCTTTCCTCATTATCATCCCCTTCTATGATCCTAGCCAAATATTCACATATTGTAACTCTCCTGTTGGCTTGTAATGAGTTGATTAAATATATTTAATTACTTTGTCAAATTTATCTTTATATAAGGAAAATTTAGGTTTGGAAAATCTCATGATTTAGACCTTTTCATCAATGGTAGATAATTTATACTCTGTATCATGTGTATCGTGTGCGAATAGGTGAAGGCGTTAAACCTAAGTTGTATTTGTTTTTGGGATGAGAAACACGTATGACACTGGCATACCCAAGAGATCATGTAATCAATTGAGAATAGGTGATATGATTTTCACATTAAAGTGCCTTTTCTGAATAATTTTTAATAATGGCTAGAAAGAAAATAGGCAAAGACCCAAGGAAAATGCCCCTGGTTCTTGAAAGTTGTATCTGTTTCAAGATGAGAAACATGTGTGACACTAGCATACCCAAGAGAGTATTTATTAAAATGATCATGGGTGATAAAAAATTTACATTAAAATACTTTTTCTCAATAACCTGCCATAATGGTCAGGAAAGAAATTGACAAAAACCCCAAGAGCATGTCCCTAGTTGTTGGAATGTAAAATATTGGTCATGCCCTTCATGCCCATGTAACATTAGGTGGCATATATGACGTGAATCGACATGTTATGATTTAACCATAGCTATTTAGAAAAACCACTTTGAAATCATATTCAAATGGAAGCTATACTGGTTTCATGATAGAAGTCTTGTTAGTTTTGAGATGAGAAAACTAGTTTCTAGTGTATGTTGAATTTGGAAATTTGAATGGTTAGGACTCGTGTTACAGAATATTCCTTCTTACTCTTGTTTTTTCTCTGAACAAGTGCATTTTTGGGTTTTTCTTGATCATATACTTGCAGAATCTTTTCATAAGATGAGCATTTGAGTAGTCAGAAAATACACAATGTGTCATTTGCTTTATTGTGCTGGTGCAGAAGAAGAAGGCTTTGTCCCACCTAATAACCATTATCAAAATCAAGGGGCTCAGGGCTGCTGGAAAAGTTCTTTGAATGACATAATTTGGTCTGCAACTCATCAACAAGTGATGTGCAAACATTCACATGGCTACAGTACAGGACCCTTGCTCTAGGTCTGCACTCTCGCATTGACTATAGAACAAAACATTTTTTTTATTTAGGACCTTGCCACATTGTCACACTCCGCTCTGATTCAAATACAATAACTCATGATCTCATTCTCCGTATGATGGAATATGACACTGCTCTTGATGAAACAATATCTTGTCTATGGTATCTATCATTGTATTGATATAACTGATTCACCGACATTTTCTGGTATTTTTAATAATTTAGAATTTTGATTCTCATTATGTTGACCTTTCATATTATTTTTTACTTGTTTTTTTTATTATGAAATTTGATATCTTGTATTGAATTTGTGATTGAATATGGTGTACCCAAAGAAGGTCTACGGATACAAGACATTCTTGTCCACCTTGCAATTTTACACCTCATAAAAGACAAGGTATGTTTCTGTATAGAGGTACAAAGCATTTGTATCTTCTGATATTTGTTGTGTCTTTTGGTCGATCCCTAAAGAAAGTTTCTTTGGAAGGTGATATCTTGACCTGTATATCTATCAGCTTATTGGAGAATTGTTTCTCTTGGAATTTTCTCACTAAAGGCTAAAATTAATTATGGACATGTACAAGTGAAGTTATTAGTAGAAAATCCTGCTATACCATTGTTTGCCATTGATATCTACAAAAAATTTCGTGCACTAAAGAACTCCAGAATTTGGAAGGAGGAACATGATTCCAAGCTGCTACAAGCTATTCTGAAGTATGCACAAACCATGCTTGTTTCACTATTTTCATATGTGAACTCTGAACAATCTTTGATTCTCTTGTGCTTTTGTAGGCATGGTTATGGGAGATGGCATGCTATTGTAGAGGACAATGATCTTGGGTTTCAACATGTCATCCGAAAGGAGTTGCAGTTACCACCCTTAAATATATCTACCATGGGAGATCCATTATATAAAAATTTTGGAGTCTCCTCTTCTATAGAAAACAAAGGTTCCCATATGCAGGAGGGTAGCTGTAGGAGCATGGTAGAAGGTCAAGTGAGGTTACCTTCTGTAGAACGTGCTTGTGATCTTGCAGGTGTTGGTGAAGTGGTAGCAACATTGGCAACTGAGAAGAGAAACCATCTACCTCTAGCTAGATCTTTAGATAGTCTTCTTGCCCAATTAAGAGATGTCCAAAAGAGGCTCCTTGAGTTTATTAGAAAGAGGGTATCACTTCTAGAAAAATTACTCATGTTGAATACCAAAAGGAGTCAATAATTGTGAGTATCATGAGTTCTGCACATTTTATTTATCATACCCACTGATTTTCCAAGGCTTAAAGATGTGCTATGGGTAGGAGGTAAAAAGAAATTAGCCCATGATCATGCAACCAAACATTATTGATGTCATTTATGTGCTTGGTTGGACACGATCACTTGTTTCCAATGTTCATTTTGCATCATTGTGAAACTTTCAACTTGTGTATTGTTCACACACAAGCTTGTTGACTTTTTGAAATCAAAGTATCCCAATATTGGGAACATAGCAGTGCAGATGCCTGTATTTTATCTTGATGCAGATTTTTTTGTTAGAAATTTATACTCAAGTGGGCCTTGACATATGAAAGAGCACATTCTCTATCACTTGAAACACGATCATATCCTTGATTTATTTGGTGTAACTTCAATTGTCATGATATAAAAACCAAGGGACGAATCCTTGAAAATATAAACAACCTTGAAAGCCTTGTATTGTCCGACCACCTTAAAACCAGAGGTCAACTTTGTCCAATTCTAGAATCCACCTAAAAGAAAATCAACTCCATTGATTTCCACTTGTTTCATTTTTGCTCCGCATTTTCTGAGTTATGCATGTTAGAAAGTAGAATATTTCAAATATATATTGTATTAGTACCATTTTATTGGGGGTTGCCACTAAACCAGCTTTTCATGTTGCTGAATATTAGTGGTTCTGGTTTTGGAGCTTTTCATTTTTTTGAAATTACTGTGTAGTTGTAGGTGCCTATGTTACCCATTCTTTAACTTCTAGGTCATAATTTCTCTTCAAATGATTTTAATATTTATTCTTGACTAGACTTATAATACTTGAATTGAGTATTCCATACTGAAAGCATTGTATTATTTACAAAAATTTTCTGGAACTAAATCAAAATATTAACTATTTTTTCCCTGTTTGCAATTTCAGGCAGAGCAGAAGGAATTTGAGTCTATCAATGAAGAACTTGAGCAAGAGGCTAGAGATGCACGTGTACCAAACCCTTTAAATCAACCACAGGCAGAAATTGGTAGCTCTACTTTTCTTGCTCTAGTGTCCTTCTTAATCTTGCCAGAATTCAAGGGAGCTACTTTTTATTAATTTACTTAGTGAAGTCCATTGGAGTAAGTGGTTGGGAATTTATTTATTTATTTATTTTTTTAGTTTTGGAGCTGATTTTGTTTTTCTTGATTGGCTATGAGGGGAATTTAGGTTGATATTTATGTGTTTCTACTGAAATTTGACCCAAATTTGTGATTCCAGATCCAGAAGAGGTGCCAACATATGCTTTGGATAATGAGTCAAATCGCCTGGAATTAGCTTGACTTTACAACGAGGTCCACTTCTTAGCTTCCATATTAACTCTCTTATTTAATTTTGGGGCTCACATTCAATTCAAATGAAGTCTTTGAATTTATTATCCTCTCATGTTCATTCATGTTTCTCGCACTTGAACTTGCAGAAGAGGTTATGTACCATTCTAATTATCTACTTTGTATATTGTTAGCTTGACTTCTTTCAGGTCCATGTGCATTGCAGATGCGTAAGGTGATTAATGAAAATGAGCAAGAATGATTTCAAACATATACAAGAAATAAGTCAGCTGGACTTTTTTTGAGGAGAAATCTTTGCCCCTTTGACAGCTTGTGTGAAGGAGTTTGGAAAATTCTCAAAGTCTTGCAGATTTCTGTAGATTTCAATGTGGGATTGAATCAATCATCCATGCAGAGTGAGGATCATATCAATGGTGAAGATGCTGATGTTCAATCAGATAGTCATGAGGATGACTTAGGTGCTGGTGAAGAGGTCAATTCTGATAACAAACAACACCTGGCTAATTCAAAAGCAACACCAAAGAGAAGTGGGAATTCAGGTGTTGGTATATTCTCTTCAATGACAGTGATCGCATCAACTCTAAGGGGTTTTCAAAGTGGGGAAGAATTTTGTAATAAAAAATCTGTAGATATATTAAGATAATATCCAAAAGTTGGAGCAGACATTGAGGTAATGGAAGGGAAAGAAGATATAAGTGGATGCTTCCCGACCACTCCAAGAGTCATTGTCTTGGATGATTAAGAACTGGGAATATTGGATAATTAAATCAATGAATCCTCTTATAGATATGGCACAGAAAATTTCACCTCACTGCCTAACATTCCTAAAGTCTTGTCCCGTGCTTGTAATTTCTTTCATTGGAAAATTTTGAATCACTTTCAACATAAAATTTGATCTCAATCCATCCAAGAGAAGATTAATAATTTTTTGTTCCTGTATAATATTATATTATTTGTCATGGAGATGGGCAATGCTTCAGACTTTATATCCTATCAAATTTGAGGCATTATTCATTGTGAGTGCATGGTGAGAGTCAAAGTTAAAGCATAGGAAAGAAAACTTCTTGTTATGTACTCGTGGGTGTGGACGACAATCATTGTTTCGAAGAATCATGTTTACATGTTGAATGCATTTAATTGTTCTAGAACACCAACATCGCTGAAATATACAAGTTTTTTACCTCTTGTATATATTTCTATGCCTCGTGCAATCTAATGAGAGGAGCCAATTATGTGATTGATTCAAATTTCACTAGTACATTTCCATTTTGGCATTCTTTCATGATTGTCAGACTGGAAACATATTATTTTTCTATCCTTACAAATGAGCTTAAATCCTTGATTGGGAATCTTTTTTGAAATGATTTATTTGAAAAAATTGCGGAACGGTTGTGAAATAAAACATGCAAGATCTTTGAAAATTCAAATAAGCTTTCAATAGTGTTTCTTCTCCACTTATATTGAAATGAAAAAAAAAGGCTTACAAACATTCTAATGATTTTCGATCTACTGCTCCTAGACGACATGTCCATCTAGTTACAGCTTGAGAATCAACCCTGATAAGAGTGAGCTGTAAGATTATAATGTAGGTAGTTCAACCTTTTGACCAAAACCAGGGGAGGAGACCAAGTGTGGGCTATCTAAAAAAATTTAGTAAATGTTTTAAGATTTTTTTGAAAAAATTGAGGAACGCTTGTGAAATAAAATATGTAAGATGTTTGAAAAATAAAAAAAGAATTTTCATGAATGATTTTTCCACTTATATTGGAATGAAAAGAAGCTTACAACCATGCCAATATATTTGATGTACTGCTACTACACGGTATGCCAATCTAGTTATAGTTTGAGAATCAACCCTTATAATAATGTGTCGTAATACTAAGGTCTACACACCATCTAAAAACCTTTTGACCAAAACCATGGGAGGAGATCAAAATGCACCATCTAAAAAATCTAGGAAATGTTAAAGATTCCAAACATTAGTTGTGAGCCTCTTCCACCTATGGTTGATTGGTCAGCTGGCTTGTGATATGAAAATTTTGTTTCTCATTTTGATTTATTGTAGGTGCAATAGGTTGTTTTGGAAGAAGCTAGACCCTACTTAAAAACATCTACTTTGAATACTCCCTGGACATTCTTTGGAATAGATACTCCATGGACACATTTGGAACAATGGGTTGTTTATTATAGAACTCTCCTTGCACATTATTTGGAACAAATACTTTAATCACTCCATGGGCACATTTGGAAGGATGGGTTGTTGGTTATCGATCTCTTCATTTCCGCAAACGTTGTAAACACCAAGCACATTTAATTTGAAAACATAAGTTCAATATTTAATATTAATTTTGAGTTTATGTAATTTTCAATGAACATCGAAAACACCAGGCACATTTAATTTGAAAACATAAGTTCATAAGTTAAATATTTAAGATAAATTTTGAGTTTATGTAATTTTAGTAAGACAACGATCAATTCTTTTCCTATGCATTACAGGGGACATGATTTAGCTTGTGGGTTAGTGTCTTAGTGATTTTGAGCTTTATGTAAGAAGTTTTATGGTCAATATCTGGGATGGCCACACATTATAGGAGAAACGCTTTAGCTTATGGGCTATTGTTTTAGTTCTGAGCTTTATATAAGAAGTTCTATGGTGAATATCTAGGCTGGCTTATGGTCATACCAGTGACATTTATAGGGATGTTCGCTGGGGTTTCTTTGAGTTTTATGTATGAAGTTTCAAGGTCAAGAGCTAGCTGCACATTACTTGATAGACATACCAGTGACATTAATAATGATGTGCCCTGGGGTTTCTTTGCGAAAAAATAAGAAATAGGACACATGCGGAAGGGCCATGGATACTCTTAAACATCAGCAGTTACATTGATTTATTTATGTGGTTATTTCTTGAACACAAGTATAATTACCAGATCTTATTTTATCTTATCATATGAGAAATTCTGAGTTTATGGTAACTTTAGTAGTATAAAGTTCAATTCTTTTTTCATGCATTATATACTAATAAGATACACATGAGCTTGATGGGGATGGGTTGAGTAGTTTAGTGTTTTAAGTTTCATGCAAGAGGTCTTGATGTTAATCTCTAGGTAGGTTGCTTCTATTTTTGAAACAATACCTAGACAATATTTTTGTATTTGTATGAGTATTGATATATAAATAATTGATAGAAAGAATGATGATGATACAGTGACTCTCGGGACAATTTACTTTATAGCATTGGTTGGTCTTCAACTGAAAGGGTATGTGCCTTTTGAATTTTTATTCATTAATTTTATTTATTATGTTTATAAAATTGTCTCCCTTTCAAAGAATGCTTTGTCTTTAAAGTATAAGAAACATGGTTTTCTCTAGTTCAGCATGTCTCTGCTCCAATGAAATATATCTGTGTTTGTGGGATTAACTTCTTTGGAGTTTTGAGTGTTCGTGAGGTTTTTGTGTATTGTTTGCATTTTTTTGAGAGTGGAAGCTTCAACACCATATAGTTTATAATGTTGTTCTTACCAATCAAACTCCATGAATTGTTCTTCAAGGTTTGTAGTATAAATTTTCAGTTGCATCAATCTGTCAGCACTTATCATTGTATCCATCTCTTTTAAGTGCTAAGCATATAGTTTTGTTTGTAGTTCCAAATGTTGTATTTGAATTGACACCTTATGATATTTTGCTACTTCAATTTTTGTTTGTTACAATGAGGGTCTTTGGTGGGCTACACAAAAAGGTTTATTTATTTAACAATATTAATGCCTATGGAATTATGAGTATTGTGAAAATGTATGAGTATTATGACATTTCTATTTTTTTGTGACTGGTCTTATGTTGTGGTTTCCCTATGGAATGGTAGAGTCGCTTTGTTTCTTTTCCTAAAGATAGAACCCCTTCTATATTGAGATGTGTGGATTGTATTTTGTAACCGATGATTGTAATTGGTCTTTTGGAGTAATTATCTTTCCTTGCAGTTTGTGTTCATTTATATTTTGATTGAATGCATGAGATTGGGGCTAGTGATGCTTTTTGTGGTGTATCAACCTATTTGAATCAAAGTTGTATGCTATCATGATTTCATCATCTAGATTTTGTACTTCTACTTGCCTTCCATTCTCAATTGTATAATAGCGTAAGGATATGTTTTCACAACTATGTTCTAGTGTCCATTTCTACTTATATTTAACAAAAACTGTTTTTTTATAGATGTGTCAGAGTTGTGTTGTGCTTCAAACACATATAGTTTCTTATTGTTGATGTGTCTCGGTGACCATTTGTCATCACAATATCTGCATTTATTTATTGCCCTTTTTTTTGGGTCATGATACCCATTTTCATCTTCTTTGGTGAATGATAGATTATTGAACTTGTTCTTATGTTTGATCAATTTTACTTCTTATCTAATGTCCTGAATGGTTTTAGGCTTCCATAACATTATTTCACTGTGGATATAATCTTTTGATCCATAGATGTGTATTTTTAGTAATTGTTTGTTTGAGTACATTTTGTTTAGTTGCTAAAATTTGTATTCATGTGTATAGTTGTTTACATTTCCCTTTTGTTTGAGATGTACAAATTTGTTGTACAAATGCTTGTCTTTTTCATCATGAAACTTCTTTAGTAATGTTATCGTGAAACTTCCCCAATGAAAGGAATGAACATCACACCTTTTTTTTACCATAGGAACCAGTTGTAAGTTTCCCCTTTTAAATTATTGGGAGTTATCATTATCTTTTCTCTTCCACTTAATTAGGTGGCCTGATGAAAAATTCGTTTAATTTTATCGACCCAAATAGTTGTTCCTACATGGTCCTTAATATGTTGATGATTTTTTTTTGGAATTCTTGCGTGATATTGATATGTTGATGATTTTTGTCTAGAATTCTTGTGTGATATTGATTGTCTGAAAATATTATTTCAGGTGGTTTTTGATGGTCCCATTTGTTTGAGTTCTGTGGAATAGGTATCAACCTTTGATAGAATAAAGGTTGTATGGTTAATGCATCTACCATTTTAAATAGTTGATTAATTTGTTCATCATGGTGGTTTTGTCCTTGTCATCATACCTTCTTCTTAGCACATATTGTTGTCAATCTTCAAGGTCTATGAATTGATAATCAATTATGTTCTTGCTCTATTATTTGATTCACCTTCTCAATCAATACCTTTTGTCCTCCAAATTTTGTTTGAACATTTTTCAAATTTGTTGAGCTAATATCTCATGCTATTGACTTCGACATGTAGAACGTCATTGTTAACCATTTTTGGGTTGGCCTTTTTACTTGATTTTTACTTGTGGACACCACCTTTTTTTGTTTCTCTTTTAACATAAATATATAAAAAAGTATTTATCAAAGCATTTTTTTGAGTTCTTTCCTTGGAAATTTAAAAACTTTGGTAGTTTTTTAAAAATAACTCTATAGAATTTGGTTATATATATATAGTTTACATGTACAAAACAACACTTGCGGTTCATGTAAATAGATATTGTACTTTTTTTTTTTTTACCTTGCAAATACCATTGGAAATCACTATGATTGGCAAAAACCACAAACTTGTAAACCACCAATGGAAATTAATGAAGAATCACAATTATCTTTTTTATTCCTTTTTTTCATGTGTAGTTTTACAGATTTTTGGAAAAATTCCCACCAATGGCCAGATCAAACTAACTCTTTCACCAATGCTACAAACATTGGATAGTGCAAAGCATAGTTTTGAAGATTAGTCTAAGTTGACTTGTACCTAATCAAATCAATCAAGTTGATTGTTGGTTGAATGGTTAATTGTTGGTTTAATGGATAGAAGATCTTACAGGCCCAAATACCAAAGGGAAAAATGGAGCCCATCATGGGGTTCTCTTTGTAATTCTCCACCACTGCTACCTTCCATGCTTCCTCAAACTCCCCTCCAACCTCAATATCAGTGCTAGTAGTAGCATGAGCAACAACACTATGCTTAGCAGAACTAGAATAACACATTTTCCAAACTACGCGAGAACTACTTCCCTCATGAGTCACCATGTTCCATACTTGGTCTCGGTGGTTCACTGCCTTCAACTCCTGGTTCAACTACCATGTCTTTATTAGAACCAATACCCCGAACTCCAATAGAAAACGATTCACTTTTTTGTACTAGTGATTCGCCATTTGTACTGGTGATTCGCCATGATTTTACAAGATAATATAATCTCGTGAGAGATTCGCCAAAAAAAATTATATATACATATTATATTATTAATAAAATCGCCTTCAATTTTTCCTATGTATCATGGGGATTCGCCAAATTATTATACATGTAAATTTAGGGGGGTTCTTAAAATTTTCCTTGACTTCAGTTTTACATGAAAGTTACATTGAAAAATATGCATATGATAACGAATTTGAATATGTTTATGAAAAATTGGGTCTTGTTTGCCAAGTTGAGGAATTGGATTACCATGTACATAATAACTTGTTGTATCGTTTGGGCAAGATTTGTATTCCACAGATGGAGAGAGTGAATGGCATAAGGGAAGCACACACTTCTCTTATTGCTAGACATTTTGATGTGAGAAAAACAGTGGTAAATATTTAGAGGTATTATTATTGGCCTTGTATGTTTGAAAGTGTTTCACATGTCATTAAATATTGTTCATTGTGTGCAGTCAGTAAGCCTAGTAATAGGAATTTAGGATTATATACACCACTTCCAGTTCCATCACGCCCATGGGAGATTATTTTTATGGATTTTGGAGGAGGATTTTCTTTGTTAAAAATAGTTCATCACTATTTGTATGTAGTTGTGGATAGGTTCATCGAGATGTGTATATTTATGCCATGTAAAAGGAAAGTAGCAGCTGAAAAAAAATCTCATCATTTATTTCAAAGTGTTTGGGTTCATTTTTTGTTGCCTACATCTATTGTAAGTGATTCAGATTCTCGATTTTTTGGGAATTTTTTGTCAAGGTTGTGGGACTTGATGGAAAATAAGTTGAAGAAGAGGACAACCTTCCATCCACAAACATCTGGTTAGGCCAAAGTGGTAAATTGAACAATAATTCATCTCCTTTGAGGATATTATAGCAAACATCGTATGATGTTGGATGAACAAATGCATTACATTAAGCATGCTTATAACTGTCTAAAGGAATCCTCTACACAAACATCACCATTTGAGGCATGTCTTGGGTACTTGCCAAAATCACCATTCAATTTCATTTTTGGAAAAGATGTGGTTATAGATGGGCATAGTGAGATAGATAAATCAAAGAAATTCATAGACAAAATTCAGCTGATCCATTAAACAGTCCAATATCAACTAGAAAAAAGTCAAGGAAACTACAAAGAGAGACGCGACAAACATCATGTGCATCATAACTTTCAACTTGGTGATGAATTTTGGCTTCAAATTAGCAAGGAGAAGGTATAAAACCAAAACCAATCCGTTATAGTCATTTCAAAATTTTGGAAAAGATTGGTAACAATGCCTTCAAGCTTGATTTTCCTTCATACATGCAAATTTACTAATTTGTTAATGTTGAGAATTTAAGATTTCATGAGGGTCCTTTGGTTAAATATAAAGGAGATAATTTTCAACTTAAATATATTAAAGACTTTCAAGAATTATTTAATGAGATTGAACAATACACCATACTTGATAAATGAACAGGGATGTCGAAAAGAGGAAGTGGTGATTATCTTTGAGTGGGGCTTCAAGGAAAAAATCCTTCAACGACTAAATGGATTGAAATTGGCAAGGTGAGAGAATTGTACCCTCACCTTTTCAACAAATGAATATGATCTTTTGGGGTCCAAAAGATTCTAGTGGAGAGGAATGATAAGGTGCTCAGAATTATGCTCAAAAATCAAAGTTATCATAATGAAATAAAAATTGAACGACTCTGTAGTGCTCTTCGTTATGAATCTGGTGCAACTCCTTTGATGCGAAATTGAATTTGTATGGCTTCATAAATGTGTTATATCCATTTTATTAAACATGAAAATTTGGTAAAAAATTATGGAGACACAGAGCATAATCTGTAGTTTGTACTATTGACATGGCATGCTGATTGGCAAGGTTAACGAGTTGGTCAACTCATTTCCCCAGTGAATCGCGGGCTGCAAAGTGGCGTGTGGTGATTGGTGCATGTTGGTGTGTGTTGGCAATTTTTTATTGGTTGTGGGTAGAAAAATGAAAAGGAGGCACATGTCTCAGCCTAGGCTTCCATGTGTCCCCCTCACAACATATTAAAATTATGGTTTATAGACAAGAGGGACTGGGTAGGGGTAATTCATCTTTTTCTCGACTAAATCGGGAGAAAAAGGAGGCTTAGATACCATTTCTAAGTGTTATGGACTTGATAACAGAGGTTTCAGGAGCAGAAAATCATTGTAAATGGGTCATTTTTTGAATTTGAGCATAATATAGAGGCCCAAGCCATGAAAGTTAGACCAAGGAGATGCATCCCTGAAGGGGTGAAATCCTTCATCAAATATTTGTTTTGATGTGTTGTATGGTGATGTATTGTACATTTTATTGTTGTTGTTGAGTCTTTGTTTTATGTTAAATTGTTCATAAAATTAACATAAAAATCACTCATGAGACTTAGTTAACTTGCAAGAGAACTTGAATCCTTTAGCATGTCAAAAAAATATGTTTTAAATTTTGAAAGAGGAATTAACACACCATTACTAACATACCTTAATTAGATCAATGAATCAAGACCTGCTCTTCAAAACTCTTCTCTACTTAGAATCTTTTTCTAATACCATGTAGAAATTATATGTAGATTCAAAACTGCTTATGTAATTTATTAAAACATAAGACTCAAATATACTTTACTCATTTGCAAAAATAAATTCACGATCGAGAACACAAATCATAAATATGCATCAATATTCAAAAAACATACACATAGATTTATCTAGGGGAAAGTAACTACTCAAAACCACTTCCTATATGTATTGCATTATTCAAAGAATATAGATGAATACATATGCTTGATCAATCTTGAGCATAGCCTGCACGTATATAATATATCTCATTTCTTCACTAATTGATTCTGACCAATAATTGGCCAAATCCTCAGCCTTCCAGCTCATATTTCCTTGCATTTTTCCTCGAGGAATTAGACCTCTATTGATTATGAAATTCATCAACATAGGGTGCACAATTAATTTAGGCTAATCAATGACTGCATGAATGAATTGTACAACTTGGATTAGTTTTAAAATGATAGTACACTACCCTTCAACTTCTACCTTAACACTATTCAGTGTGTGTTGTATTCTTTCCACATGGTTTTCTGTCCATGCTATTTTGTAGATCCACTCAAAGGAACTACAATTATGTTCTAATCAAGGGTTAATGGATTGATTTTTATGAATTATTAGACATGTATATCTACTAATTGTAACATTGAAAGGAACATAATGAAAAATCAATCTAAAAGTCCCAGTTTTGTGATCCAGGGGAAAATATTTGCGTATATATGTTTTATGTTTTAATCCCTCACTATTTTTTATTTTATGTTTTTTAAGAATTCATTTATCGTAAATTTATGTACAGGGTTAAAACCTACATTCGGTATTAGAGTTGTTTCGGCTACAAAGGGACTCATTACTAAGGACTTTTTGCTTGGGGTTTTGGTATACCTTGTTTGGTGGGAGATTTGCAGCATTGATTCTTGCAGTGAACGAAGATGGCAAGAAGTGGAAAGATAGAGATCGAGAAATTTAATGGTCATAGTTTTGAGTTATAGAAGCTCAATATGGAGGATCTATTTGTGGATAAAGATCAGTTGATCGTGGTAGATCCAAATACTAAACCAACAAAAATTTCATATGAATTTTGGGTCGATTTAGATCAAAATTAAAAGAGCACAATATGGTTCTATATCTCAGATTCAATATTTTTGAATGTATTAATGGAAGCTATGGCAAAGGCTTTGTGGGACAATTTACGGGCATTGTACCAATCTAAGTCTCTGGTGAACAAATTTTTCCTACAAAAAAGTTTTATAACCTAAGGATGAAGGATGGAGACCCTTTGAAAAAGCATCTAAATACCATTATTACTATCGTAAGCTAGTTGTTATATATTGATATTAAAATTTCAAATAAAGATAAATGCATCAGTTTTTTGTTTTCTCTACCCTATTCATGGGATAGTCTAGTTGTTGAAATAGGTAGCAATACAACTACCTTGAAGTTTGATGAAATTGTCTCATCCTTGTTGTCGGAGGAAATGAGAAAAAACATTATGGAGGGATAGAATGGAGATGCCTTGTCTGTACAAGGATGGTCACAAAAAAAAAAAAAAAAGTCCTCTAGTGGGAGATCTAAATCTAGAGGGAGATCAAGATCTCTAGGAAAACCTATAAAGGTATTCTAGAAATGCAGAAAGGAAGGGTAAAAATGACTGTAGATCTAAAGCTCCTGAGAAAGGAAAGGGATCTGATGATGCTCCTTTTGTAGAGGCAAAAACAACCTCATATGAAGGTGGGGATGTGTACTTGGCTTCTTCTTCAAGTACACATGCATATTATGAGGCATGGTTTTTTGACCTAGGTGCATCATTTCAGTTCACTCCCCATAGGGATTTGTTCAAAAATTATGAGAAATATGATGGTGGTGATGTCTTCCTAGGGGGTTACAGGAAGGAAAAAATCATCGGATGCAGAAAATTCAAGCTAATGTTGTAATGTGGAAGGATTAGAACACTTCCTGGTGTTTTTGATATTTCTACATTGGCCATAAATCTTATTTTTGTAAGCAAGAGGGGTGATGTAGGTGTAAAAACAATGTTCAAGAAGGATACATGCAAGATGGTTCGGGAATGACTAGTAGTGATGTAGGGAGTTTGGATTGGAAATCTATACAAGCTTATAGATACCTCTTTTATTGATGGGTGCAATAGTTCTATGGTTCCTAAAAGTGGAACTAAAAACCTTCTAGTCTCTGGAGAAAATACCATGCTCTGGCATCAAAGGGTTGGAAATATTCAAGAGAAGAGTCTTTGAATACTGCATGGTAATGATATGGTAGAAAGTATGTCGAATTTCTCTTTGGATTTATATTTCTATGAACATTGTGTATATGGGAAGTAGAATCACATGAATTTTTCCTTTCTTACTAAGAGGGAGAAAGGGATATTAGATCTTTTGCACAATGATGTGCTTGGAACAGTGTCATTTCTATCACTGGGTAAGTCTATATACTATGTGTTATTTATTGATAACTTCTTAAGGAATACATGGATATATTTCCCTAGGAATAAATCTGAAGTCTTTGACAAAAGTAAATAATTTAAGGCTCTGGTGGAAAATGAGACAGAGAAGAAGATAAAGGTGTTGAGGACAGATAATGGTGAAGAATTATCGAAGGAGGAATATGAAGAGTTCTGTAAGAAGTGTGTTATCGCATGGTCGAGTACTATTCCAAGCACACCTAAAAGAAATGGAGTTGTAGAAAGAATGAATAGTACATTGATTGGAAAAGGAAAGAAGTATGCTCAGTGGTATCGGGTTAGGATAGGAATTCTGGAAAGAGGAAATGGAGAATGCATATTATCTTGGTTAACATATCATCTTCGTCAATGTTGGAGGATAATACTCCACATGAGGTATGGACTGGTAAGAAACCTTTTTTTTCAAATTTGAGGGTATTTCTTTGTGATGAATATGTACATGTTCCAAAGGAGAAAAGAACCAATTTGGATAGTAATTTTGAAAGGTGAATTTTTATTGGATATAAGGATGGTTTAAAAGGTTATAAGTTTTGGAACCCAGAAACAAGGAAGTTTGTGTACAACCAAGATGTGGTGTTTAGAGAGGCCGAATATGTTGTTAAACATGAATTCCTACCAAAGGAACCTAAGAATATAGAGTTTGAGCTAAAGGAGGAAGTATCATACTCTACTGCATAACAAGATTCAGAACAGAAAGAGCGAAGAAATCTGGCTTTGAGAATAGAATTTCGAGAAATAAGGCAATGAAAAATGTATATTCCACCTCCTTTATATTAATATTTTTCTTTATTTATCACTAATGATGACCCTAGGACTGTCATAGAGGTAGTGGATTCAGAGGATGGAAAACTTTGGAAGGAGGCCATGGTTGATGAAATGGAATCCTTGCACAAAAATTAGTCATGGGATTTGGTGTAGTTGTCGACTGGAAGTAAAACCATTGTCATAAAGTGGGTGTTTAAGAAGAATATTAATAAAAAAGGTAAGGTGGAGGAATACGAAGCTCGGCTGGTATAAAAACGGTATTCCCAGGTGACGAGAATTGATTATGGTGATATTGTTTCTCTTGTTGCCAAGTTAACTTCTATTATATTAGTTTTATATGTTTTTGTTGCTTTTGATTTTGAGGTAGAATAGATAGATGTGAAGAAAATTTGTCGTCATGGGGATATGGAAGAATAAATCTAGATGAAGCATCCTAGAATATTTGTGGTGAAGAGTAAGGAAGAACTAGTTTTCATATTAAAAAAAAAAAATTGTATGGGTTAAAATAGTCACCAACGATGTCGTATAAGAATTTGTATACATATATTTGGGGACTTGGCTTCACCAGGAGAAAATTGGACCATTATGAGTATTTTAAATTAATTGTTAAGAGTGTTATTTATTTAGTATTGTATGTAGATGGTATGTTGTGATTGGAAATGACAAAGAAATTATCAAGGATTTGAAGACCCAATTGTCCTCCAAATTTGACATGAAGGATCTTGGTGTTGCAAACTATATTTTCAGAATTTAAACTAAACAATATATGTCAAATAAGAATCTCTAGTTAAACTAGAGAAAGTATTTCGAGACAATATTGCAGATGTTTAATATAAAACATAGTTAACTGGTCAAGGTTCTTATTCATGGAGGTGTAAATATATCTATTGAAAAATGTCCCAGGACACAATAAGGGTGAAAGGAGATGTCTTGTGCTCCATATGAAAGTGTAGTGCGTAGCTTGATGTATGCAATGGTATGTGTTAGACTATACATTTCACATGCAGTGGGAGTATTGAGCTTGTTTATGTGAAAAATATGAAAGGAGAATTAGAAAACAATGAAGTGGGTTTCCAGGTATTTATGTGGCACTAGTGATTTGGGTTTGTGCTACCAAGGAATACTAGGATTTGATAGAGGTTTTGATGTTCATGGCTGTGTTGATGTATATTTGGTGAGGGATCTTGATCATAGAAGATATACAAGTGGGTATGTGTTTAACCTATTTGGAGGTGTAGTGAGTTGGATGAGTGAAACACATTTTGTAGTGGCTTTTTCAACTATAAAGGTAGAATACACGTTTCAACTACAAAGGTAGCATACATGGAATCCACTCATGCAAGAATGTAAGAAGTTTGGTTGTAGAGATTGTGTTAAGGTATCAGGTTGGTGAAGTGAGATATAAGGACAGACTGTGCTATCAAAAGTAAAATTTCCTGGCTAAGAACCCTTCTTATCATTAAAAGACAAAACACATTGATGTTCAATATCACTTTTTGAGAGATATGGTTGAGGACAAAAAGGTATTGTTGGTAAAGGTGGACACTTTGATGAATGTTGCAAATGAATTGAAAATGTCTGTAAGCACTGAGAAGTTCCCTTGTTGTAGAGAAGCAATGGGTGTTGCAGGGTTGGACCAATGGCTAAGCTCTCATGTGCCCCCTTGTGGAAACCAAACAACAAGCGGGAGAATTTTTTGTGTGTGTTATATTACATGAGAAAACATGCTTACGGTTTTGTGCATGGATTTGGCACAAGGTTTTGGGGATGATGTTTTTATTTCCATGGTATTTTGTAGATCCAATCAAAGGAACTATGGTTATGTTTTAATCTAGGGTTAATGGCTTGGCCTCTATGAATGCTTCGACATGTATATATATGCATTGTAACATTGAAAGGAACATAATGAAAAGTAAATTTGGTAGTATCAGTTTTGGGATCCATGAGAAAATCTCTACATATATTTGTTTTATATTTTATGCTCTTGTTATTGTTTATTTTTTGTTTTTTAAGAATTCATTTCCAGGTAATTTCTATACAAGGTTAAAACATGCAAAGTCAGTAACTATAATTCTCTACATGCATCATTCATTATGGTTTGATTGATTGGTTAACTGGTTGATCACTAGAATAAGTTGAAGTTACACTTCCACACTTGGACCTTACAATAGTTCCTCTTACAATTAGAACTAGTTTAATTGATATTAACTCAATTTAAATGAAATAGATTGCTATAAATTACAATTGAATCACACTTAATTAAACTCAAGGTTCTGCAACTCCAATTAACTGAGTTATCTAATTGAAAATTTCCATGTCACCTCAACTAACTTCCTCCAAGTATTTTGTTGAAATAGAGATTCTAATTGTAATCTAGTTTGACCAAGGCAAAGTCAAAACTAGATTTTCTTTGTGGATTTTCAACAAAATAACTTAAATGGCTCAAGAAATCATAGGAAATAATAAATTCCTCATTGGAGTAATAAGACTACAATAGCATTGAAAAATGAGTGTCTCAATGTCTCCAGTAATTATCTTGTCTTCGCTTGGAATTTTTCTTTGATTTTTGTTTGATTTCTAGGTTGGAGTGAGGAGGGTCGTGTTCATCTAGTACACAATGGATAAGTTAGTTACTTTTATTATTTGAGATGTTATTTTATTTTAAGGCCCTAATTTATGGTGACTGGCTGGTGATAACTACTTCCTTGCTTAATTTTGATGCGCCATCCATGCGAGGATTCATTTCTCTACAAACCTACCAACCATTTATAAGATGAAATCAACCAAATCTCGGAATTAGGAAAAAGCACTACGATTTCACATTAAGGGCCTTGGGATCTAACAATATAAATCATGTGCCTAGAGCGTAGGAGGAGGCCATAGAGGTAGAAAATAACTTCCATAAAAGGTTCTTTGAGCTACCTAAAGTTTAAATTGAAAAATTCAAAAAAGTAGTGAAGGATAAAGGAAAAATGTCTACTAACAATGAAATCTTGGAAGAATTGGATAGATGGGTTAAATATTTGGTGTGTTCTTAGCCCTTGGAAACAACTTTTTCTAGAATAAAATAAAAATTAATAAATTTTCGAAACTCTTATTTTTTAGGCTCTAGAAAACATGGAATAGTAGTGGGACATTATCCATGCCATCAAGATATTTGAGGAAAATTTTGAAGAAATACGTAAAGAAATCTTTAGAATAAGTATAATTGTTTATGAAATGAAAAATGGAGATGAAATCAAGTTGCAAAGAGATAATTCATGTATCTTGAAGGGCACAAAAGTGAATCCCATAATCCTTTAGGAGAACCTAAGACCTTTTGGGTCTAAATAAAATGAGAAGCATGACTATAAGGAGTAAGTTCATCAACATATTGAAGACAATTCACAATTAGCCATATCTTGATGTCTTTTTGGCTGTGCTATAATAGCTTTCATGCAAAAATATAAGATATTATCTTAATATGCTATTCTCTTATGTATAATGGATTGTTAAAATATACATATATATGAATGGTTTGGTCCAACAGTATGATGTCCAAATGGAAAAGAGGCCTATTTTCGTTTAGGTAAGCATCCAAGAAAGAATGTTTTAATATTATTCATGCACAATGTGAATTAATCTTAATGTTTTAGATTTATATAATTATTTTACCCTATTTATTAATTAATAAAAAGGGTAGTTTATACTATTTGATAATATTTTATTATAATTTATTCATTAATTAACATGGATGATGATCACTATTATTACTTGGTATTTATGAATGTGGATTTAATCTCATGATTGACCAGTGGTCTATTTCCCTAATTATCGATAAGGGAGTAGGCTTCCATAAGGTAGATGTAGATGTAGATGTAGATGTGTAGATATTAAATGTTAAAAGTTAGAAGATAAAAATTAAATATAAATAATTTTTTTTTTTTTTTTTTATTGTAATTATTTTTATTAATTACAATATACATATTATATTAAAATAATTGCATTGTTAAGGTGGTATTTCTTTTTTGTGGGTCTAGTTTATATATGTAAGTGTTATATAAATTAAGATCGCGTTTACTATATAAGTTAAAATAATTAGTATGTAACTATATTTAAATTTAATTAATAATCATATAAAATTTTCATACTTACAATATAATTATATTTCTAACTATGGATATTCAACGCCATTTTACCATGAATATTACCAACTTCCAAATATGATTTATTAAAATACCATGGTTCAATATTATGGATTATCAATACCACATGCCCAGAAACCATAACTCATTGTCAAAAGAGAAATAGTTTATAGATATTTTAATTTAATAATTTTGTAACATGTATTCAAATTAAAATTTAATACTTATAATAAAATTACAATATATAAGGCATAAGTCACTCACAACAAATATAGCTGGGAGTAGAAACTAAATCATAAATTCACTCACAACAAATATAGGATGCAATAACTCCACATCAGAATTAGATGGAGTCAATTTAATGCCATTTCAAAATCGATTTATATTTAAGTCGTTCTAATATAGTGACACTTCATTGATTCAGAAAAATTTTTCGTAAATCGGTTTGTATGGTAAATCGATAGTTTATTAATCGATTTAAATGGATCTTGTAAAGATTACAATATCGATTTGATTTGTAATATGCCTATATATTGAGCCAAGGGAATATTTTTTTTTTTTTTTTTTTAAAGGGGAAAGGCATTTTTTAATCAAAATTAATATTTCTTTGATTAAAATAAAATCTTCATTTATTAAGATTTGAAATTGGAGATTTTTGACACAAGCTACTAAACATGGCAAAAACAAAAAGTACTTGATTTGAGATCAAGAAGTTCAATGGGAAAAACAACTTCGAGATCTGGAAAGTTAAGATGTACGATCTACTCGTACAACAAGGTGTGGCAAAGGCGATTTTGGGAAAAGCCAAATAACCTTATACCATGACAGATAACGAATGGAGTGACATCAATGAAAGAGCACTGAGCGGCATTCATTTGTGTTTGGCGGATGATGTTTTTTTAACATCGTGTCAGAGAAAACTGCTACTGGTTTGTGGACAAAGCTTGAAAAGTTGTACATGAAAAAATCCTTAACCAATAGGATTCTTCTTAAGCGACACTTGTACAACTTGTGCATGAAGGTACATCAATTACTGATCATTTGAATACATTATACTCTCCTGGTGCAGTTAGAAAGTATAGAAGTAAAATTTGACTTAGAAGATAAAGCTATAAATTTATTATGCTCGTTGTCCGAATCATGGGATCATTTTGTTACTTCTATAAGTCTTAGTTCATCAGAAACCCTTGATTTTGATGATGTTATTGGAGCTTTGCTGTCTGAAGAAACCAGAAAGAGGTCAAATTCATAAACCTCTACATCAGAAGCAATGATGGTCATAGGTCGTTCTAAAGGAAGACGCTTCAGTAAGCACAACAACTCACGGTCAGAATCGAAAGGGAAGAAGAGTAATGTAAAGTGTTGGTTTTGTGGAAAATCGGGACATTTGAAGAAGGACAATTGGAAGAGACAGCAAACATCCAAAGGAGACTCTTTGATAGAAAAGAAAGAAGCAAACACGACATATACAAGTTCGGCATCTGTTTCAGGTATGAGTGATGAAGTGTTATCAGTTGGTTTTTCTAATCATGATCAACATTGGTTATTAGATTTTGGTGCGTCAAATCACATGTGCATTCATAGAGAGTGGTTTAAATATTATAAATCAATCAATGATGGAGTTGTTTACATGGGAAATGATGTCTCATGCAATATTGTGGGAATTGGAAGCATCCAGATTAACATGTTTGATGGGACAAATAAAATTTTAATTGATGTAAGACACATGCCTATACTAAGCAAAAACCTTATTTCACTAGGAGTGCTAGACACAAATGGATATAAAACCTTTATTCAAGGTGGAATAATGAAAGTTTATAAAGGAATTTTACTAGTAATGAAAGCAAAGAAGGTTGGAAATATTTTTTAGTTAGAAGGAAGAACACAGTCAGATCATGCTTCTATAATATCTAAAAATGACAGTAATTCTATTCATCTATGGCATCAATGGTTGGGCCATATGAGAGAAAGAGGATTAAAATTTTTATCTGATCATAAGTTACTTCCTAGTTTAAAATCTTCTAAGTTATATTTCTGCAAACATTGTCTATTTGGGAAAAAAAAGAAAGCAGAAGTTTAAAATTGAAAAACATACTAGTAAGGGAATCCTTGATTATATCCATTTTGATGTTTTGGGTTCATCTCCTACAACCTGCTACAGGGCTCTCTTAGAGAGAGCAAGAATTATGCTTAGTAACGCCAATTTGCAGAAGGAATTGTGGATAGAAGTTGTGTCTATAGCTTGCTATTTGATAAATCGATCACCATCAACTTCAATAAGATGAAAAATCCCTCAAGAGGTATGGAAAGGTTATCCATGTGATTATTCTAAACTGAAAGTTTTTGGTTGTGATGCATATGCTCTAGTTCCGAAACATTAGCATTATAAATTAGATCCTGAATCGAAAAGATATATCTTTGTTGGATATGGTGATGGACTAAGGGATATAGGTTGTGGGATCTACTACTCACAAGATCATCATTAATAGAGATGTTAAATTTAATGAATGTTCACTTGAAAATCCAGATGTAGATGATAAATTGAAATAGGATAATGTACCTAAGCTTCAACACATTTAGTTTGAAACCAGTTAAAATACTAATGATAGTACAGATGAACAAGTTTAAGATACAGATCATGAACAAGATTCAAATGTAAATCATGAACATGTTTTAGATACATATTATGAAGAAATTCCTATAAATAATAATCAGCAAATTGTTGAAGTACCAAAAACATCTTTAAGGAGGTCTACGAGAATCAAACGTCCTCCTAAAAGGTATGATGATTATGTTACTTCAGTTGCTTTAACTGATAATGATGATGAACCTTTGTGTTATCAGGAAGCTGTAGAAGGTTCTAACAGTGATAAGTGGAAAGAGGCTATGAAGGACGAGATGAAGGCATTAGACAAGAATGCCACATGGGATCTAGTAGAGCTTCCTAAAGACAAAAAAACTATGGGATGTAAATGGATTTACTGATTGAAAAGAGGTGTTGATGATACAGAGGATAGGTACAAAGCAAGGCTGGTCGTGAAAGGTTTTTCTCAGAAATCAGGAATTGACTTTCATGAGATATTTTCACCAGTTGTGAAATTGTTTCAATTAGGATTGTGCTAGCATTAGTTTCTTTACTTGATTTAGAATTACAGCAACTAGATGTTAAAACTGCATTTTTACATGGAGATTTAGATGAGGATATTTACATGGAACAACTGGAAGGGTTTGTTCAAAATCACAACAAGAAATTTGTCTGCAGGCTCAAGAAATCATTTTATGGTCTGAAATAGTCACCTTGACAATCGTACAAGAAATTTGATTCTTTCATGATGAGTCAAAATTATATAAGAAGTCAATATGATCATTGTGTTTACTTTAAAAAATTAAGTAATGGCATGTTCATTATCTTAGTGTTATATGTTGATGATATGCTTTTAGCAAGCAAAAGCATAAGTGAGATCAACAGGCTAAAGGCTCAGATGGCTAGGACATTTGATATGAAAGATCTACGAGCAACAAGACAAATTTTGGGCATGGAGATTTTCAGAGACAGGAGCAATGGTAAGTTGTGTCTATCACAACAGAAGTATATTGAGAAAATACTCTTGAGGTTTGGCATGAACAATGTGAAGGCAGTTTCAATCCCTTTAGCTTCCCATTTTAAGTTTTCTTCAAGTTTATGACCTAATACAAATGAAGAAAAGGAATATATATCTCGAATTCTATATGCCAATGTAGTAGGTTGTTTGATGTATGCGATGGTTTGTACTCGACCAGATATTTCACATGCAGTTGGGGTCGTCAGCAGGTATATGGAAAATACAGGAAAAGAACACTCATCAACAGTGAAATGGGTGCTCCGGTATCTGAGAGGCACGAGTGATTACTATATCACTTATAACAGAAGTAGTGAATTTTTTAGTGGATATGTTGATTCCAATTTTACAGGTGATTTGGATAAGAGAAGGTCAATTTCAGGGTATGTCTTTACTCTTGCAGGTGGAGCTATTAGCTGGATGTCAAAGCTACAGAACATTGTTGCTTTATCCACTACGAAAGACTAATACATAGCTACCTCACATGCTTGCAAAGAATTAGTTTGGTTGAAAGGCTTGTTTGGTGATTTTGGTAGGTTACAGAACAACATCAAGTTATTTTGTGATAATCAAAGTGAAATTCACTTGGCTAAAAATCCGGCCTATCATAGTAAATCAAAACATATACCTATAAAATATCATTTTGTAAGACATGTTATCACTGAACGGGGAGTCTCTCTTGAAAAAGTGCATACAAAGGAAAACTATGCAGACATGTTCACGAAACGAGTTTTGTTAGAGAAGCTACGATGGTGCCTGGCTTTTCTTGGCTTGCAAAAAAGATAAAAATAATAATGGAACAGGGTATCAGGCTAATTGTTGTCAAGGTCGAGATTGTTGAGATTTCTTTTAATTAAATTTGGAGAAAATATCCTGAATGTGACAACAATAGGATTTGTTGCTAAATTGACTCCATCTAATTCTGATGTGGAGTTATTGCATCCTATATTTGTTGTTAGTGAATTTATGATTCAGTTTCTACTCCCAGCTATCAAATGTAAGCCTAAAGAGGCAAATGAGCATAAGGAATGTGAGGTGAGTGGAACAGATGTGCAGAGGAAAAAATCTGTTGTTGTAATTCTCCTTTGCTAAATGAGATTGTCGATGCCCCTGTTTGGTAGATGTAGTCTAGATTGGTTGGGTGAACCACGTTAAATCTCTATCTCTTTATGGTTTTCTGCTGTGTGGATTTGATTGTCTATTTAATTTCCACTGTTTTTTTCTCAACAACGAAGAATATGAGAATATTAAAATGATTTTATCCAAGTTGAGAAGCATCTAGATTATCTCTATCTATCTCATTGATTCCTAGACAAGCTTTGTTCAATAATTAGCCATTTTTTGGCTTTCCCAAGTCCCTATTTCCTTGCCCAATCCATTAGGGGTTCACTGCATGCACCACCTGTACTATTTGGATAATTATACAAATTATAGTACACTTCCCTTGAACTCCAATCTCAATTGGTTCTTTATTAGAAATGATAGGAATGACTTAACTTGTTGAATACATGGAGCAAAGCCCCATTGTTTAACCTCCTACTAGTTACTCCATTAGTTAGAACTAGTTTAACTAAATTTAACTTAGATACTTTGAGTTAATTAATTGAAACTCAAAATAAACTCAACCAATGATGCTATAATGTAGGAGACACTCTACATGCCTCTAACTTGACCCTCAACTCAAATTAAATGTACCAACTAAGTCATCCTAACTTAGCTAACTCATACAAGTTGTCATGTGGTGTGGAATTACAATATTATTCTAATTTAATTCAAGATAAAATTAAATTAGAATCATTTCTTGGTGTCATTTTCAACACTCCCTCTCAACATGAATGGGATTGTCTGATACATCGATCATGCCTCTATCGAACTTGAATTTTTCTCTTGATAATGCCTTCGTCAAGACGTATGCATCCTACTCCTCTATAGGAATGTACTCTTATAGTATAATCCACCTCTATACACAACCTCTGATATGGTGATACTGGATGTCAATATGCTTAGATTTGTCATGAAGAACTATATTAACCAAGAGTTTGATGTGACTCTAGTTATCACAATAAATCATCGTGAGATCCATATGACCAAACCACTCAATAGGATGTTCCTCATTCAGATAAACTCACAAGTTGCTTGACTAGAATCCATGTACTCTGCTTTTGCTGAATTGAGTGCAATTGATCGCTACTTCTTGTTGTACCAGGAAATTGTTGTTAACCCGATACTGAATATGCCTCTTGATGTGCTCTTCCTATCATATGGACACCCTTTCCAATCTGCATATGTGAACTTTGCATCTTCACTCCCTCTATCCATCTGTACCAAATAGTAAACTAAGTGGTGTCCCTGACGTATCTTAACACATGTTTAGATTCCAATAAATCTTGGTTGGCTTAACCATATATTCACTAAGTTGGTTAAGTGCATAACACATGTTTGGGCCTGTGTTCACCAAGTACATGAGTGAACCCACAAGCTTCCTGTAAATGGTAGCTTCTAACCCTTCACGTGAAGTAGCATATTACTTCCTCCAATTCCCTTTTAGAGGAGCCACCATGGGTTTGTTGCTCTTGATGTAAGACTTCTTCAGTATCTCGTTGACATACTTTTCTTCAGATACAAAGTTCAGTTCCCATCTCTTTGCTATATTTCCAAACCAGAGAAATAATGCAAGAACCCCATTCCCTTTATCTGAAATTCTCTTACAATATCTTCTTGTAAGAATTGCTCAAAATCTTTTTACATGTAAAAATTAAAACATCTACGTACAATACTATAGCACGTATATTTCCATAGTCAATAAGATAATGTTATTAGAACTTCTGAAAACCTATATATCTTGTTGGAAAAGCTCGACTTTTTGGGTGAATATTTTACCCAGGGAAATAAGCTTAGTCGATGATAAGACTACTTGACCATAAGATATATATATATATGGAATGGAAAAATGATTCGTTCGACAATTGGAGACTAAAGGGAATAAAAGGAATGTTGAGACATTTAACTAGAAAAATAAATTGATCATTATTGGAGATATTTGAGGATTATATGAAAGATTAAATAAATAGAAAAAAAATTATAATTATTTGCAAATAATTCAGTAAAACGGGATAAAACGGAAATAACCATTAGAATTAATGAATTTTATATAAATTCTGGATCAAGAAGGAATTAAACGAGGTTAGAAAAAATGAAACGGTTGACTAAATTAAATAATTAATTAGAGAAGTCACTAAAATGTTTGTTATAGGAGTAATCGCTGATTCTTAACTAAGGTAAGAAACATACAAATAAATAGTTACTCATTAAAATTAGAATTAACAATTACATAATCTCTGATCAAAGTTCAAAAAATAGGGTAAACAGTAAAATATGTAATGAGATTTATACATATCTGGATTAACAAAGGGTTGTGTTAATATGGGCGGAAATCTCTAAAGTATGAGCGGAAATCTCTAAAGTAAGATCAGAGGAAGGAAAATATTATATTTTTGATGTAAATAAAGTTGAAATTTATTTATCTATTATTATTGTTTTTTATTTTTATTTATTTATTTCTATTTAGAGTAAGTTGAAAGTAAATATGTTTAATTACTAAAGGAAAGCAATACAATTTAGATTATTGAAAGGGGAAGGATTTTTTATTAGGAAATATAGTAAATAAAAATAAAAATATAAAAATATTAATTAAAGGAAGAATTATCTAAGGTAAGGAGGAAGGAGTACTATTAAGGGAAAGGGAATATTAGGTTGAGATAGATTTTGAATTATAAGAACCATTCTTAGATAATAAGAAATGGATGGTGGGTTTCCAAGACTAGCTTAAATGTTAACCATCATTACGATTAAAAATGATAGGATGTTTTTCAATTTCAAGGGCTTCTCTACTGACCCAGTTGGTGTGAAATGGGGCAGAAGCTAAGATTTTGGTCTTGTCAAAACAAATGAGGCATTTGGTAGAATGGGAGTGTTTAGTAATAGCAAATTTTGCAGTGCAATTGTGGATGGTATTAGCCACGTCTTATCTAAATTGAGCTTTGAAGGACCTATCAGTTTTTCCTATGTAGGACCTTCTGGGGGATTAGGGGATCTCATAAACTTGGGCACCTGTCATAGGGTTATTTTTCTCCTTGGATGATGTAAAGAGATGGATGATGGTTTTCGGGGGTTTGGAAAAGGTTTTTATGTTCTTTTTAGAAAGTATATTAGATAATTGATCGGTAACTCCTTGAATTACATTGGTTAGGGGATGTGTACAAGGATGGTTTTTAGGGCAGTGATGGAGGACAAAATGGAAGGCTTTGTTGATCTTGGAATTGGAGTAACCATTATAATTAAGATATTTTAGGAGATGTGTTTTTTATTTGGGAAAGGATTGGGAGGAGGAGATTCGAATGGCTCAGTTGATAAGGGTTTTAAGAACGACATATTTATGAGTAGGATGGTAGTGGGAATTAGCATAAAGGTACATGTCAATGTGTATTTCAAAAGACTTGGTAGGTAAAAGAACCATGATAAAGGCGTGAGACCAAGACTTCTAGGAATGGAAGAGATTGATTCTCTTCGAGCTCCATAGTGAACTTGATGTGGGGGTAAATGCTATTGAGATGAGAAAAAATTGGCGGAGAGATGGTTCTTTATGATCCCTCATGCTTAGCCCATTGTGATCCCTTGTCTACTGCCAATATGTAATATTTTGATGATTTTCTTCCTTCGTCATCTATCCCCAAGGCTCAGCCTCCTAAGGCTCCTTTCTTCCCCGCTTATCATGTCTTGCTAGCTATCGCTACATTTTTAGTGTCCTTCCTTCATGAGGATGGCCCTGCCTCTTTTTAATGTGCTCCAACTGTCGACCTTAATTCCTACATTCCTAGCCTCTCCTCTGGGAATGGAAACCTGAGTTTGATCCCATTGCTGACTTCCTTATATTTGCGTGCCTCTTCACTCTACCCAAAGAGTCAGTCTCTAGCATCCCTGAGCTCTCTAGCATATCCTGTCAAGACTTATTTCGATCTTCCCTCTCTGTTACCATGTATGATGAATTCAACCTCCCCTTCCTGTAATTTACCTCAAACATTCAAGCATTCCTCGAGAGACTCCCCACATAATATTACAATCCATGTTAATGGGTTTATCCTCTCCTCCTCTCAGCTTGACAATTGAACCAAATTTTTCCATAAATCTATCTTGAGCTCCCATGCTTCCAATAACATGTCCTCCATAATATCTTCCTCCATTACTATTATTTATTCCATCCATAATCCTATCATTCCCTATAAATAGATAAAAAATAATAATATCAACAATTATCCCAAATCCTCCAGTTCATTTTTAAATCCTTTTTCATGTAAATCATCCCTTTATTCCATTTTTACCCCTAACCTTTATGTAAATTTCATCCCCAACCCAAATTATTTAACCTTATATACTAATGCTTTGACATACCTTTAATTTTACTCCTAATCATAAAAATGCTAACGCTATCTTTAACTCCTCTCCTCTTTCTCTTTCTAATCCCATCCCCTCCTATAATATTAATAATATTAATTCATCCTCCTCTCTTTCAACCACTAATCCTTTTTCTCCTCCTCATTCCTCTCTTGGTCCCGCCGTGGTTAACCTTTCCTCAGTCTAGATTGATGCCCCCATATTAAGCCTTATTGAGGAAGTTTTCAACTTTTACCTCATACCTCACTCCATTCCTATTAGGATATTATTTATTCCATTAAATCAATCTCCTGCTACATTCCTTCCTATGCAGTGGAAGATATTCACGAAGAATGTGGTCAAAATTTTTAGGAGGTCTAAGCTCCCAGATCCTAACCTCCCTAAGGACGAATTCCTAGCCCTTCAGTAGCTTAACTCTAACCCCAATACTCTCATTCTTAAACCTGATAAAGGAAATGCCTCAATGGTTATGAATTATTCGGATTACCATCAGAAGATGCTTAATCTTCTTTCATACTCTTCGTACAAACCTTTAGCTAAGAACCCCCTCCTTTCTGTCTCCTCCAAGGTCATCAAAGTCATTAAAGCCTCATCTCTTGACCGTGCCATCCAAAAAATTGTTATTACTCTCTATCCCATTACCCCTAGGATTTATGGTCAACCTAAAATTCATAAGCAAGACATCCCCCTTAGACCTATAATAAGTGTTGTAGGTGGTCCCATGCATTTTATTTCCAAATTCCTTCCTAAAACTCTATGCCCATATTCTGGCCATTCTTCCTCCTTAATTAAACACTCCTCTGAGTTGATCCATCAAATCCATAATATTGAACTTGATGAGAATGAAATCTTGGTTAGCTTTGATGCCATTTCATTATTTACCAAGATTCCTATCCTAGAAGCTATTGATGTCATATCCAAGATGGTTGATCCTCAAACTATCAACCTTATAAAAATATGTCTTACCACCACCTTTTTCACCTATGATGGAGTTTGTTATGAGGAAACTAATGGAAAAAACATGGGCTCATACCTCTCCCCTATTTTCGCTAACATATTCATAGAAAACATTGAAATTGTGGTGATTTAATCATCCCACCTTAAACCTAGATGGTTGAAAAATTTTGTTGGCGACACCTTTGTCATTTTCTCCCATGGTTTACTCTGTCTCTGCAAATTCCTCTCTCATCTCAATAAAATTCGCCCCCACATATAGTTCACTATGGAGCTTGAAGAGAACTGATACCTTCCATTCCTAGATGGCCTGGTCTCATGCCTTTTTTACATTTCCCTTACCTACCAAGTCTTTTGAAATAAGACCCACACCGAAAAGTGCCTTAATGCTAATTCCCACCATCATCATGCTCATAAATATGTCATTCTTAAAACCCTTGGCACCATTGCCATTTGAATCTCCTCCTACCAATCCTTTCCTAAGGACATAAGACATAACTTTGAATTTCTTAACTCTAGTTGTTACTCGAATGATCAGATTAGCAAAGCCTTGCATTCTGGCCTCCATCCCTACCTTAAAAAACACCACTGCACTGATCCCTTAGGCAAAGTAACCCTTCCTTACATTCAAGGAGTTAGTGATAAGTTATCTAATATCCTTCCTAAAAGGAACATAAAAGCCTTTTTCAAACCTCAAAAATTCCTCAACCAGCTCTTTATATCATCCAAGGATAAAAAAAACCTTATAATATATCGTAGAGTCTATGAGATCCCCTTATCCTACAGAATATCTTACATGGGAAAAACTCGTAGGTCCTTCAAAGCTCGATTGAAAGAACACATGGCTGAAACCATCCCCAACCGCACTCCACAATCTACCATTGTTGAACATTCCCATTTTATCAAACACCTTATTTTTTTTTACAATACCAAAATCTTAGCTTCTATCCCATTTCACACCAACCATGTCATTAGAGAAGCCCTCAAAATTGAAAAACACCCTAACATTTTTAATTGTGATGATGGTAACCATTTAATCTAGTTCTAGAAACCCACCATCCATTTCTTATCATTTAAGCATGATAAATCTGCCTAATATTCCCTTCCCTCAACAATACTCTTTCCCCCTTACCTTAGAGAATTCTTCCCTTGATTGATAGTTTTTTATATTTATATTTTTATATTTATTTTTACCATTTTTCCTAATGATAAATCCTTCCCCCTTTTTCAATAATCTAAAATATATTACTTTCCTTTACTCGTTAATTTTTTTTTACTTTCAACTTACTCTACATCAAAAAATTTAGTGTCTTTCTTTACATTAAAAAATTTAATATATTCCTTCTGTTCATCTTACTTTAGATATTTCTGCACATATGTATAATTCTCATTTTATTGTTTAGCCCATTTTTTGAACTTTGATCAAAGATTATGTAATTGTTAATTCTAATTTTATTTTACTCTAATTTTAATCTCATTAACTATTTATTTGTACGCTTCTTACCTTAGTTAAATAACAATGAGTGATTACTCCAATAACAAGCATTTTAGTGACTGTTCTATTTATTTAATGTCATCAAACTTTTCATTTTTTATAACCCAGTTTAATTCCTTTTTCATCCAACAATTATATAAGATTAATTAATTCAATTTTATTCCCCTTTTATCGAATTATGTTCAAATAATTAAAAAAATTACCTATTTATATAATCCTCAAATATCTCCAATAATAATAATAAAAATTTAGTGTCAAATGTCTGAATGTTCCCTTCAGTTTCGAATTCTCTAACGACTAATTTTTCCATTCCCTATATATATTTTATGGTCAAACACTCTACGTATCATCAATAAGCTTCTTTCCCTTCAATATGGGTGAAGTGTTCACCCAAAACATTGGGCCTTTTAAGCATGATACACATGTTTCCATAAGTTCTCAACACCATAATATAATACTATAACCAATTTTTTACCTTTAAACACAATATGGTAAAGGTTTGCATCTGCTTCACTTTTGGTGAAGCCAAACCCGATGAAATAGCTATTGATCCTAGTGTACCAAACATGTGGGTCTTGTTTGAATCCATACAATGCTTGCTTGAGTATGCACACATGCGACTCTCTGTCAAAGGTCTCGAATCCTTCTAGAAAATATATGTACACCCGTTCTTTAATCAATCCGTTGAGGAATTTTGTCTTTACATCCATCATATGTATATTACATCTAATCTTTGGTGAAATTTCATGAATAGATCTAATTGAAGATAACCTTCTATTGGAGAAAAGGTATCCTTGTAATCTACTCTCTCTAGCTGAGAAAACGTCTCACCCAAAAATCTAGCCTTATGTTTCTCCACACTCCCATCTATTGCTTGATTCACCTTGTAGATCTACGTTGATCCTACAACTGAATTCTCCTCTCATATTGGGACAAATTCTCATGCACTGTTTATGATAATGGAGTCAAACTCCTCAACCATGGCATCAAAACATACTAGTTTCTGCACTTCTTCCTCGAATGATGATGGCTAAGTCTCTACACTCTCGCTCATTATATCCATGCAACCAATGTATCTATCTAGGGACCTTATCTACCTACATTTTCATTTGGGTTCTCCCACATTCACTCTAACATTATGCATAAAACTATCAGCCTCTCTGATACACTTACTTTTGTCCATGGATGTCTCTTCATGAGTGGGTGTTTCCTATCTCTGCTCCTCTTCTTGTGGGTGATCAACATATTAAGGATATTCTTTTGGAGCTAAGATATCCTCAACTGCATGCATCTAGAGCTCCCTCTCAAGAGAAATTCATGTGGCCTTTCCTTCATCGAATTAAAAATATCTACTAACCATTTTCATGCTATGATATGGAAGCTACACCTAGTAATTTTGAGGTGTATTAGCGTACCCCAAAGATATGCCCAATGCAGTTGTTGGTTCTATATTTTTTTGTGCATATTTTTTAACATGAAAGTAAACTACCGAACCAAAAATTCTAAAGTGTGCCTGATGTGGCTTCTTATCGGAAAATGCTTCCTCTGGTGTACTCATCTTGATGATCCAATGAGGACTTATGTTCTACACATGAAAAGTTGTGTTGCATGCTTCTTCCCACAGGTGTAATGGTAAGCCTTCATCAATTAACATCGCATGTGTAACTCTCACAATGCTTTTGTTCTTCCTTTCTCTAACCAAATTCTATTTTAGATTATGAGTTGTTATTAACTCTCGTCGAATTCCTTCTGATGCACAAGAGTTCTTAAATTCATTTGACGAATTTCTGCACTATTGTCACTCCTTAGAGCCTTCACCTTGTTTCTTATGTATTTCTCGATAAGTGCTTTGAACTCACAAAATTTTGAGAACACTTGATCTTTCCTCAACATGAAAAAAATCCAACACATGTGTGAAAAATCATCTATAAAAATCACACAGTACTTGTGCTTGGTTTTTGAGGATATGGAGAATAGTCCATAGACATATAAGTGAAATATTTCAAGGATCACTTCTGCTTGAATGTCATTATTGTGAAAGGTGTATTCGGTATAATTTAAAAATTACACCCTTCGCATGTATCACACTGCTCTAGTGCACTCTTCGAAAGTCCTATAGAAATTTTTTGCATGATCTTATAAACTTCATGGTGTGTATGTACCAATATTATATGCCATAACCCACCAATGTCTTGGTTATCCACCTTCTCTACTTTCGTGCTCAAGGCAGAACAATCTTCTACATCTAACTTGTAGAGGTTCTTTACTCAAACCATGATATTATTCATTTGGCTCGTCGCTATGTGACAAAGGAACACCTTGCCTTTGATAAATATCACATCATAGCCACGATCTTCCAACATAGCAATTGACAATATGTTATTCTCGAAACTAGGAATATACACGACATATTTTAATGTGATAAGAGAATGAGAAGCGCTATAAAAGGTAACAATACTGATTTTAGTTGCATTATACCTCACATCATCTCCCTTATCAGTGTGCATCTGTAGATCCTTATCCTGCAAGTTGTTGAAGAGTTATTTGTTTCTAGTTTTATGGAATGAGGCTCCACTATCTAGGTACCATGTAGAACTCATCATCGATGATAGCATGCAAGCAATCAGAGTGAAATTGAAATCGAATTGTGAACCAAGTGCTTCACCTGCCGCTCCCACTGACGGCTTCTTGGTAGCCTTCATGGGCAGACACTGCGTGGAATAGTTTCCCAACTTGTGATAGTGAAAACATTTAATATTTGACAGCTCCTTATTTTCATACCTAACCAAAATATGACTTGGAATGGGATGAATTCCATTTCCCTTTATTTTCCTTTCTAGCCAAGGAAAAATTATCTTCATCATCATGCTTTGATGAGGATACATCTCTCCAGTTCTAATAAATCTCTTCTTGTACCAATTCAAACCACAATCTCTCCCACTTTGGTAGCTTCTCTCCCCCATTCATTGAATCGTGTAGTTGTTCCATCTCCTGGGAAGGCCAGGAAATGATAGGCTCACTAGATCATCCTCAGTAATTGTAACACCAACACTTCCAAGCTCATCCCGACACTGGGTGAACTTGTTCAAGTATTTTGGTATTGTGTTTCCCTTCTTCGTCTTCATTTTTCTCAGCTTTCCCTTTAGCACCAGCTTCCTGTGGTCATTGTAGTTCTAAAAAAGAAAATTTAAGGTAATTGAAATATCATATGGAGTTTCCTTTCCATGGAGGTTTTAGACAATATGATCCTCAAAACTTTCCAATAGAATCCTTCTTGCATTTGCTACATACTTCTTCCATCCCACTAGACCTTGAGCATCTATTGTTGAATTCTTAGGAATACCGTTGTCTAATAAATCCTTTAGCCTGTTTCCTTCCAACACTAATTCCATGTTATATCTCCAAGATATGTAGTTCTAACTACCCTCAAAGGAGTATTTGAGTCTCAGTCCATATAAACACATCTTGATCTTGCTACTACACATGAAGTGTAGATCCACATATTCGATTCACCTGCACACAAAAAACTCGTATTATTCTCTTATAGATTGATTCTTACTTTAATACCATGTACAAAATCCATGTATATTTAGCTAATAATCATAATATGGTAAAACATTATAGCTAGATCTACTCTACCAATTGCGGAAAACAATATGGATCTTGAAATCACAAAACATGAAAGAGAAAGAATTTCAATCGCACAACACAAATATTTTCATGGGGAAAGCCTCATTTAAAAACCCTGCTATCTATATATTGCATAAGCCAAATAATATAACAATATTACAATGCTTTTCCCTTATTTTGAGATCTCCAGTGCTTGAGGTATCCCTTGGGGATCGAGCCTAGGTGTTTCATTGTTTACAAGGTTTTTTCTTTTTCTTTTTTCCCCTTTTAAATATTGACATGAGATCTTCATGGGAATCAAACATTCACCTTCTATGGAGTCCATTCGATTTAAAATTTCACTTGTAATTCATCTAATCATATCTGCCATGTTCATTGTGTTGTCTATGAAAGATCCAACGCGTTCTCCTTCTTCTTAACCTAAACTTGAGGCTAGAGGAGCTCCCATATCCTTCACTCTTGTAATGGCTTCATTGCTCTTTGTTTGTATCAGTGCATATATCTCTTGGTTAGGAGAGGTAGATGGTGACCAATAAGGTAGCCATTATTAAGAGTTTCTTATTATTTGGGTTAATTATTAATTATTTTGTATTTTCACAATTTTGTTTTTTTTGAGAAAATAGGTTTTTTCCACACCATATATTTACCTGAAATAAAAAACAAGTTTTCTATCTTATATGAATTATTTCATACAATATACAAATATATTTAATTTTAATTTCTATAAAATAATTTTTTTTTTATTATAATTTTGCATGCGTCAAAAAGTGATTATTTTTTTTATTTTAAAATCGTATATATAAAAGCATACAACTTGGTGATTTACAAGAATTCAAATCTCTTTAACTCTCAAGTGACACTTGACATTCCAAGTCACCTTTGGAATTTCTAATTAAATAATTTTCTAAAATAATAATATCCCTATTTCCGTAGAGATGAGCCAGAGACAAGTTGGTGCTTCTTTGGAGGTTAAAATATTAGTTAAAATTATGTTTCACTCATTTTCATTTATAATAGAAAATATATATTTTTTATATACCTTTTAATTTCATTGTTTATATATATATATAAACTAGACCGCTTGATTTCATAACACAAAATATAAATTTTGTATATAATCTTTACTTTCATTGTTTTGAAAACAAATATATATATATAGATATTTTATATATACCCATTATATATATTTAATACACCACACCACTTTATAAGTGAGTTAACCATCTCAATACACCCCTTTATGCGTACCATTCGTTTTGAAAATGATCAATTTTGAACCTTATTTTAATTAGCTACTTTGACATGTATAGCTTAATACTATGTTTCACAGTTATAACTTCATGTCATCCAACAATATTTTCCTAAAAAAGAGGTTATGTTTTCATGAATACATGTTTTATACTTGTTATAATTTTAACGAATGATTTATACTTGTTATAGATATGACGCATCGTATTTCCAGCGTGATGAATAATGATCATTTCTGCACACCTCCATATCTCCCACTAAACTTGTATCAATACTGGAAACCAATGTTAATTTAAATACTAAAATAAAACTCAATCACTTACTTATATATCTATATTTGATTTGTATTATGCTTAAGGATGATATCGTCATGGGTTCCAACATAACATATCTCCACAAGAAAACATTGGTATGCTTGGAGGTGATATTTGTACCAATAAATTTTTTATATTGGTTAAAGATATGAAGTATATTACATTCGATTACAAGGATGATGGTCTCCCCATACCTCCATGTTTTTATTTCTTGAATTTATAAACACATTTCCTCCATAAAATTATGTAAATATTAAAACTGGTAAAAAGTGAGGTAAGCATATCGATACCCTTATGTATAACATTTCATTTTGGAAAGATTAATTTTTAACCTTAATTCAATCACCTTTCCCTTCATTTATTGTGATATATTATTCTTAACAATGAGTTCTTCATGTGACCTGACATAACTTTGCCTCCACAAGAAAGAAATATGTATATGTATGGAGGTGATATACACACTAATAAATGTTTTGTATGGGTTATAAATATGAGCCATATTACTACCAATCACGATGATGATATTTTTTCCACATTTTCATGTTTTCCTATTAGAATTTCAAAATATTAAATGATTTGGAGCACCCCCATATCATCTCAGTTTTTTTAATGTATAAATACATCAAATCTATGTTTTCTTCCATAATTATTTTTAAGTATTAAAAACATTTTTGAAGGGTGAGATAACCATCTAAATGTACTTCTCTATGCACCATTTCATTTCATTTTGGAGAAATTAATTTTAAAACTTAACTTGATTATCTATTTATATATTTTATGTTCTATATTACTTTATATAGTCATCGTTACTTTTCTTTTGTTCGAGATGTCAAAATGTTATGAACATGTTATTTATAGATATATATGCATTATGTGAATTCAATTTGTTGTCCATATACCATAATAGATTCACTCATCAACAGATAATTAGGGTCATGGGGGGAGAAGGAGAGGGAGAGGGTTGGGATTTTAACTCAATCATAGAGTAATGCCATGGTAAGAGAGGTGCCCCTTTAGGTTTATTTTCATCCAAAAAAAATTATAAAGCTTACTTATAGGATGGGATTGATTAAGTAGACACATTCAAATTTTTATTAAAAAGAGACAAATATATATGAACTAAGATGATCTTTTGTTTCATATTCTCACAATTTGAATGGTTGTTCCTATTCATCTATATGAATCTTTCAAACACTATGGTGAATATGTTTTCAATTTTACCACTTGTGGAATAATGTATCAGTTGAAAGGTATTCCTCTACATGATGTCAAACAAATCAATACTTTGGTTGATGTTCTTGATTTGAATATCAAGGAATCTAATTTTCTTGATCAACTTATTGTGTAAGTGTTGTTAATAAATAGTGGAGTAGCATTCACTTATATCTCTTCAAAATTGTCTGATATGTTCCTTAGCCACACACTCTCCGATGATTACTCAACAATAGGCACATATTTTATCTCATATACTTGAGTATTCTGGAACAAATTGTTTACATGATCTCAAAGAGATTGTTATTGATCTAAGAAGAATGTGGTATCATAAAGTAGACACTCCATCTAAATTTCTCTTAATATATATGTCAAATGAGTTTGAATTTCTTCACCTTCAAATATTTTCATCTGAACTTCAATGTTCCCTTCAAATACCTTAGAAATGTTTTTTTCAACATGTCAATATTATTCACATGATTTTTTCATGAACCTAGAAAGTATCCCAATTGCAATTGAAATATTTTGTTTGGTAGTAGTAAGGTTGATAAGGCTCTCCACAAATTGTGTATTTTTAGTTTCATCCTCAAATTAATTCCCTTAATTTTATGTTAACTTCATATTTTGTACCATTGGAGTAGAGAAAGGATTACAACCAACCTTTTCAAATTTATTCAATATCTCTCCAATGTATCTATTATGGTCAAAGATGAATATATACCTTGGAGTATGAGTGACTTAAATATATATTAGTGAATGAGTGAGTGGATTAGTAGTGAATATGTCCCATTTTTGTAAACTTAAATACCTTCTTTAGTTATTTATTTATGGATGTAAAATATGTTTCAATGTTCGATATTACCAAAATATTTTTTATATATATCACAAGCTAACCAATAATTTTTCCCACATTCTTGGAAATAAAATTTGCATCACCAAAATTAAAATGTTTGAAATCTATCTTCAAAAGATACTTAGCTTTATGCACCATGTATGAATGTGATTTCTTTAGGCTACACAAAAACTTATTTAGCATGTACACCTTATTCTCTCAACCCTTCGTAGAAATATTTTTTGTTGAGAAATGTATACGTTCTCTTTCAAGTCTCCATTCACTATGGTTATATTCACACTCTATGATTAATCATCCACTAATCCTATGTTTCTGCAGCCAAAAATGCATGAATGGTAGCCCATTTTGGTATGTGGGAGGACATATTCATAGTATATTCCTTATTTATATTCATATACATTCATCACAACCCTAATCTTATGCTTGTTGAGAGATCCATCTATTTTGTGTTGGTTCTTTTCTCTCAAGATTTGTATTGGTTATTATAAACCAATTTATAGCCAATTTTTTTGATTCCAAATGGAGGATCCACCATATTCCATACCACATTATTTATTATAACAACATACTTAACCTACATGGCTTCACTCCATTCATCATGAGAAGTGTCTTCTTCAAAGTAATTTGGTTCATTGTTATAGATAAATTCAATTCAAAATCATGTGAAACATCCATGTCGTTTACTTCACCTAAAGATTACTTATCTATATCACCTCTACCATATTGTCTCATTTAGCTTCTAGTTAATTTCTTTCTAAACTCATTAGGATGAATAGTTACAAGTATATTTATGAGCCACTTTGAATTGTTTTGTTATGGTCTATGTTTCTCCACTGATTGATATGGTTATCCATCCCCATCAATATTGATCCTTTCAATCCTCTCAAACACATTATTTGATTGAACTCCATATTATAATGAAGTGGTTGGATATTCTTCATCAGGAGGAGATGGTATATCAAAATTAGATTCCAAATATTAGTCCAAGGTAGGAATCCCCCCTTAAATATGTGGAATATCATCATCAAAATCATGATATGTACTTACATTAGTGAATATATATGGTCAAATTACCATTTCATTGCCTTTTAATTCTTAGTGGATTTAAGAAAAGGCACATCTTTATAAAGAATTTATTTTTTTATGTCATGTAAAGATAACATGTCTTTGTGATATTTGCATACCCCAAGAAGATACACTTTTGAATCCTTTCTCCTAGTTTTTTTCTTTGCTTCTTAATAATTAAGGCATAATATCTGGAACCAAAGATGCTAATATGTATCACCAAATGGATGTAGTGATGCCAATTTCATATCTAGTGAGCATAAGATACACTCCAATTCTCACATATACTACACATAGAACTATATCATCCCAAAAAAGCAACATCGCATTCTTAAAAAATACATGAAATGTACCCCATTCAATAGTTTTTTGTTCATCCTATCCACCACCTTATTACTTTAAGGATTGTATGGAATAGTTGTTCGATAACCTAGTTAGATATTTGATCACATGCTAGAGAAGGTATATTTCAAAATACTTTGAAGTAGATCCCCCTCCATTATCTAAACAAAGATATATACTAGATTTTGCTTCATTTTCAATCTATAAATGAAAAGTTTCAAATGTTTGAAATGTTTGAGACTTATGCACTTTCAAAAAATATATTTCATACATTTCGGTGTAGTCATCAATAAATGGAAAGTTCAATTTATTACCAAAATTATATGTAGTATCCATAGCACCACACATATAAAAGTGTACCAATTATAACTTTGTACATTCTCTCAAAATGGAATAATGATAATGGTTTCCCTTTTATTTTTTTCTAAAGGATACATGCCACATGTCACTTGAAAATCTTTAGAAAGGTAGGAAAACTAAAAAAAGTGATTTTTTTTGGTGTAAGAATATTGTCATAGTTGATGTGCCAAAATATAACATGCCACAAGAGATTAGAACACAGTCTACCTTCATCGTAGTGAAAAAAAAATGTAGAATTTTGTTCCCCTGTAAATGTTCATTTTAGCTTCAATAATTATGCATGCTCCCATCTTATCATGGTGAACATTTTTTTGGTAGACTACCTCATTTTCAAATTCTCCATCTACCATGTGAATGGATTTGTCGTGCTATTGAATATGCACAAGATATAGCAATTTCCTTTACAATTCAAGGAGAGAAAGAAAATCATTCAAAACAATCTTGGGAATCTAGGCAATTTGAGTCCAATGGTGCTAATTCCTATAGGTTTGATATTGGATCTATCTATAAGGTATGTTGAACCCTCTACAATATCAATGAATTCTTCACAAATTTTTCTTAGGAATTTCAATGTGTAGCAAGCATCAACAATGTCAAGTAGCCATACATATTTCAAAGAAGGAAATAAGTTTTCAACAAATTCTTCATTTATAACAATATTGCAATGAGGAATAACATAATGATAACATTAGGAGATTTACTTCTTTCTTCCTTTTTTTCATCATTTTTCCTTTCTATTCTACCATGGTATTTTATGTTTCTTTCTTGCATGTCCATTCATGCCACAAATAAACACAATGAAGATCAAATCTCTCACCTTTAGTTTTCCTACCCTCTACCTATCAAATGTTTCGTACCACATCCTCTCTTAGTACCTTTTCATATTAAAGAATCATGAGCTTAATTCTTCCCTTTTTAGGGAGGGAAAATATGTCTCCAATTGGATGAGCCATTTTTACATATAATTCCTCGCAATCTACGATTTTCTTCACCAAAGTGTCAAAATTGAGGTACTTCAGTTATTCACTAGCTTGAAGTTATTCAAGATAATGATAATATGTGGGATAGGGTGTTATACTAATGATTACACTGAGAGGGGCCAGTGAATCAATGGAATAGCTAGTTATTATCAAGTTAAACAATCAATCAAAATTGTAATCACATCAATAGATGAAAAAACTAGATGTACATGGAAACCATTGTAGGAAAAAACCAAAAACCTCTTTATCTTCTTCAAATTTTTATCACATTAATTTGAAAGCACCGACCTGTTGGAGGCACTAACAAAAAAAAAAAATTGTAGGAAACAACCTACTCAAGGCACCAATTGCCAAGGATGTGAAAGCACCGACTTGTTGTAGGCTACAATCGTATTTAGCCACAAGCCTATGAAATATGCAAGCACCAACATGAAGTGGCGTTCAACCTGATTGAGGCACCAACCTATAAAATATGGTGGACCACTTTGCACAATATTTCAAGATAGATCAAGAAGTTTAAAATACATTTAATTTAACTTATACTTCAATCATCAATATTTAACATATTCTTTATCTCAAAACCTATTCATGAGATCTAGAGCATATTAACAATAAAAGTTACCTCCCATTCTTAAAAATATATGTTCATGACCTTGCAGGTCCCCCCTTTCAAATCACAAAATAATCTAACCAAATTCCCCTTTTCAAAATTCTATTTATCCCTCAAAATAACTTATAAAAACATTGTTTGTGAGTGATATCACAATTGGCAAAAATCATTTTGAAAATCCCTTGTAAATCGAAGTGATTGGAAGTTCAATTCCCCCCGACATATCTCACCAGCCAAAATTAAAAATAAAATAGTCCATAAAAAAATTATAAAAAATAATTATGTTATAGAATGAACCTTTCTGATCCATTTCCTCCAAAATGCACATTTGAACCATGAATTCTAAAAAATGTACATTTCCAGTTTGTTATTAATTCCACAAAATTCACATTTGAGAGTAAAATATAATTTTTGCATACTTGACCAAACTTGAACCCTCTACGTCATTTGGTGCAACAAAACATGTCATCAACTACATTTTTGTATTACTAATTCAAACCTCACAATGAATATCCATGGCATACCTTCGATGGAAATCAAATCATATCAAAGACAGCTACATAATACATATTTGGGCCAATCAAACCTTAGAGAGCTATGTCATACACATTACATCCATATTACATTGAAGATATAGCTCATATATATTGAACCAATCATACCTCAGTGAGCCATGTCATACACATAGTGCCAACCGTAGCTTGAAGATACGGGTCATATACATCGCACCAATCATACCTTGGAAAGCTAGATTATATACATTGCACTAATCATACCTTTTATATGGGGGTCATATACATTGCACTAATCATACCCTTTATATGGGGGTCATATACATTGCACCAATCATTCCAGAGAGATCCATGTCATGCAGAGAGAGAGAGAGCCAGGTGGTGTATACAGAGCCATGTCAAAAAAATTCAATCAATCCTACCAGGAAGAGCCAAGTCATTTTCTTACACTAATCGTATCATGATGAGCTAGGTCATTATGCCAATCATAGCACGAAGAACTAGTTCATATACATTACATAAATCATACCTTGATGATTGAATTCATGCACATTATTCTAGTCATACCTCGATGACACAGATTACATAAATTGTGGCAATCATACCACAGAGTGCCAAATAAAAATTAGAATGAGAGCCATGTTGAAAATATTGCACAAATCATACCATGAAGGGTCAGGTCATATACATTGTGTCAATCACACCACAAAGAGATAGATTAAATAGAGTTTTGATCAAACATTCACAATAGAGACCCAAAGTAGATAGTCTTGAATGTGTGACATCTAAGAACGTCGGAATTCACTACATCATTCAGACCATAAAGGTGAAGCCTTTACTTTATACACCATGCTGCACCAAATTTTTTCATACCTCATTCCATACAAGCATCTATTTATAAAAATAGGAGACCTATTTTTCATATGGGTTCGAGTTCTAAAACCTTCATGGGACTACATCATGTGACCCAACCCTAAGGGTCCATGGTAATCCTTATCTGGATGTCTGTATGAAATCATAACTACCATGTGGAATTCTCTGATTGGTGCCATGTTTCATCCAAATATGTCCCTACTGTCTAGCAAAAATCAAAATTTCAGAATGCGACATGGCACCTTGTCAAGCTACCACTTCATCACCATAATACCATTACATCATGCTTAATATAGTTTTGTGCTACCACATGTCATTGTATTACCATATGACAGATACAAATATACCACCTACCTAGCCACATTAGAGGGTTGTGTCACAATCCCTTGCATTGGGGGTTCTGCATGACATCCAAATATTGGGTGCACCTGACACCTATCATGTGTGATGATTTGATTGGTATAGCATGGCGGAGAATGAAATGGGGGAGGGAGTGAATTTTTTTAAACCTTGGACATCTTATTACTCCATCCACCATTCATAAAAAATTTAATGGCGAGATCTTCCATAGGATCCATTGTTCAAGAAATTTTTGGCGATGAGATATTTCCGGAAATAAACATTGTCGTGAAATGTTCATACAAGTTTAGTGGAAAAAATGGAGGTGTGTAGAAATGATCACTATTCATCATGATGGGAAATTATATGTATCATATATATAAAAACATTTATTAATATTTATAACAATTATAAAACATGTATGAATGAAAACATCACCTCTATCTATATAAGTATTTCTTTCTTGTAGAAGAAAAATTTGTTGGATGACATGAAGCTATTATTCTGAAACATGATATTAAACCATATGTGTAAAACTATCTAATCGAAATAAGGATCATAATTTATATTTTTCAAAATTAATAGCACATGTAAAGGGGTGTATTGAGATGGCTATCTCACTTATAAAGGGGTTTGGTGTATTGAAATATATTTAACGAATATATATAAAATATATATTTTGCGTTATGAAAATAAAGTGTATACATAAATTATATATTTTTTGTTATGAAATCAATGAAAATAAGTGGAACATCATTTTAATTAATATTTTAACCTCCAAAGAAGCACCAAATTTCCTCTCGCTCATCTCTTCGAAAACAAGACAGTTATTATTTTATGAAATTATATAATTAGAAATTCCAAAGATCACCTCAAATATCGAGCGTCACTTGAGAGACAAAGAGAGTTGAGAGCTTCTAAATCACCGATTTATATGCTTGTATAGCATCTCAACTAGAATTATAGCATGGAGAAAAGGATTATTGGGGGATGGAAAGCTTATTATGAGTATGCGAACAATTGTAAGTCCATCAATTTTTACAAAGAGGTTCCTCTTTGAGACCGCTGTCATCCTTGTTGTCTTATAGATATGTGAAGTTTATGGTTCTAGTATATAAAAAGATTCATGAAGGAAAATTGAGATGATTCAAAGAAATTCATAACCTATAACCTTAAGATCAAGGGAAATACTCCCTATCTTATCCTCTTGATCTAATCTAGTTTATCTGGCATTGAAAGCACGACTATGTTTAGATATCTGATGTATAAGAAGAAGCTCGAAAACATGGAATAAAAAATGCTCCCTAAAACTCTTTCTTACTCTATTCAAAACCCTCACCTTCACCTCAAGCATAGATGGCATAAGGATGCATAGTCCTTGCTCAACCATTGGGGAATTAAGGAGGAGCATAGTATGGGAAGCAAAGATAATATCAAAAATACTATTACCTCCAAGTTTAAGGACAAGTTGCGGGAGGATGAGGAGTTGGAGGGTTAAAGGAAGTTAAGATACTATCAAGAAGTGATAAACCCAACCCTTGATAATCAAAATCATCTCTTAGTGTTTTCCATCAATAAGAAAAATGTGAATATCGCTAAGATAAGAACAAATTCCCGTGAGCTTCGGAGTGAGACAGGACCGTGATCTTTACCCAAGACCCACTAGAATGATAGAATCCATGATATTTGTGATTCTAAGAAAGTGAAAGATGAAAAACACTTCCTTTTAGACTACGTGACTCTTACTTACATTCTCTCTCAATTCCCTAACATTTGTCACACTTCCAATCTTCTTGACCTATTAATCTAACTGGCCTATAGCTATCTTGGAGCACTTATTACCCTTATATTTTACCATAGAAACAAGATTTTGAAGAATCAAACTTAGATTTGTTCTCCTATATTAAGGTGTGATACACCACATTGGTCTTAAGGGACGGTAACCATCATCATCATCGTATATAAGATTTTAAAATAATAAAAATAATCATTTAAAGTGATGCATGAAAAATTATAATAGAAACTTTTTTTTATTTTATATGAACTATGTTAGAAAATTTATATGTTACAGAAAAATGTAACACATAAAATATGTGGAAAACACAAACACAAAAAACACAAAAGACACATAAGACCAGAGAGACACAGATCTATGTGGTTCACCCAATTTGGGCTATGTCCACCTAGAACATCCAACCCCTACTTTATATTATCCAGCAAAATAAAGAGACACAAGCCGTGATATAATCTATTCTCTCTCACAGTCTCCCTATCTGTTTCTCGCTTTGAGAATACACATCCAATACATAGCCACAATATAATTCCCTCATACAGAATGAGGGGTTTCCTTCTATGGAAAAAAACTCTAAATTAAACATAATTTATACCATGAGATCATTCGCCTAATAAACTGCCCAGATTGACTAGAAATTACAATACTTTTACAAGACAATTTTACATTTGTTTTAGCTTCCGAGGTGTCAAAATTTAATTGTGCATGGTGTTGCTTAAAGAGATCCAACAATGTGATTCAAAATAAAGTATATAATCAGACTCCACACCCAAAAAATTAAAATTAAATATATTTATACAAAACTTAATTTTTTATTTCAGGTAAATATATGGTGTGTAGAAAAACTGTTAGCCCCTCAAAATTTTCAGAAGTACAAATATTTTAATAAAAATTCCATATAATTAAAAATCCCTCATAATGGCTACCATATTTTTCACCATTCACCTCTTAAAACCCTATGATTTTTCTGGTTATCATCACAACCAAGAGATATATGCAATGACACAAATATAGAGTGATGAAGCCATTACAAGAGCGAAGGACATGGGAGCTCCTCCGGCCTTAAGTTCAGGTAAAGGAGAAGGAGAACATGTTGGCTCTATCATAGAGGACATAATGAACATGGTAGATATGTTCAGAAGAATCACAAGTGCAATTGTAAACCTGACAGACTCTATTGAATATAAATGTTTGATTCGTGCGAAGATCAAATGTGAAGATTTAAAAAGGGAAAAAAATAAAAAGAAAAAACCTTGCAAACAATGAGACACCTTCGTTGGATTGCCAAGAAATACCTCAAGCACTACAGATCTCAGAACATGAGTGGTCGTCAAGTGATAAAGGGGCGATGGAAGTGAAGGAAGGTGTATAGAAAGGGTGTAAGCTATTTACTCAGAATATTGTCATATGGCCAAGCCTACAGGACTGGGGATGGGAATACATTTTCCTTCACATGTGGTGGTTGGAGGGACATGTCAGAGCAGTGACAGATCTTCTCATTCACTAATATTTACCAAATAATTTGACATGGCATATCTCATGTTCATAATGCATAGAAGAAGTATTACGTTTTTTGTGAAAACAATAATAAAAAAATACCTAGATGATTTTTTGTGTGAGCACATGCAAATTCCATTGTCGAGGTCACATTCAACTTGAAATCGAAACATTTTGTTGCACGACACTGATCGAGACAAGGAGGTTCAATTAGGATATTTGGGCGAAGTATAAGGGGGAAATGGACTAGCTCAAATTTCATTATGGTGCACTTAATTTTAAATGATGGAGCGGATATTACTATCACTCATGGAAACATCATACATGTTATGTACCACCAGTGTAGATCCATCTAACTCCGGATCTATCATGCGCTGAGAGGGATAAAATCACTCGAGGTGCAAACCTATTTTTTGAGTGCAAAACTTGAGGAAAGGTTTGCACCTTGAGAGATTTGATCCCTCTCGGAGCATGATAGATCCGAAGATAGATGGATCTAGGCTGGTTCCAGTCGTGTGAAGCCAAGGAAAATATATAGAACATATGATTAATTTTATGAATAATATGTAAATACATCTAATATAAATATAATAATTTTATATATGCTAAATATGTCTGATAACTCGTCATTTTAATTTTACAATTTTCTTAGTTACCTAAGTTTGTTGAGATAAATATTGTTAACAAATTTGATAACGAAAAATGATGAAATAAAAATTTTGAATGCAAAGTGACAATGTAATACTTTTGAATGATAGAAAATATGAATAAAAAGAATGCACTCAATTACAAATAGTCTTCATTGTAATAAATCTCAAATTATTTTTTCTACTATTCTTATTGTCACCTTTGTTAGTTTTGTCATCTTTTCATATCGATTATATGATAAGCACAATTGAAATCATAAATCATTTAAATATTTTTCTGGAACTATTATACTAAAAATCATACATTTTCTCTCTTGCTCTTCGATATTAATAGGTTGAATTACTAAAACATAAAAATAAATGTACACTGTCAATAATTTTTCCTGCTTATAATGAAATTAATGCACAATGTTAATCCAACCACTTTATAATTAATGTACCATGAATGTACATCCAATTACATGAAATCATAAATCAACATTTACACTGAAATCAATGCATATAATGCAAACAATGAAATAGGATTAGAAAACAACATTTATAGTGAAATGGATGCAGCTAATGCAGGTAATCAAATAGGATTAGAAATCAACGTCTACACTGAAATTAATGTATCTAGTGGAAGTAAGAAAATAATATTAGAAACCAACGTCACTGAAACCAATGCATCTAGTGCAAGCAATCAAATACGATTAGAAATCATGTACATTGAAATCAATGCATCTAGTGGAAGTAGTCAAATATAATTAGAAATCAACATCTACACTGAAATTAATGCATCTAGTGCAAGGAATCAAATAGGATAAAAAATTGTCATCTACACTGAAATCAATGCATTTATTGCGAGAAAACATATAGGATTAGCAATCATCTACATTGAAATCAATGCATATAGTGCAAGAAATTAAATATAATTATAAATAAACATATACACTAAAATCGATGCATCTAGTGCAAGCAATCAAAATGGATTAGAAATCTCCATCTACACTAAAATCAATTCATCTAGTGCATGAAATCTTCTTCCCTCTCTCCCCCCTCGAAGTACATCTTTGTTTCCTTCCCTCTATCCACTCTCTCACATCCTCCCTTTCCTTCCTATCTCTCCATTTCTCTCCTACATCTCTATCACTCTCTCTCTTCACCCTCCAACTCTGTTACTATATCCCTACCTCTCTCCTTCTCTCATCCCTTCTCTTCATATCTCATTCTTTGTCTCTTTATCTCATCTGAAAACATACACACTCTCTCTCCATCTCTCCCTTGTCACTTAATCTCTCTCTCCACTTATCAATATCTTTGTATTTCTTCTTCCCTCCCTCTCTCCCCCTCTAAATCCATCTCTCTCTCTCTCTCTCTCTCTCTCTCTCTTTATATATATATATTTTTTTTTCCCTCCAATTTTCTCTCTTCCTCTCTCTTGTCCTTCCTCTCTCTCAAATCTTCTTTCTTTCTCTCTCCCTCTATCTCCCTCTCTCTCAACATCTACACAAAAATCAATGCATATAGTGCAAGAAATCAAATAGGATTAGAAATCACCATCCATAATGAAATCAATGCATCTAGTGAAATAAATTGTCTTCCCTCTCTCCCCCCTCCAACTCCATCTATCTTTCCCTCCATGTCTCCACTCTCTCACATCCTCTCTCTCTTCCTTCCCCTTTCTCCCTTTCTCTCCCATGTCTATATCTCTCTCTTTCCCTCTCTCTCCCTCTCTTCACCCTCCAACTCTATCAACATATCCATCCCTCTCTCCTTCTCCCCCCATTCCCTCCATCTCTCCTTTTTCTCTTTATCTCACCCCAAAACATACACATGCTCTCTCTATTTCTCCCTTTTCACTCCCTCTCTCTCTCCACTTCTCGCTCTCTATGTATTTATTCTACCCTCCAACTCCATCTCTCTATCCCTCCCTCTCTCCTCCTATCTCCCTCCCTCTCTTCTCCTCTCTCTCTTCCTTCCTCTCTCCCCCTTCCTCTCCTACCTCCCTCTCTCTTCCCCCATCTCTCTCTTTTCCCTCTAATCCTCTCTCTTCCTCAATAAATCTCTCTCTCTCTCTCTATCTCTCTCTCTCTCTACCCTCCAATCCTCTCACTATCTCCATCCCTCTCTCTCTCTCTCTCTACCCTCCAATCCTCTCACTATCTCCATCCCTCTCTCCTCCTCTCCCCCCCTCCATATTTATGTCTCCCTCTTCCTTGTGTACCCTTTTCTACCTCTCTCACTCCTCTCCCTCTCTCACTTCATTCCTACTCTCCCCTCTCCTTGATTTTATCGTCATCTCTCCCTTCTCACTCCTTCTATCTCTCCACCTCTATCACTCTATGTCTTTGTTCTTCCCATCCATATATATCTAGAGTTAATATATATCATGATACATTAATGTATTTAATAATATAGAAAATTTAATATTATATTAATCCAAAGTTATTAAATATAATAATATTAATATGAATATTATATTTAATAATAATATTATTATTAATAATTTGATATTAGTATTAGGATTAATAATGGTTTATTTGGCATGATATTAATAATAATTTGGCCCATGGTATTTGGCATATAAGCTTCACCTAAATAAAACTTCTTTTTTGACTTATTGTAAATATAAAGAGGTTTATGGAGTAAATATAAAAGGAGACTTTATTTATTTAGGGAAAGTAGTCAAATATAATTAGAAATCAACATCTACACTAAAATTAATTTTCATCTATTTTCAGTGGAAATAGTAAATATCCATATTTATTTTCATCTTTTTTTTTTTCTACTGTTTTCTAATGCATAATGTTTTCTCGCAACAAGTATCATTTGAATTTCCTATAAGCATGCTTTTAAATTATAGTTTCTTCAATCTTTGCTTCACCATATAGGTATAAATCACATAAGTAGTGAAAAACTACCATGTAATGAAAATTTTCATACTCCCACCAAAAAATAAGAATGTTAGTTTCCATAACGACTCACTCTCGCTCTCCTCCATTGATAAGGAACCCTAATATTGACAATGCTGAGATGGTTGACACCTCATCAATAGATGAGTCTCCATCAATAATTGTGATAGCCAAAGTAAGGGGAAAATATTTCTGGAGGTTTCGGTGAACCCAAGTGAGAGCTTACCATTATGTAATTGCATAATTCACATTCGACCCAATAAATATAATAAATTAAAACCCTAGTGATTTCAAAGATTATGTGAACCATGGAGATTCAAGTAATTTTGTGTAGATTCTCTTGATCTTTGTGATATTATACATTGTGGGCATTTGGTATCTATGATGAGTGACTTAGGTATTAGAGAATGGAAAATGTTTTTTCTTGCTCGTAATGGTTTTGTTCTCTGTGTTTGTTTTCATGGAGAAGACCCATAGAATAAGAGAGATATCACAACCATTGTCTCTATTGTAGAAATGGTTTATGATGAATACTGGGTTGTAGATGCGCCAGATCTATCAAGCTAAGTTGTTTTTTAAAAAAAAATTGGTTTATTTATATGATTGTTAAAATTTATTTGTTAAGCCGACACTCAATTTTTATTTTTATTTTTATTTTTTAATTTAGAACTTAATCTGACATTTTCTATGAGGATGTGACATACCTGGCATCGAGATCAAACTAGGTTGTAGATGTGCCTCTCGGTGCAACCAAGACCATGAATAAAATCGACACCACATCGAGGAGGACGAACATTATCAGAGATGACATGGATTGTCATATGAGTTCCCATATCGAGGCCACAGAAGGATTACCAAAGAGAAGGGACGATTCGAGGAGGATTGGTAAAATCACTAATGAGTTGTAAGCTCATCGCAAAAGTGGAAAATATACCTGGCGGATATTCCAAAAAGTCTCTGTAAAAAATATAATGTGATCTAAATGGCATACGGGCCTATTTCCTAAGTCTCTCACAAATAACGTTGTAATGTTATTTATATATAATTTAAATTAATTTTTATAATTTAGATTAATATAATTATTATAATTTTTGTATTGCATTGAGAGGTGCTCTACAATTAAGTATAGATTAAATGTGTAAATGTGTAATATAAATATGTAAGAAATTTGAAATACTATTTTAATTTTAAAATAATTGAAAAATTAAAATTGATATCATAGATGTATGTAAACATTTAAATGTTGGATTAAAGAAAGTAATAAATCAAACAAGTTGAAAAAATCAAATTTAAATGTTGGCTCAATTAATAATAAAAATTTAAAGTAATAAAAATAATGAAATTTAATTTGTTATATTTTGCTTTTGCTATCAACTTGTTAATATACTTTCTTACAATACTATGCTTTATCAATACCACATGCCCAAAAACCATGACCTATTTGACAACCAAAATATTTTATAACAATATAAGATTATTAACCATGGATATTCATCCCCACTTCATCGTGGATATTATTAACTTGTAAAAAATAGGCTTTGTTACAATAAAATGGGCCAATACCATGCCTTACGAATACCACATGTCCAAAAAAAACATAACTTATTCAGAATCAAAATATTTTATATGAGTGTGAAAATATTGTTAACCATGGATACTAAATCCCACTTTATCATGGATATTATTAACTTGAAAATATTATTTGTTACAATATCATGGGTCAATGCCATAGCTTATCAGTTCCACATGGCAAAAAAAAAAAATTTACAATCAAAATATTTGATAAGAGTACGAAAATATTCTTAAGCATGGATATTCACCCCCACTTTACTATGGATATTATTAGTTGGTAGATATGATTTGTTAGAATAACATGGCTTATCTATACCACATAACCAAAAACCATAACTTATTCAGAATCATATAACAATCCCCACTTTTCCATCGATATTATGAACTTTTGAATAGACTTTGTTACAATACCATTGACACAATACCACATGTCTAAAACTCATAACTTATTTTACAATTAAAATATTTTATATAATATGGAAAGATTCATAACTATGGATATTATTAACTTGTAAATAGGTTTTGTTACAATAAAAAGGACCAATATCATAGCTTATCAATATAACATGCCCAAAACTATAACATATTTTATAATAAAAATATTTTATTTTAATTTAATTTTATAGCATTTTTTTAATTGAATCTGAAAGAAAAAATGTCTAAAACACGTACCATTACTTTGATGCGAGGAAGAAAAGTTACTTACCTCACTTTTTATGGGAGGAAGAAAAGTTACTAACCTCACTTTCGATGAGAGCAAGAAAAGTGACTAAAGCTAATAGAGGAAAGAGAGTGCATGCTTTTTTTTTAATTTTTTCATTATTATATCTTAGTTGACATACTTGATCCAAAATACGCATTCATTACTTTACAACCATTTGAGTTTTTTTTATTTAGATACTTTCCTAAACACAATACAATGGGATCAAATTTAACAGAGAGCAGGGGTGAAAGAGAGAGAGAGTCATAAGGGAGAAATGGAGAGAGGGGAGAGGAGGGAAGACACATAAAATGAGAGAGATATTTATGAATGATTGCTATTACTAGTTTCTATTTATGAATGTGGATTTACTCTCGTGATTGGCTAGTGGTCCATTTTATTAATGATCCATGTGGAGTAGGCTTCGATAAGGGTAAAATACTTATGCTCTTACTAGACACATTTAATCACTTATAAGAAATTTAACTTATAGGAAATTTATTGCATTCACAATAAGGTAGATGTGACTCTCTAGACTATGTATGGGTGTTATATAAATTAAGATCAATTTTACCATATAAATTAATATAAATATTCTATAGCCATATTTAAATTTAATTAATAAGCACATAAAAATTTCATATTTACAATATATAAAGAGATATTGACATTTTAACATTTTCATTTTATTTTAAGTAACTAAATGTAATTTAGTTTAGGTGAATTAATTGTTTTGTTTTCTATGTCATATTAAAAGAATTGGTAATTAGACATAGGTGGTGCTGGCAAAACATAATATATTTTGAAAATTATCATTAGCCTATAAATGGTTTTGTTTTATATAATCTAAGTTAGGAATTAATTCATTTGTAATAATTACGTTGTAAGGTGTATTTATTTGAAAACAACTTTCCTAATTGCTATCGTGTCTTGATGTGCAACCTACGATCAAATGCTAGATGATTAAACATTTATATTCCATTGGATTAATAATCAGGTAAAAAAGTTAGACAAAATTCATTATTTCCCAGCAAGATAGGTTCCTTTCCCTTCCCAATGCAAAGAACTTACAGATGGGAGAAGAACATCGATGCTAGACGAAGCTATTCCATGGATCCCACTACACTGTGGAAGGAAATTTCGTGCACGTGCTTGAAAAGAGAAAAATGGTATAGACTCAGACGAAAATTTGTAGAAGTCATCTTCGAAGGACGGGACAAAATATTCAGAGGAAGATATGAATTGAATATGTTAAATTCCATTCTTTCTGAACTTAGAGAAATCGTTTAAAGAAAACAGTCCATGTCTCGGACAGTAAGGCACCAGCGAAAATGCTTCCATGTTGTGGGAGTATTATGGTAGTTTTTTAGCTTATCGCTTAGTGCATCTATACCCAGATGTAGTTCAGAAGTTGACCCTTATTGCTGATGGAGTTTGTTTGGAAGAAAAAGATGAGGAAGGGCTTCTCAAGGTATCTGACTTGGCAACCACCAGAAGCATTTTACTGCTCACAGCTTTCCTTCCATTTCTGTTGAATGTGCTCGAGTTGGCCCAACGCTGTTTGGGGCTCAGCTTCATAATGTTTGCAAGGGTGAGTGTGCTTGCTAAGGCTAAACGGTGCAATAGACAGGTTTTCTTGTCTTAGATAAAGAAAGATCCATTATATTGCAGATTTTTGGTCTTGTAATAATGGGCAAGAGATATCAACATTGTAGGAATGCATTGTTTGCTTCTATATATGCACATTTATTATTGATTCTTTGTATTTGATATCATATTTCTTCTTCAACAACATTTATGATCCCCAAACCTCGCTTTTTTTGCACTAATTTTTGGTCTTGCTCCCGGAGACTAATTGTTTTCTTTGTTAAACTGAGAAGTTTCTTTGGATGATTGACTGTTGTGTGGTTGTATTTTGTTCGAACAAATTGAAACCAATTCAACTCTAGAATTCTAGAGAATATTTGCATCCAGATTATCAGTCCCTTTCACAAATATGGCTTCTGTTGTGTGGCTCCGGGTGTTGGTTAAGATCGATGATCTTGGTTGGCTCACTGTAGCCCAAGGCTACCTTTTACAGTTTTCATTTCCCCTGGTGTGATGGGCACTCTGGTAACTAAATCCAGGGGTCGCACATTAGAGGAAAGAGCCATTGGAGAGCAGGGGCAGGCTGGAATGATCATTGCCTATCTCATTGGTAAACATTGTGCATAAGTTCATGGCATGCTTCAAGAATCCATTGGGATAGGGATCTGACCTAATCCGACCTGCGAGACCACCACAGACCTACGCAGCAAGTGAAGCCACTACCTTGTCTCCGCCTGAGCATGTAGAACATTCTTTGGGCCCAACACTTACCTTCATCACTTTTTCTTCAGTGAGTTAAGCATGAGTTCATTAAGAGGCGTGCTTAGTCTCTGGACTCCATGAGCCACAGGGCCGAGCTAGAGTGCTATGATGATGGAGGGATGAGAGTCGCATGCATAAACCCTAGAGTTCATCTTGGCTCCCTTGCAAACTCTCCTATTTTAGAATTCCTTTTTAGCCTCTGAACTTTATCAATGGATATGCTGAATCTACATCTATTTAAAATTTATTGGGAATTCTTCTAGATATTATTAACTCTTATTGTATGCATTTATGCATTAATGACATCTATTGTATGTATTTTTGTAGTGAATACATTGTCTACATTACTTTTTTTTCTCATTGTTTTGTCTGAGTAAAGATAACAACCACAAATGTCTTTCATGGTTGCAATGAAGAGAACATTTTACATGCTAGACTCCTTGTAACACAATCATCTTAATTCATCTTTATTATATGCTTCTTATCATCCCCTCCCACCCCTCTTATTAGAACCAACACTATCATGTGGGGTTTATTTGGGGAAAAAAAGTGATGATTGCTTTTCTTTTAATTGGAAAAAATGAATAGTGAAAATTTTACAAAAAAATTTAATGGTGTTTCCTTATTTTTATGATTAAAGAAATTCACCACCACTTATTTGATTCAATCTCAAATGTTTTCAATTGCAATAAATTTTCTCTCTTTTAATTTTCTAGCATTCTCAATATCCATTTATTGAATAATTTAAAATATTGTCATTATATATTGTACACAACTTTGTGAAGCCAATTAAATCTCCTTGATTGCTTTGGAACAAGGACAATATAAAAAAATTGGAACATATTACTCCTTGTAGAATCTATAATATAACTTCTAATAACTTTCATGACAATACACCTCTTACATTATAAAGAGAAGAAAATAATAAATAATTATTTTTTTTATAACTAAAGAATCATTATCCACATAAGCATTTATTGTTGCATTTACACATGCTCTCCATTTCATATGCTTCATGGCCATTATATGTGGAAAAAAAAATAGAATGAATTGATATCGTAAAAGAAAAAAATTATAGAAACGTTGATTATTTAAAAAAAAACAAACATTTTTCGATGTCACGTTGAGTCTAGAAAGAATGAATATCATAATAAAAAACCTTAATAATTCTAATACATTAGCACCTTCTCTTTGAATATTTCATATTCAACCTTTCCCTCCTCTACAATACTCATGATGTCATTTGTTATGTGGGAAGAATACTTATATATACATTTTAGAAATTTGTAATAAAGTTCATAATTAAAAACTCTTACCTCATCCCTTTACTTTGTAGTTTAATAATAATTCAATTTCATGCATGCATAGCATATCTCTCATGAAGTTTACATTTCTCATTACATCGTACCCTCTGACTTCTTTTTAGTGTAACAAACATAGAATCCATGTATGTTTTCCCAACAATGATGAAGGAATCCCATTTAAAGAGTCTAAGATGTAATCACTTCCCCTTTTAAACATTTCTTTCATCTTTTTCTATATCATGTTATTTTATAAATATTTTCATTGCAAAAAAAACTTGGCTCCTTGGCTCTGCCTTACTAATAGTTTAATTGAATTTTGTGTTACTTTTGACAAAAGAAACAAGCTCTCAATTTCATGTTCAAAGAAATTGGACTATCATTATCCATTATTAAGTTTTCCACGTGCAAATAAGGTGATATGAAAAACTTGGTATCATGTCTTAGTTTTTCTTAGTAGTTGAAGCTATATTAAGAATGTTAATACAACTTTGAAAATAGAGTTGTTACATGTCAAACCTCTTGGAATACATGTGCCAACTAATAAACATTGTCATTATTAACATCATATCATACATTTTTTTCCATATTTTATACTTGAAAGTGGATGTGGAACCGAAAAACTTCAACCTTTAACCTAAAACCACGTTTGAGATAAGTGATCAATAAACATATATATCAATGGTATCAAATAACAACATTGAAAACGTATCTTAGGTTTGAATTGTATGCAATTTCCCACATGATATTGTTTTTTTCTTAACCTCCTTGCATCAAAGTACACATACTTCATCGAATTTATTTCCACAAAACTCATCAACCTTTGGAGACACAATAACCAATATGATGTATTCTTAAAAATTAGTCAATTTGAACTAGGTATGAAGGATGGTAATGGTTGGTTTTCCCATTCCACAAAAGTTTTTGTTTTTGCTTCATCTAGTTCAAACCATTCTCTTCCTACCGTGTTAAGACTAACAACTATATTATATCTGAAAAAACATTTTACATGTACATTAACAATTAGTTATAGCTAATCCATTTTTATAAAAAAAGATACTTTTAAATGTAATAACAATTAATATTTATTACTACACATAATTTATAATGTTTCATATAAATGCTCGAAATTGTACATTAATTTTTATACTTTTATGAAATATTAAGTAACGAAATGAAAAAAAAAAAATCCATTCTTGAATTTTTCATCAATAAATTACAATCATAACTTTAAATATATTTTTAAAGTAAAACTTATAAAACATAATTAAATTACAATAGTAATTTTAAAGATATTTTAAGAATAAAATTTATAAAATATTAGATAATAGAAATAAACAATCTTATTTTTATGCCATAAGGCATTCTTATTTGAAAACAACTTCCTCGGCTGCCAATGTGTCCATGTCTGAGCAATTGGATCAAATGTCACACGATTGAAATTTTTTGGGCCATTAAATCACAAGTAAATACTTATATATATATTTTTATAATGTTACTTTTTCTTTTCTTTTTAATAAGTTAGATTTATTTTAGGTGTATAATATAAATGTTGTAATGTCATCTTTAACATTTTGAGTAATAAAAATAATAAAATAAAATAATAATAAACTATAAAAACAAAAACAGCCCATGGTATTGATCCATGGTATTCATGTGGAATATATTCTATATATCCGATGTTATTTCCTTACGACGTCTTTTTTGCAACATCTGGTGCAATTTCTAGTTATTATTCTTTCCACATTAGATAGTTGTACAATATTAGTTTGAACTTTGTAGTTCTAGTTTGCTAGTTAGTATAATAGCAATTGCACCAGATGTTGCAAAGGAAATGCCTTAAGGCAGTAACATATAATACTAATCAATTTTTTTTATGTGTGATTTTTTTTTTTGTTATATTAAATGAAAGGAAATGATATTTTAATGTTCATGAGATTAAAAATAGGTTATGGGACCAATATTTCCTTGTTTTTTCACTTTTTGGTAATTCAGTCATTTTCTTATTCAAATTGATGATGAGATGACCCAACCCTCCAACAACTCGCTCGTTACAAGACAATGCCAACAAAATAATTCTAACATATTCCCAAAACTTTTTTTGATGTCTTTGAATGCATTGCATTCCAAAGTGAAATGTTTTTCTCATTCCACTGCCCCAATGTGAAAAATGTACACACACATTCTTCCCATGCTTCTTTAGGACAATGGAGCATCCCATTCCAAAATGAAATATTTTTCCGATTCCACTGCCCCAACATGAAAAATGTACACACTCGTTCTTCCCCAGCTTATTTAAGCCTTTTCCACCATCCTATTTCACACCAAAGTTGATCCGAGTTGGTTCTTAATTGATCAATAAGAACCTTTTCCCTCCATAGAATGTTACCTCCAATGTACTCCTTTTGTTGGAGATCATACATAGGGTTGAATTCATCGATGTAGTACTTCTTCTTTCTACCCAACTCTTTTCCCTATACTCATTTACGAAACTTAGAAATTTTGTTAAAAAAATGAATTCTCATTTTTAACAACCTATTAACCTCCAAGTTACTTTCCTTGTATGTCTAATTAAGAAAAAATATTAACCTAGAAATTTGGTTAAAAAGACGAATTCTCATTTTTAACAACCTACCAACCTCCAAGTTACTTTCCTTGTACGTCTAATTAAGAAAAAGTATTGTAAAACGTTGTTTTACTTCCAATTCTAAGAACATAGTATATTGTAGCATCAATATATTTCGATTGTGGTTGAATACCAAAAAAAATAAAGGATAATAGTTTTAAGGCCATTGTAATTACTCATGTGTTATGAGAGATGAGAATCATTAACCCACTTGTTTTAATATCCCCTATACCAAGGACCCTAGTGTTTTGAATTGACTTCTAAATAATATTGCTTTCTCTGCTTCTTATTTATCATGTAGTAGATAAATTCTTATGCCTCCTAGTTCCATAGGGTTACCTATAATGGTGATCATTAGTCCACCTAAATATTTATTAGTTTCTAGAGCTTGGGATTAGGTTAGCTACATCTTCAATGTATTTAACATTGCAAGAGTGCTACTAGAATGTAATTATAGGTGAAGTTTCTTATGTCTCCAACTCTATGGTATCTAATATCTTGAAATTATAGGTTGCATAGGACCTTGTGCTTCCTCACTTAATGATCATGATGGGAAACTAAAGGAAGGGATAGGTTCAAACTCAAGATTGTAGACTACATAAGTCCACACACTAGTTGAAAGTTGTGATATGTGATATTATATTTACTTATATTATGTTTACAGATATTGTCTTGACATCTACTTGAGTATTCGATTTGATAGACACTAATGGAAATATTTCTTCTATCTTCATGTTTACTTTTTCTCCTCAGGGCTTGAGAATTTTCACTCCAAAATTAGATGTATTTATTACTAGATGAGTTCTTCCTCCGATAGTGGCCATTTACTTGTGAGGGAATCTGGGTTTCCTATGTAATATATGGATAAGGTAAAAAAATTCATTTTATCATCATATTTATGGAATAGGGATTATTCTCTAAATCCACCATGTGATGAATTTTTTGTATGGTTTGAGAGGTAAAGTAAACAATCATTGCCCTCACTAGGAATAACATACTTAGTTTTCTTGATGAGATATTTTCTTATGATTTGTGTGTGTATTTACCTTAGGAATAATAAAGTAATTAGCCTATATAATAAAAAATGAATAGTATGACACTACGTTTGCATATTCCTAAGGTCCTATAAAGAAAAAATTATCTCTTCATGGCTCTTATAGTATTTTGATTGAATTACCAAAGTTCATTAAACGCCTCAAGGTATGTAATAATTGGTTATTTTATAATGAGATCTACAACAAACATGACTTATTAGATATCAATCTAAGATGGAGTGCTCAATCATCATAATAATACACAAAATAAATCAACTCTTACATGGGTGTAACAAAAGGGTTTGATTATGACCTTGAGGATAAAGCTTTACATTGTCATTTGAAATAATTTTAGTTTCATTCAAAGAAAAATAAGTATGGCTTAACATTAGTCATTTTTATTTTTTTCGTTCTTTTTTAATATTGTAAATATTGAAAAGACAATATTTAATTTAAAATAATTTGAATTTGAAATATGTAATTAGTTTACTCATGTCCAATGAAGTACAAATATGTTTGCAAGTTTTCATCATGGAAGGGTTGGATGAAAGTATACCCTTCACCTTATCCCTTAAAATTTGATCACTACTTATCACATAGCTTATTCCAAATTATTTAACAAGATGTTTTTATTTTATTTTCTAATTTTTTTAATTATAAAAAATGGTATAAACTGTAATTTTACCTTATTCAATTGTAGGGCACTATATTACTATAGTGTCCTTATAAATCCCAATTCCAACCTCATCTCATGGGTTCACATTAAACCTGAACCTGCACCTACTGAACATTAATATGGACAAATATACATGTTTGAGTTTTCTAAGATCCCTCATACGTAACCTACATAATACTGAAGAGCCCTCCAAATTTTCACTAACCACTTATTTACACACAGTTGTAACATCCATTGAAAACTCCCAATTTCCATTAACTAAAATTTAAAATTATAGGGCTACAATATTTTAATATTATAGGAAAATTATAAATAAAAGCCAAATTAGAAACCTAAAAAATTCCAAACAATAATTGTTGAGAGATTGTTTATTGACTTGAGAATCCAATTATTTCATGGAGTTGATTATTTGTGTGAGCTCGAGGAGACATTTTTTTATCCTTTACTCATGATATAACCTAAATTTGACACTCGATTTCCTTTGTACCCATGAAAATTGAATCAAAATATCAAATCAACCTCTATTTGTGAATATTTCAGTGCAAAGTCTTGATTTACCTTTAAAACGAATTATACTTGTTTTGCTACAAACCAATGTCCTTCACAATATTTTTATATAACCTTGAAAGAATCCCAACAACAAATGAAATATTTGGTCTCTTGGTGTTAAGATATATAATGTTTCCCAAAAAATATATGTAAATTTTTGTATCCACAAATTCATTCCAAACTTCCATTCAAGTGAGCTTCAAATTTTGTTTCATTATAGTATGAAGGTTACATTCTACCATTCCAAACCTTTTTAGTAATTCTTCAATGTAGTTATTTTGGGAGACAAATATGTATTTTAATTGTTAATTCACTTCAAAGGTGAAGTAGTATTGAGTATATCCCATACATATCATCTGAAATCCCTTATTCAACTCATTATTTTTGGATGCAATATAGTTCATTTAATTGTTTGCCATCATCAAAATACAGTACAAGATATATAACAGTTTTTCCAATCCTCTTAACAAATAGAGTTGTACCATAAATATTAAAATGTTTGAGATTCAAATTTCAAAATATTCTCAATTAACTTTTCACACCATGCTTATGATAATTTATTTAGGCCACATAAGGATTGAATGAGTTCTCACACTTTCTGTTCTTGTCACTTTACAACAAAATCTTCCAATTAAGACATGAAACATTCTCTTTCAAGTATTCATTCATGAAAGTAGTCTTCACATCCACTTTATGGAATTTACATCACTTTTTTTAATCGTCAAATCAAAGAGAATGTGGACGATGGCTTAAGTTGTTGTGGGAGAATAACTATCATCATAATCAATGCATTCTTTCTATGAAAATATTTATTCCATGAGCCTTGCTTTGTGATTGTCACTTGTATCCACTCGGATTAGCTCCAAATAGAGAATCCACCAACTTCCATGTCCCATTATTAATAAGACCATCATAAATATCATAATAAATATCTTATTCCAAAGGAATTTGGTTTAAAATTAGTAGATAAATTCAATTCACAATCACTTGAAACATTTCTTTCATCTACATTAACTAAATTATAAATATCTACATCACCTCTATTTATTTTTCAAGTACAATTGTGTTACACAGTAATTTTTCACCCTTTTCACTTCCTGTCTTCAATCCTAAAGTTCCCTATAATGAATACCATGCAGTATATCCACCTTGGAAAAATACATCAATATATCCTTTAAATACTAAAATAATTTTTCCTTGAAGAGTTTCTGAACAAGCTTAGTTGAAACGCTAAATTTTGGGTCACCACTTTTTTCCAGTTATCTTCCCATGTTGATGGTAGGTTGAGCATTTGAGCCTAGTGCTATTAGTGTGTTTCTGATTGGAAAAAATGTGATGACCCATTTATGGTAGTGTTTCCTCAAATAGTGGAGAAGCTTCGTGCACCAGAAGCTTCCATAACGATGAGTTGGATATTGTATGATGGAGATATGGTCGAGCTCTCTCATTTATATCTCCTAATATTATCAGTAGGGTATTATCCCTTGAGAAGTGGGCCTTACTCCTTTTTTCATCGGCTCCTAACACTCTCTCCCTTCCTATAAATTGATTCACGTCCCTCCAATACTCGTTGGTCATTGTTGGGTTGATGTGATCATTAATCCTTTGTATCCCTATGTTATGTTAATGCCTAAAACTCTATTCAGAAGAAGGATTTCTTGAAGAGCCTTGGTTTGAACTCAGACTACATCAAAGGGATGCCTCCAACATCAAGGTCATGGTTGTAATATTCCTCTTTTATATCATCAATAATAAAATCTGGTGTTTCACTTTATATATTTGTTTGGATATCCATATGAGTAGCCTAATTCTCCTTGATCTATTACGTAGTTGACAATCAATGTATCCTTTTTATTATATCACATTTTTTGTTGTCTCTTGATCTTGTAGGTACTCGAATGCCATAAGTAGTGAGGATTGAGCCTGAAGGGTTATGGATCAAGGCCTTCATCAAAGGGTTGAGCTAGCATCAGGAAGAGGTAAGCCTTTCCACTTTCTCATTCTTCTTTGAATATTAGCTAATAAATTGTCCATTAGATAGTCTCATGTGTTGCTAGACCCAATCTAAGGCTAGATAGATCACCTCTTTCCATAGAGGGTATTGTCTTAAGAACTAAATTGGTGACTTGACTAGGGAAATCTAACCTCTTTTTCTTTCCTTTTTTGATTTGTTTTTTTTATCAATTTGACTGATCATTGAGATCTAAGTCTGCTTAGGTCTTTGTAACTCTGCATAGGATTTGGTAATTGATTTAGGGTGTCAATTCAGGCTTTAGTGTTGAAATTATTTTTATTTTTTTCTTGGGTTTCTAACTCAGTGTATTTTTTGCACTTACAGTAGTGTTCACAAGGTTTTTTTATGTAAAGAAGTCATGCCGATATGCCTTTCATCATGGTATTTCTATCACAAATGCACTGATCCCAGAGATAGTAAAAAACTAGAGTTTCCCTTTAGATTTCCAGTGTGTCTTGGCCTCTGAAGTGTCTTTCAAGTCTTAATGACCAGCTACCACTATTTTTGATTTCTCCACTTTTTTGATTGATTGATTCTGCTCTTTGACTTTGTTGGTTCTTAAGTGGAGTTTTAACATATTCTAGGTTTTCTAGGTTATTTAACCTTCACTTGTCACATGTGTATGTCATTAGAGAACTACTGATTTTATCTTAGAGTTCTATTGCGATCATTTCAAACACCATTTCACATTACTTTTTTCCCATGTTTGGGGTTATTTTCATTTGCACTTAGTTGTAACCGCACTTTGGAATCACCTTTGATTAATTGTCAAACATAGATCACAATTGTTTCATTGGCAAGTTTGAACGTGTGTGCTTCATTTGATTTCCCATTTCAAAATAATAAATTGAAAATCATTTTCATTTTCAAATCTTTTGGATTGGTTTGATTGTATTTTTTTCTAGAAGAACGGTGAAAGTCATTTTCATTTTAATTATTTTTGAAATGATTTGTTTCCCATTCGAAAAAGAAAAATGGAAAATATGATCTTTTGCACATTATTTGTTTGTCTGGTTAGTTTTAATTTGGTTTTTTATTGCATTAGTTTGCACGTGGAAATTAATAGTACAAATAAAAACAACAATATGTTTAATGCATCTTAGTGGAAAGAGAAGTCATTTCATTTTTCAGTAAGTTTTCATCTTGGGGATAGTGAAAGCCAATTCAGTTTTAAAAGCTGAATTTCAATAATTTTGAGCTAGATGGGGGGCATAATTGCTTACTACATTTTTTTTTTTTTTTGCACTCTATGTTTTTGTTTCCTCCCTCATTAGTTTAGAGTTTATCGAAATGAAATATATTCTTTTTTTCATTTAGTTGTGTCATAGGATTCAGGTGACATCGCTGTTGAGCCTAAAACTGAAGCATAATAAAGTTGAACTTCAAAATTTATTCAAATTAACCTTAAGGAGCATTTAAAATTAGTGCAAAAATCTACAGATCTAGGCTAGAGGCATGTTTCAGAGTCATTAATCGTAGCAGATGTCCCTAATAGTATTTGTTACATTTCAAAGGTGATACCCTGTCCCACATATGGAAGTATATAGGACTATGCTCGAGTTATGAATAGTGTAAGGGGATGCTCTCATCATACGGTTACACATTATACATCCCTACTACGAACTAGACTCCCATGCAACTTAGATTATATATGGGGATACCCCACAATTTTGCGAACCTACCATAGGTAATTGAGTTGGTCTCCGTGTAGTTGTGATACACCAAACACTGTATTCAGAGAGATTGGACGCAGTACGTCACATCCTTGGTAATTTATTCTATCATTTTTTCATCAAGGTGTATATTGCAGTTCACGGATACCTGGTAATCCTTTATCCTAGTTCACCCTTTTTTATTTATTTTGTGTTTAATTTCTAAAATTTACTACCGATGGAATAAAATTTTACCCATGCACAACTGCTTAGCAGATCTCAGGTTGGGGCTAATGGAAATAGTTCCTAAGTTTACCAATCAAAGAATCCCCTCAGACGGGAATCCTGGTCCTTTTCCTTCTTTCGGAAATGATGACACTCCCTATATGGAAAGGTTTTCCCTTCCAGGATTAACAGTTGGTTTTCCAATTTGATTATTTTCATCCCCCATTATTTTAAATGTCGAGGTTGCTTCCCAACCAATTTCACCTCCATCTGAATACTGTCGACCGCGTTTTCATCCTAAGGTTGAGCTCACACCTTCCTCACCTATTTCTTCACCTCTTTCTTTCTCTTCTCTTGGTGAAATTATGAATTATAGTAACTAGAAAGATAAGAAGAAGAATAAGAGAATAAAGAAGAAGAAGCAAAATAAGCAAGGGAGCAACCAAGCAACCATCGCTACTGATTGAATTGATTTTGAAAAACCTTCCAATCATCCTTGTAAATTCAAATTACCTTGCAAGTTATGTAAGGGTGACTACGTTCTTAGAGATTGTCCTGGTATTCCCATGGTTTTAGAAATTTGGTCTATCGACTCGAATCGACCCTTATCATTAGCCACTGGAGGTCATGATGGTGACAAGTCTTCAACTAATGATAATCAAGCCCATGGAAAAAATGTTAAAATAAAATTTCCATGTAGGTTATGTGGACGGAATCATCATATTCACATTTTTCCTTACATGCATGAAGCCTCAAAAGTGTTGGATCATCTTACTGCTTCTCAGCACTATCTTCCTCCTAGATACTGAAATATTTCTTTTGATCCTCCACTAATTTATCAAGTTATTAATCAGCACTCATATCTATTCAATCCCACTCTCTTTGAATGTGAACCCCATGATACTTTTCCCTACTAACCATTGGTTAAAAAAATGGTCAACCTGATTCCACCTACAGTTGATTGGGAATTTCCCATAGAGAGTAAACCCCATACCATTCAAGTTCTTTTTGTTTCTTCATATTCCCATTATTTGGAGGTAAATCCTCCCATTCCTGAGGCATAGGAGGGTGATCCTCCCATTACAATAACAAAAGGGGTAAATTCTCTCCTTCCCATGGCACCCCGTCCAAGTAGTCTGGTCACTTCTTCTGATTGGAGTCAACTAGCAATATATCATCTTCCCTCTTATGTGCCCTTTACGATCATAGTACATGCTTAGAATGTTGTTGTACCTAGCACAATAATATATGAAAGTGTATATATTAGTATTATTTCCTCAACTACTTGGAAAGCTATCGTTTCTTCATAGCTTATGCCTCTTACCTAGAATCTCTTGGCTTTTAACAAATGAACTAGTCACCCATTACAAATCCTTCCTAAGTTTCCTATTACATTCGAAAGAAAGACTGTTTATATAAATGTGATGGTCGTACAAGGCCCTTTGGATTTTAACATACTCCTTGGGCATGACTATACTTATTTCATGGAAGCTCCTATCTCTTCTCTCTTCCGTATGATTTGTTTCCCACATGAAGGAAGAATTGTGACCATTGATAATCTATCATTCATTGGTACTAATTTGGCTCCCAGTCAACCATCATCCCTACATGGTCCTTACATGCAAGTGGTATCTTCCTCAGCACAGTTTAATTATGTGGCCACCTATTCCATGCCCATGTCTACTGATCATCTAGTTAGTGATATAATGCATCATGTGTTGGGGGCATTGGACCCTGATTTCCAGTGTTGTTATCCCATATGATGAGAACCTCTTGGAAGTGAGACCTCTTATGGGCTATGATTGGGTCCCTAGAGAAAATTTATTTTCCTGTGTCACACTCCTTAAAAAATGAAACAATCCCTTTAGAGAAAAGTTCATATTCTTCTGTCAAGTTACTTAAAAAATGAAACAAGGTCTTTAGAGAAAAGTTCTTTTTCTTGTGTCAATATCATTAAAAATTGAGACAAGGTGTCATAAGGATAGTTCTTTACTATGTCAACCTCGTTAAAAATGAAATAGGTCCCTAGAGAAAATTTCCCTTTCGTGTGTCAAGCTCCTTAAAAAATGAAACAAATCCCATTTCAATTATAGTCTTTGATTAGATCTTGTAAATTCCCAGTTGAGTATTTCACTTGATGTCATAAATTAACCTTCATTCCATCAACCTGTTAGTAACTAGTAGTCTACTTAGGCGAATGAGATGAAGCATGGGGAGAACATACCTTGAATTGAGTAATTTTCTTGGGGGCATGTAAACTTATTCCAAGCATAGTTTTTCTTTGTTTCAAGCTTGTGAAAAAATGAAACCAGATTCAAGCATAGTTTCCCATGTTTCGATCTTGTGTAGAAATGAAACCATTCCAATACACCTCTCATGATTTCCCTTTTATCTGCCTCTTCTTCCACATCAACCTTGGTTTTATCATCCCATCGTCACCATCAATTTGGATGATCACATGTTTTCACTTGGTTTTTACCCTTACCCAATGAACCACAGTGATTAGTGGTCTTATTAGCCAGCCTATTGACCTTTACGGGTTTTTGGGAAATTCCATCATCACTGGTGTTATCACCCAAATTTATTTTTTGAAAACATCATTGTGTCAAGTTTGTTTTTGGTCATGGTTCCAAATTGGGTTAGAAGTCTATTTAGGATTTTATCAAGGGTAGGTTAGATTTTTGTAAGTTCAAAGCCCATCCCTAAGTTCAAATAAGGTCTTTTCTAAAGTTCATTCATTGTCAAATATCCATAATTTCCATTTGTGGGTCATTTCCTTATGTTTCAGGTAATAACTATGCAATTAGCCAAGAAAACAAGTTTTCATAGTGCCATTAGTTCAAAAAATTTGATTTGCGCTACGAAATCGCTAATGGTTTTGTAGCGCAAACAAGGAAAAATACATTGTCGGCGCTACAAAAGCACGGTTTCTTAATTGTCTTGTCATCTAAGCTGAAATATGTCAGAATCCATTGAGAAATGATAGGTTAGTTGTATGATGAGTCAGTTAATGATAATATTCAGTGTATTTACCCATGTCATAGTCATAATTTCCATGATAGGGTATAAATGAGGCATCATTTAGTTATGAGATGACATTTTAAATTCAAAATCTTGCCTAACTAGTCATTCTCATTTTCCTTGCCTCCATTAGAGTGTCCAAGCTCTAAAGTGTCAAGCCAACCTGTCATTGTTCCATACAAATGTTTTCTATGTCTTGATCAAGCGAGGCTACTGTTTCAAATATTCAAGAGAGGCTAATTCAATTTATCAAGTGAGGCTGAAAGATTTTATGTGAAGCATGGAAAATGAAAAGAAAGTCCATAGTGGGGGACACTGCTTGAGACACAAGACTGAATATATGAAGGCCATAATTGAATACCCAATAGTGATGGAGGCATTCAGAAGAGTAGGTTGTCTACGATTTTGTGAAAAGTTGTAGGGTTTCCTCACACAAGTGTCTAAATAATTTTCCTTGAACTTCAATGGAACAAATACCATGGTTGGGATGCTAAATGTGTCAATTTCACCATATATTATTTTTGTTGTGACAGAGATACCCAGAGGTCAAAAAACTTGGTTTAAAGGTTTCAAATTTTATAAGGAGCCACAAAAAGAGTTTATGAAACCTGAGTATGCAGATATGGACCTCAATAATGAATTCCCTAGAAGTTGCATCAAAGACACTTATGCAAAGTTGTTGTTTAACATTAAAAGGTATTTTACATGTGAAGGCAGATATCATAAGGTTTAAAAATATCATTTCATGCTACTTTTTCATTTCACAGGTAGGATTTCACTTGATTTTTCCCTTTTATTTGCATATGAGTCTTGCAAAAATGATTGATAAAGTACAAGCCAAATCTGAAGGTTGCGAAACATCTTTTTTTCATCATGGTTTGATGAAGCTATTGATTTTGAATGAGCTTCTTAAGATAGGTAGGGATTGGTCATCATTTTTGTTTATAAATGGTTTCTAGTTGGAAACCCTAACTCCAGCTAGAAACCCTAAAACTAAATGAACTCCATCACCACTAGTAGCAGAGTCTAGTCAACTTGTGGTTGCAAAACCAAAGGAATTTGCAAAAATGAAGCGAAAGAAACAAGTTGAGAAAAGGACATATCAGACACAAGTACTTGATACTCCATCACCTGCAAAATAGAGGTGAAATATTGTCAAAGAGGAAAAATAGAAACAAGATGTTAGCAGGTAGGAAATCAAAAGAGTAATAAGAAGCCAAGTACTGGCATTAAAGGGAAAAACAGTTGCTACAGAAATAGAGAACAACCCAGTGATAAAGGGAAACTTAGATGACATCTTGCATGTTGTTGACATATACCATTGTTTAAGATGATTTCATTGGAGAATATGAGCATAAACAGAAAAAGGAAAAGTCTGCAAAAAAGCTTGAGTTTGAAGGGGGGGATGTAGCTTTCATCTTTCAAGCAAGAAAACCTATAACTAGGCATGCTAAGAAACTCAAGGAAGGTGGCAAGGAGGTTCAGGAACCTATTCAGATAGCTAAATCCCTTGAATAAGTTGTTTATTTATAAACACCTACAGTGAAGCATGCAGTCAGTAGAACAAAGAAGAGGAAAGATGAAATGAAAGAGTTTCAAAACCTTGAGGAGAAATTGAGGATGGAAAACCAAGAAATTTCTTTGATGAGAAAGAGGGCTAGAGAGAACATTATTGATAAATCAGAGTTCAAAAGAATTAAGGCACTGTGGGAAGGTAAAACTAGTTCTATTTCTGAAACTCCAAGTAGTGCAGAGAAGCTTTTCCCATGGATAGACCCAGCAATAAAGGAAGCCAAATTTGTTAGAGTAATAAATACTCACTTGAGATATAAGAAAAAGAGACTTAAATATCAAGTGGAGGACTTGGATTAGGAGCTAAAATTGAGTTAGGATGAGTTAAATAACAAAGGTGTTAAAATGACAATCATTAAAGAGTCTAAAGCCAAATTAAGTGAAAATGAAGAAAATACCTCATGAAGGCAGAAATGACTGTGTTTTCAGTTCATATGGACTTTTTATATGATAAAATAAATTTATTTTGATGTTTTGGTACATTTGCGATGTTCATTTTGGAAAATTTTGAAAAAAACTACTCACTCAGCAATTTCGTAACGCAGAGAGTGTAAAAAGGGAGAGAAGCGCTACGAAACTACTGTAGCAGCATTCCTTGCCCTTTTTCATCAAATTTTGAGGGGTAAAAACATGAACTAAGAACTTAAGATGCTGAGGAGGATATATTTAAAGATATTTAAGTTAGTTTTTGAGGGAAGAGGTCGAGATCTTGAAGAAAAAGGGGTAAAAGAGTAGCGCTATGAAAGGTACTACGAAACTTTGTTGTTTTCATAGCACAGTCTATTATAGCCCATTTGAACAGTTTGGAGATGTGTTTGGACAGCTAGAGCTTAAGGAGGAGGTTTGGCATGTGTTAATTTAGTTTCAATCAGCTAAGGAGCTCGAAATAATGAATATCATGGTGGTCAGGATGTCTCAAGAGTGTAAAGGACCCTATGCATAGAAAACAAGGGAATGTTTCCTACTTGGATGGAGGTCAACATTATGATCACAAATATTTGAAACCTATCATCTATATTTGACCATGTGTGAGTAAACTTGGAAAATGTTGTAATTTATTTAGATAAGTTTGTTATGGATAGAGATAAGGAGTTTGAATCCTATTTGTAATAGGATTGTTTAGTAGATTAGCTATCATTTTGTAATAAATACCATGTCATATGGTCATGCAAGGTGTCAAGAGTCAGGAATTCAATGTATATAGCAAAATATAAGATTATTTCATGTTGTAAATGGTTGATAAAGAACCAAGAAGTCCAATGTACTAGGGTGGGACATTTTTAGAAAAATACTATGCTTATTGAAATTAATTAGTTTTCAATTAATGCAGAGATTTCTACTTAGCCAACTTGAGATTCAGAAGTAGTTCTAGTGTGTTCTTGTTCTAATTGCATCTTTATATTATCTTATTGCAGTGATGTTTGTCTATGTTACTCAGAATTCATCTTTCACGCTCTGAATTCCTATATAGATAAACTGACTATGTTTTTTTATAGTTTCACATGTGTATCTCTTGACTAAAACTCTGATATGCCTCATCTTCCATATTAAGTAGATTTATTGGTTTACTGAAACTATTTTGACTCCATAAGCCCAATGTGTACTTTTTGATGTGCTTTTCAACCTACATTTATCATCTACTCTATTGTTACCCCAAATAGAGTTAGCCATCTGTATTTCTATCAAAAATCCTTAACCCTTTGAGAGAGCCCTCTCAGGTTGAGGAGACTGAACCTCAATCAAAAGATTGGTTTGAAATAGTTACATGAGATTGATTTTATTAGCATCCTATTAGGTCCAATTTTGTGATAACAACTGGAACTAATTAATACCCTTTATACCACTCGTTCCTCCAAGTGGAGTCAACTTTAAGCTCTTTTTTGACTCTCGAAATATGAAAATATTTCCAAACACTTGTCCTTTAGAGCTCGTTAAATTAATTGAGATAATGTCATATAAGTATACATTTACCCCTTTTTCGGCCTCAGATTGACTATTTACGAAAAACGAATACCTTGATCGAACATGGTGAAGAGGTTCTCTCAGATATTATTTTCTACCTTTCTTGATTCGAGGGATGATTTACGAAAAGGGACCTGAAGAAGTTTCTTTTGTCTCTTTTTTAAACTCCCTAAACATGTAAAAGACACAGAGTTACTCTTCTGTCAAACTCATAAAAATTAAATGGCGAAATAATTGTCACCATGATCAAACCAAGTTACTCTTTCTTAGGGCTCATTAAAATTACTAGTATGGATTCATCCAAAGAATTAACTTGTATAGTAACCATATGTTATCCTCTTCAAACTTGCTATAAAAAATAAAGAGGTACTCATTATCAATAATAAGGTACAATTGAAAGTGAAACTTCCCATGTGTTTTGAAGCAGCATGTCACTCTTGAACATGGCATTAATTTCCATTTTGTGTCGAGTTGGGGATATCCTTCATTCCTCACTTGCCTTCTTGGGTTTGGGAAATCCATTTTCTTCTTATTCAATCATAATTTTTGTCATCATGACCTCTCGTCCCATTTTGAACCAAATGTTTCAAGGTTCCGGGTCATGATGCCGATATTTTCAAGAAAATACTTTTTGTCAAAGTCAAACATCCTCTGCATATTTGATCCTTTATGCAACAGTTCTAAAAAAATTCTATTATCTTGAAAAATCCCTTATTTCATGTCGATGATGTGGGGATCATCAAGGCCCTCCTTCGATGAATCACTTCCTGGGAAGATGATTTATAAAATCCTTTTAAACACCTTGGAGGTTGTATGCCTCAATGGAAATCTCTTTGCATTCAATGACAAGTTCATCTCATTGGCGTTCGATTGGATGATTCTACAAGTGTTGGACTTCAACACCTTATTCATGCTTGTATATTGTGTTTTCATACCTTGAGGGTTATTTTGATTAATGGTGGTCTTTCGTATATGTTAATAGTTTTCATCATTGGCCGTTAATCAGGTGGTTTCTACCATATTCGACATCATTACATATATTCACATGGTTAGATTGATACATTGGGTAGATCAAGATTGTGACAAAGATCCTGGATCATAGTTGTTATTATCCCTATTGCATGGATTTATTGAGTATTCATGATCATACACATGATACTTTCTATATCGATGGTTATGACCATATGTTGAATCCATTTGAATGATCTATTTAAGGATGATGGATGCGACCATGTTGTGCATTCATGTGTTATTTGATGCCTATTCGGTGATATTTTATTAGGCATAGTCATACCACAAATTTCATCTATTCTATTGTGTTTGATTTGACAGGTTTCCTGGCGGTTTTCTGATTCCTTTCCTTGGTTCGTAAAGAATTTGACCCATCACTCCTTGTTCTACCTTCATGCTTTAGGAGGCATCTGTTACATAGTAATTTTTCACCATGCTCACTTTTCATCCCCAATCTTAAGTTCCCTCTAATGAATATTGTGTATTATATCCACCTTGGAAAAAAACATCAAAATATACTTTAAAGACTAAAATAAATATGACTTGAATAATTTAAGAAGAATCTTAGCTCAAACCCTAAATTTATCAATCAATTATTTTCTTGAGTTATGTTCAAGTGTTGATGGTAGGTTAAAAATTTTAGCCTAGCACTATCAGGATGCTTCCGAATAGGAAAATCATGCTTATCCCTTTGGTAATGTTTCCGGAAAGTGGGGAGAAGCTTCATGAACTAGAAGCTTCCATAACAATGAGTTGGATATTTTTCGGTGGAGATATGGTTGAGCTCTCTCATTTGGAGCTCTTTTTATTATCAATAGAGGATTATCCCTTAATAATCAAGCCTCCATATTTTTTTCATCGGCTTCTAACTCCCTTGCCCTTCCTATAAATTGATTCCCATCCCTCCACTACTAGATTCTCATTGTTGGGTTGGTATGCTCCATTAATATTTTGTATCCCTATGTTTTGTTAATTCCTAAACTTTCATTAAGGATAAGGATTGCTTGGAGAGCCTTGATTTGGACTCAGATTATACCAAAGGTAGGCCTCGAACATCAAGTCCATGGTTTTAAGCTTCCTCTTTTATATCATCAATAATACATCTGATGTTTCACTTTCTATATTTGTTTAGATATCCATATGAGTAACCTAATGCTTCTTGATATGTTAGGTAGTGGATGTTCCATTTATCCTTTATATTGGATCATGTTTGTTGTTTTCTCTTAATTTATTGTAGGTATTAGAACGCCACAAGTAGCGATGATCAACCTAGAAAGATTGTGGATCAAGGACTTCATCAAAGGGTTAAGCATAACATCTTGAAGGGGTAGGCCTATGTCCCTTTCTCATACTACCTTGAATATTACCTAAGAAAGTGATCATTATATAGTCTTGTCTATTGCTAGACCCACTCCAGGGCTATATAGATCGCTTCTATCTACAGAGGGGATCGTATTCACAACAAATTGATAAAATAACAAATCTATGAAATGCTAATAATTACTTCAAATGTTGTAGATCCTATTTTAACAATTCATGTTTATAATTAATAAATTACACTTTATATATTCAACCATAAGACCATAATGATAGTAGATATCACAATGCACAAAGAGAACACAATATTACCCTAAAAAACCCACTTGGAGGAAAAACCCAACAACATTTTTCTTAGTGAAATTCTTCATTTGAACAAGAGATACATCTAATGCATCTAGTCAACTATGAGGTCAAACTAATTAACAAGTTATGTTAAAAAGATTTCAAGTAGCCCACTATTCGATTCAAGTCAATTCAAACTTATTCCATTTAGCCTCAGCCCTCTTTGTTGTTCCTAAGATGAATTTTGACCTCCCAGTATATTTCCAGAAACTCGGCCTCCCTAGAATTTCGGCATGCCCAAAATTTTAGCATGCTGAGAATGTTACCCATAAACTGCCCAGCCAAGTTTTCTATGAATTCCTCTCTCATCTCAATATAATTTCCCTCCACATCTATTTCACTATGGATCTTGAAGAGAAATGATCCCTTCCATTCCTACATGTCCTGGTCTCATGCCTTTTCAATAGTTCCCTTAGCCACCAAGTCTTTTGAAAGAAGACCCACACCGAAAAGTACCTTCATGCTATTTCCCACCACCATCCTCCTCTTAAATTTGTCATTCTTGAAACCTTCATCACCCGAGCCATTGAAATTTCCTCCTCCCAATCCTTTCCGAAGGAAAGAGCTCATCTCTTTAAATCTATTAAGTCTAATGGTTACTCAAATTCCCATAATAGAGAATTTTTCCATTGTGTCCTCCATCCCTACCCTAAAAACTACCCGTGCATTCCTCCCTTAGCCAAAGTAACCCTTCCTTGCATTCAAGGGGTTACCAATCAATTATATAATATCCTTTCTTAAAAGAACATAAAAAATTTATTCAAACCCAAGAAAACCATCAACGAGCTCTTTAGATCAGCCAGGGATAAACATAACCTTATGGGAGGTCCCAGAGTAATTGAGATCCCCTGATCCTGCAGAATGCATTACATAGGAAAAAAAAGTAGTCCCTTCAAAGCTCGATTGAAAAAACACATAGCTGACATCATCCACAACCGCACCTCAAAATCTTCCATTGTTGAACACTGCCATTCTACCAATCACATTATTTATTTTAACAAGACCAAAATATTAGCTTATACCCCATTCCACGCCAACCAGGTCATTGCATAAGCCCTCAAAATTGAAAATCATCCTAGCTATTTTAATCGTGATGACGGTTACCATTTAAGCCAGTCCTAGAAACACACCACCAATTTCTTATCATTTAACCATAGTTCTTATATTTCAAAATTTAACTCGTCCTAATCTTCCCTTCCCCTTAACAGCATTCCTACCCCCTTACCTTAGAGAATTCTTCCCTTAATTAATAATTTAATATTTTTATTTACTTTCATAATAAAACATACTTCCCCCATTTTTCAATAGTCTAAATTCTATTGTTTTCCTTTACCGGTTAAAAATGCTTACTTTCAACAGACTCTACATAAAAAAGCTTAGTTCCACCTTTATTTACATCAAAAATTTAATAATTCCTTCCTTTAGATATTTTTGCCCATATTAACAAAACCCTTTGTTAATCCATATATGTGTAATTCTCATTTTACTTTTTGCCTCCTTTTTTGAAATTTCATAAAAGATTACGTAGTTTTTAATGCTAATTTTAATCTCAATAGTTATTTATTTCTATGCTTCTTACCTTAGTTATCTAACAATCAGTGATTAATCCAATAAAAAACATTTTAATGAATGTTTTATTTAATTATTCAATTATTTTAATTTAGTCAAACTTTTCATTTTTTCTAACCTCGTTCAATTCATTTTTTATCCAACATTTATATAAAATTAATTAATTCCAAAGGTTAATTCCATTTTATTCTCCTTTTATCGAATTATTTGGAAATAATTAAAGATATATATATTTATTTAATCCTTTATATAATCATCAAATATCTCCAATAATAATCAATTTCTTCTTCTAGTCAAATGTCTCAGCTTTCCCTTTAGTCTCTAATTCTCTAACGACTAATTTTTCCATTCCCTATACATATTTTCTATTGAAGCACTCTCCCTATCATTAGCTAAGATTATTTCCCCTAAATATGAGTGAAGGATTCACCCAAAATATCGGGCCTTTCCATCAAGATACACAGGTTTGGATAAGTTCTCAACACCATTATATAATACTATAATAAATTTTTTACCTTAAACCCCAATATGATAAAGGTTTTCATCTAATTCACTTTTGGTGAAGCCCAACTCAATGAAATAGATTTTGATCCTGGTGTACGAAGAAATTAGTACTTTTTTTAAGTTTATACAACGCTCACTTGAGTATGCACATATGCAACTCTTTTTTGAATATCTCGAATCATTCTGGCTACTCTATGTACACCATGTCCTTAATCACTCCTTTAAGGAATGTTGTCTTTGCATCCATTGTATGTATATTCCATATCATATGCATTGAAAATAAAATAATATATCTGATTGAAGAGTACCTTGCTACTAGAGAAAGGGTATCCTTGTAGTCTGCTCATTTTACATGAGAGAAACCCTTGGCCACAACTCTAGCCTTGTGATTCTCCACACTCCCATCTATTGCTTGCTTCACCTTGTGGATCCATTGGATCCTATAACTGACTTGTCCTCCAGTCTTGCCAGAAATTCCCATGCACTGTTTGTAATAATTGATTCATACTCCTCAACCATGCATCAACCCATACGTGTTGCTACACTACTTCCTCGAATGATGATATTTCAATCTCTATACTCTCGCTCATAAGAACCATGTAGCTAGTGTATCTACCTAGCAACCTTCTCCACCTACACTCTGATGTGGGTGCTCCCACATTCTTTCTAACATCATGCATAAAGATTTCAGCCTATCTAATATGCTCCCTTCTATCTATGGATGTCTCTTCATGTGTGGGTGCTTCCACTATCTGCTCCTGTTCTTTTGGATGCTACACATCTTGAGGTTATTATTTTGGAGCTAAGAGCTCCTCAACTACATGCATCTGAAGCTCCCACTCTAGGGAAATTCACATGAAATTTCCTTCATTAGATTTCAAATATCTACGAACCATTCTCATCCTGTGATATGGAAGGTACACCCTATAATTTTGAGGTGTATCAGTGTACCATGCAAATAATTCCAATGTAGTTGTTGGTTCTATATTTCTCCGTGAATATTTTGTAACGTGAAATTAAACTAATGAACCAAAATTCATAAAGTGCACCACATCTAAATTCTTACTAGAAAAGGATTCTTTTAGTGTACTCATCTTAAGGATATGATAAGGACTTATGTTCTGCACATGCACTGTTGTGTTGTATTCTTATGCCCACAAGTGTAATGGTAGGCATTGATATGCAAAATTTCTTGCGAAGCTCCCATAATTATTTTGTTCTTCCTTTCTCTGACCCCATTCTATTGTGGGTTATGAGGTGATATTAACTCTCATTGAATGCCTTCTAATGCATAGAAGTTCTTGAATTCATTCAACACATATTCTTTGCCATTCTCATGCCTAAGATCCTTCACCTTCTTACATGTGTCTTTCTCAACAAGTTATTTGAACTCACAAAATTTTGATAGCACCTAATATGTATTCTGTATGATGAAAACCCAACAATTGTGCGAAACATTATGCAAAAAAATCACATAATACCTAAGCTTGGTCATGGAGGTTGTCGAGAACACTCCCCACACATTTGAGTGAACTATTTCAAGGATTTATTTCTCGACTGTCTTTATTGTGAAAGGTGGATTTGGTGTACTTATCCAATTACACCCTTTTCATGTATCATGTAGCTCTAGTGTACCCTTGGCAAGTCCTGCATAATTTTTTTTCATGATCTTGAAATATCCGTGGTGTATATGTCCCAATCTTCTATGCCATAACCCACCGATGTCTTAGTTCTCCACTTTCTCTACTTTCATGCTCAAGGAAGAACAATCTTATACATCTATTTTGTAGATGTTCTTTACTAAAACCTTGGTATTCTACACTTGTATCATGGCTGTGAAATGAAGAAACACATTTCCTTTCCTAAATATCACAACGTACCCATGATCTTCCAACATAGAAACTGAAACTAAGTTCCTCTTCAAACCAGGAAGATACATGACATATTTTAATGTGAGAGGAAAACTAGAATCCCTATGAAAGGTAACAATATCGATATTGACCATGCTATACCTCCAATCATGTCCCATCTCAATTTGCATTTGGATATTTGTCTCCTCCAAGTGGTTGAAGAGTGATTTGTTATCAGTCATATGGAATGAGGCTCCACTATCCAGGTACTACAAATAACCCATCACCGATTACACCATACATGTGATCAGTGTAAAATCCAAACTGAATAGTGAATCAAGTGCTTCACCTACCACTCCCCATTATAGATTCTTGGCACCCTTCCTTGGTAGACAATTTGTGGCATAGTTTCCAAACATGTGATAGTGAAAACATGTAATATTCAACAAGTCCTTCTTCTTTCCTACTTGACTAGATATTGATTTGGAATGGGATGAATTCCCTTTCCATTTATTTCCCTTTCCAACCAAGGCACAATTATCTTCATCGCCATGCTTTCGTGAGGATCCATCTCTATGGTTCTATCAAATCTCTTCTTGTACTAATTTGGACAAAAATCACTCCCACTCTAGTAGCTTCTCCCTCCCATTCATTGAATCCTAATGGTTATTCAAACATTGGGAAGTCCTAGAAGTGCTAGGCTCACCATATCATCCTCAGTAATTGTAACACCAACACTTCCAAGCTCATCCTGACACTGAGTGAACTTGGTAAAGTATTTCGAATTTTATCGCCCTTCAGCATCTTGATTTTTCAGATCTTATCCTTTAGCACTAGCTTCCTATGGTCATTTTGGTTCTTAAATAAATTTTTTAAGGTCTTCTACCTAGCATATGTAGTTTTCTTTCCATGGAGGTTTGAGACAATATGATCTTGAACATGTTCCAATAGAATCCTTCTTGCATTTTATATGTTCTTATACCATGCCACGAGATCTTGAGCATATATTGTTGAATGTTTAGGAATATTATTGTCTATGAATTCCCTTCACCCGTTTTCTTCCAAATCTTCTTCCATTATATCTCTCCAAGATTTTCAATTTGAACTACCCTCAAGGGAATATTTGAGTCTCAATCGATGGAAAGACATCATGATCCTGTCGCTACCTATAACATATAGATCTGCAAATTCGATTCACTTACACAAAAAAAACTTGTATTATTATCTTATAGATTAAATTTTTTTTTAATACCATGTATATCAAAATTATAATTGTAATATGGTAACAATTTATACTTGAATATACTCTACAAATTGTGGAAACCAATTTAGATCTTGAAATCAAAAAACATGAAAGAGAAAGAATTTCAATTGCACAACACAAATATTTTCCTAGGGAAAACCTGAGTTAAAAACCCTTCTATTTGTATAATTCAAAATCCAAATCATATGAGAGTATTACAATTTTTTTCCTCTGTTCATATATCTCCAATGTTTGAGGTATGGCTTGCGGATCGATCCTAGGTGCTTGATTGTTTGCAACGTTTTTTTCTTTTTATTTTTTCCCATTTTAAATCTTGACCTCAGATCTTCGCAGAAATCCAACATTTGCATTCAATGGACTAGTCCATTAAGTTTACAATTTCACTTGTGATTCATCTAATCATATCTTCCATGTTCGTTATGTCCTCTATCACAGAACGAACACATTTTCCTTCTCCTTTACTCAAACTTGAGACCAAAGGAGCTCCCATCTCCTTCACTCTTCTAATGGCTTCATCGCTCTTTCTTTGTATCAGTGCATATCTCTCTTGGCTTGGACAATAAGTGGAAAAATGATAGGGTTTCAAGAAGTACATGGTGACCAATAGGGTATCTATTATCATGGTTTTTCATTATTTGGGTTTTTTATGATTTATTTTGTATTTTTGCAATCTTTTGAAGGGTGGAGAGGTTCTCTCCGCACCATATATTTACCTAAAATAAAAAAAACATGAGTTTTTTTTATCTACATATGAATTATTTCTTGCAATATATAACTATATTTAATTTTAATTTATATAAAATAAAAATAAATTTCTATTGTAATTTTGCATCCATCACTTAAAGTGATTATTTTTATTCCTTTAAAAGCACATATATAAAAGCATACATATGGGTCATTTACAAGAATTAAAATCTCTTTATCGCTCAAGTGACACTTGACAGTTCAAGTGACCTTTGGAATTTGTGATTAAATAATTTTCTAAAATAATAATTTCCCTATTCCCATACAGATGAGCAAGAGACAAGTTGGTGCTTCTTTGGAGGGTAAGATATTAGTTAAAATTATGCTTTACTTATTTTCATTAATTTCATAACACAAAATATATATTTTATATATACTCTTCATTTTTCATAATAAAAAATATATGTTTTGTATATACTCATTATATATTGCAATACACCACACCCAATAATTTCATAACACAAAAGGTATATTTTGTATATACTCTTTATTTTCATTGTTTTCATAACACGAAATATATATTTTATCTATACTCGTTATATATATTTCAATTCACCGCACCCGTTTATGTGTATCATCCACGTTGAAGAAGATCAATTTTGAGCCTTATTTCAATTAGCTACTTTTACATGGATGGTTCAATATTATGTTTCACAATAATAACTTCATGTCATCCAACAAAATTTTCCTCTACTAGAAAAAAATATATCTATATTCCTAGAGGTGATGTTTTCATTAATACATGTTTTATACTTAGATATCATTTTTTGGATTCAACTGCATTAAGTAAGTCATTCATCTATGACCATTTCCATGAGAGGTAGTCATAATTGAGTAACTTCTCATGATTCTTGAATAGCCCTGATCTAAATCTAAAGGTTATTTTTGTTGTTCTAATTTCATCTTCAAAATTATAAATAAGTTGTTGATCATTTCTCTCATGTGCATAGGTTTCTTAAGGTGTTTGTGTGTGTTAAACTTATAAATGTATTGAGTTTTATGTTAAACTCATGAGCATATTAAAATTAAATAGAAATGTTGAACAACAACACTAAATTGTACAACAAACCATCAAATGATCCATTAACACATTGTTTTAATGGAGTTCACCCCTCCCAGGCTACATCTCCTTGGTCAATATTTGATGGATTGAGCCTCTGTACGAGCTTCAACTAGAAAAAATTGTTGTTTATAGTCCTCTACTGCTCCTGAAACCTGCTCCAACATGCTCTGAATGTACAAATCATCTAGGATAGACTCTTTCTGAGCGAAAAAATGGTCAAATTTTTCAAAAGTTATTTCTCAATCAGTTTAGCCTAGGAAAACTACAAATATATAGAGAACCCTTGTAATTCCACTAATTTTGGAGTTAACACCGAATTTGGCAGACTCTGCTAACTGCACCACTAAGATAAGACTGGATTACTTTAGTGTCAAACAAGATTAACTATAGTTAAATGATGGTTTAGGCACTAATTGAGTGCGTTCACATAATCCACATTAATATTTCATTAGTACATTTAAGAATTTCTTATGGGTTGAATAACCCGTACTACAGTTTAAATCCACCATTAATATAAGCCCTCCTCCACATACTTCCACCTCATGTCACATGGGTTGGGGCTCGACCCTACCCTACCCACGCCATTTATTTAAATAAATTTAAACCACGAGCATAATATATTAAAACTTTCGCACAAGTGTAGTCATAAACCATAGTTCTTGTGTGAGGGACGTCGCAAGTTTGACCCAACCCCCGCCCGTACTCCAACATAAATTTTGCACCACTATACATATAATATAAGACTATACCATGGAATTAGTTTAAAATGCGGCCTTTGGGAGGGGGTACGTGGTGGCCTCGATGCTAGTCACGTGTCCTCATCCCATTAGTTCCTCAAAATCCCTTCATAATTGGACAAATATCCAAAAATTTGGGCCAAACACAAAGTGACACTTGTCACAATGTCATTGGGAAAATTGAAGGAATCTTCTGGGAATATTTTTTTGCTGACTATGCTGCCATGTCACCATTCTTTCCTTTCTACAAAATCTTTAGCTATTTAGTAAAATGAACAACAATCATTATATTCCTCATACATAGTCAGTTTTTGATGAAACGAATTGTGCCAAAGTCCTAGAGACAAGCACTTTGCAATTCTCTAGGTTCTGATAGATTTTGAGCACTTCCATTTTTTATCTTAACACTGAGCACTTGATTATTCCTCCCAACTAAAAGTATTTTTGACCCCAAAATTTCTTTGATTACTAAACATGTTGATGAGGGCAAAGTTCCCTCACCCATCTTGTCTCAATCCACTGAAATTTTCCCATTTTCATCAATTTGAGTTATTCACAAAAACCTATCAGTTTCCTTAACTCCTGGAACCCTCTCTTGCTATTGCATACATTGCCATGCTACAATTTCCCTAAATTTGCAGAGTAGTAAGCTATCCTTGTAGAAACAAAATTTTTCCCACCTTGGTCATCAATCAAAGAAAACATGAAAATTATCTCACCTGGAACATTGTCGTCATGGAGATTCTTAGTTGATCTTGCTTTTTACTTCCAAAAAATTTTTACCAATTGTTTTCACCATTGCCATGTACTCTTTCAAAACTCAAAACAATCACTTGTGGAATCTATGCCTTCTTTGTCAAATTTCTTTGGAGCTTTCTCTTTGAATTTTTCTCTCTCTTGCACCAACATTTTTTTTCAAACATTTCTCAACACTAATTTTGACTACTGCAAATATTTCACATCTTATTTATCTCGTTTCAAAGGAAACTTGTTAGAGTCCTTAAAAATATTATTAAAAGCATAAGAAACTTCAATGAAATAAACTTGTTCATTCGATGCATATTTTTGAAAGGTCTCATTCGAAACATCTCTATCCTTGATCATTAACAAAGTCAAATTGCGACTTTCATTCACTATTCTCTTCATTTCTACTGCATGTATAAGAGCCAAACTTATCTTCTCTTATGTGCCCTAACCATGTACTCAATTACATAATTAAATAAGTGATGTGTGTTCTCATGGGGATGACATTAATGCTTTCCTATCATAAAGATAAGGAATTCCCAAAACAATACCTCAAATCTGAAGTGACACTACATCAAGTTAAACTTCTTCAAGAAAGTTTGAATTGATTGCGAACCTTAGAATGTACTTCCTTCTTACTCGCAAGTTTTCATTCTTGCATATCCACCATAGGGTATAAGGTCTTGGATGTATAACACTTTCAAGTTTTAGCTCCTTGTTGTGGCCAGCAACAACCCCCCTTCTTATTTAGTATTATCACTACTACTAAATAAGTGGGGGCCCTTAGTCAAAAAAATTTAAAAATTAATTAGTGCTTGTATTTCCTTTTTCAATAAAACTCACTATCATAAACTTAGGAGAATACCCCTTGAACAATATAAAAGGCTTAAGTTTTATCATAAAGTAGGACAAAATCATTCCTTATGAAATATCGCATCACACAAAAGGTAATGGATACCTCCTTACAAGCGGAATTCTAAGATTGTGAGATCACGATGCGAAACTACGCATGAAAAACATTCATCACATTGCATGTCTCAAATATCACTTATGCTGAAAAGCCTCAAACCGCTGATATGTGATGGCACATATCGCAAATCGCATATCGCAGAAGAAATGTTAATAGATGATTGTCATATGTTCTGCTTGAGTGATATTTCGATATTGTGGTATTATGATGTTGCGTTTTGTGATATTGCGATCTGTGATACTACAATTTACGATATTGCAAAGAAAATCGCAGATTGCCTTATCACAGATCTTTAGGGCTCGTTGTACGAAAAATGTTTTTCCATAAATTGAGACCTGGTTATGCACTTTAATGTTAATCAATGAGTTCGTTGTCAATTATTAATGAAATATGGTTTTTTTCTGATTGGAGAGCCATTTCATGTAAGGTGGTATATTTTATATGTCTTCAGCATTTAAAATCTTTCCTGTCACCTTTTTCTTATCATTATTCTCACCTCATTTGTAAACTACAGGAACGAAGAACACAAAACTATACAAAGCAATATTCGAGATATTATGGAAAAGAAAGGCAAAGATTCGAGTTCTGAAGATAAATAAATGACGCCCTTGTATACAGACACCACCTGTAATAGAGATGTTGGTATTACTACTTGGGAAGGCATGTACAGTCTACTTGAGGAAGAGAATCCCAAAGTGATGGAAGTTAAAGCTACTGCAGGCTCACATGGGTCTTCCGAGGCATCTATTACAGAGCTAGTTTGCTCATTCTTGCACCGGATAGCGGCGAGGCCCAAAATTCTTCCATTCACGGACATGGTTAAATGGGTACTAGACAATGCTGACATCACAAATATACAATTTAAGACTCAGGGTCAGGGACCCATTGGCTCGTTCACTCCATAAGATTTGATACTCATGTGTATCATTTATCAGAACCACAGGTGACTTATAAAAAACAGTTCATGGAGAATTTTGCTAAAGAAATGAAGACCTATCAAAATTCACCACAGACTGGTCAAGGAGAGACAAACCACTAAAAATGGATAAACATGATATGTATAGTACTGGTTCTCTCACCTCTCCGTATAGCTTTACTGCTGCTATGCTTTGTAGACTTTTTGGGAAGCCAGACATTAATAAATTTTCATCTGAATGCCTACCATTATTGGATGCCATCGTTAATGCTACTATTGTGGATTGGGCTAAGATATTATCTTATAACTTAGCCACAGCTATTTTAAATTACCGGTCTAAAAGAACTGTTTCTCAGAGAATTTATCCCCCTTTTTACTTATCTGCATATGTGATGGATGCAATCTATTATATTTCCAAGTTTCCTTTAATGGCTTGGAAATGGACAACTCAAGACCCCTTACCCATTCATATTTATGACAAATAATTGTGGGATTCCAAGTTCACTCTGTATTCTTACAATATTTGTCATGGAATCATGTTGCCCCTATACAAAATGTTATATGATAAAGACGCTCCAAGGTTTTCTCCTGAAGCAGAGGTAGATATACTCCCTGTCGTGAGATGGTTTGGAGAAGAATTGTTTACATATGTTAGGGTATTCAAAAGTCTCGCTTCCCCTCATGTCTTACCTTTATATGTTCCTAATTAAATCATGGCTCGAGAAATTTCTTATCAAACCTGCAGAGAAGGGGGTTTGACTAAAGATTTGAAGGACAAAAAGAAGGCTATTTGGCCACAATTTCCTATGGCCTGTGGGGCCTTTTCACTATATGATGTAGACCATGCATTCAAAGAAGTAAACAACATAACATGTTTAAAATTGTTCAAGTTTCCAGGAATATCGTTCGACCCTTATGACATTGCTAAAAATTTCACTACTGCTGTCAAAATAAAGGTGTTTTCTAAAGAAGATGATCTTTTTGATGACATGTTTCAATATAAAGGGACACTTAAACAGGTTCTACATTTAGCTCAAATGTTATTTCCTCGAGCAGAATTTCAAGAGTTCAAGATATATAGAGAAATGAGGTTAGCTACTATCCCTTTGGATAAATTAAGCTTGGAACCCATGAGGGAACCAACTCCCAATATTAGTCTTAGTGGAAGTTTAGACACAGAGAGATCTAAATCTAAGTCTGGAAGAGAAATGTCAGAACACTCTAAGAGGTTTGAAAGTGACCATGATAAAAGTGAAGGGTTAGTAAGGGATATTGCCTAGTCAAAGGAGCTCCCACAACAATAGGTTTTGACCTCTTCACAGCTAGTCCCTCCTCCTCTCATCGTCCAGCCACCATTAGTCAGAACTGAGCTAGATAAAGAATTGGAGAATTTCAATTTTTTAATCAATATTGAAGTACAAGGCACAAAGACACCTGTGAATAATGTATAGGTGACAAAAGATATAGTCACAGAAACAATTGGCAATGTCTCAGAAACGGAACATATTCCCATTACCCCATCCTCTAAACTTATGCTCAAAATAGAGGAAATTCCTGCTCTTGATGTATTTTATAGTCCACAACACAAGGCAGTAGTGAGAAGACAAAGAAAGAAAAGGAAAGTGGAAAATGTGCTCTCTCATGATGTAGAGCGATTAGACATCTTATGGCAAGATCCTACCACTGATCCCAATGATAATCTTACTAAGTTATCTTAGATCACAAGAGAATATGCCTTTGAAACCATTGATAAATAATCTAAGGTACAACAACTACAAAAAGAGAAAGAAAATCAAATACAAGTTTTGCAGCAACAGTTGCAACAAGCCAATGCCAACAATGAAGCACAGAAACAGCTTGAAAGATTACAGAAGGAATTCCAACAAATGTAGATAGGATACCAGAACAGTTTGGCTGAAAAAGTAAAATAGTTACAGGTTATACAAGAGATGCACAAGGATGATCCTAAGCTTACAGAATTCATCACAGAATCCATTTCATTAAAATATCAACTATTGCAGCAACAGGAAGCACTGTGCCAAAGAATATCACAGTGGAACTCTTATTGTGAAATAAGTGATAAAATCACTAATCAAGTTGTAGACTTACGACATGATTATGATTTAATTGATAAAAGAGTTACTGAATATTTGGCTTGGCAAGAAACAAAAGAGGGGAAAAGAGCAAGTGCACCAATAATCAACGACAATCACAAAGAAATGCTCTTTAACAAATGGGATGCACAAATCAAGGAAGAAGAACAAGCGGCAGAAGAAGCAGCCATAGCAGAAAACAATGTTATTGACTGCATTAATGAAAATTTGCACAAGGAAAATCTGATCTCAGAAACTACTCTATGATATCTACCAAAAGTATAGCAACTGCAAATAGACTAGAGACAAAAGGCTCAAGAAAAGGCAGAATCAATCAAAATATTAACTAAGTTGAATTGGGATTCTTACTAGGTTTATTTGGTAAAACCACACAGCCAATGCATGACTATAAAATGTATCATCCATTCTGCTGAGAAGATAGCGCCAGCTGTTTTCGATTCTATTTTCACAGGATAGTTAAAGTTGGAAGTCGGCCAATCGACTCTTCTCAAACCAATGTTGAACGCTTGCAATTTCAAGGAGTAGATACACAAATAGTTAGTTGTTAATTTCACTTTTAGATTCAGTGTTAGTATTAATTTTGCTTTATTTTTTCCTAAAATAAGGACAGTCATTTAAACCATATCCTACATTTTTGTAATAGATTATTTTTAGATTTATTTAGTAGTATTTAAACCCTTCTCATGCATTTAGAGAAGGGTCCTGAAATTTGTCAAAAGCTTGTCTTCAGAACATGCACTTTTGTACCCTCTGAGGAGGTTTTGATGAATGAATGGAACAGGATTTATTGATATCTACATTTGAGATCTACTATTGATGTTGCACTTTTGTACTCTTAGTGGATGTTGGATTAAGAAGAGATAATTCATTATTGCTTGAAGCTCATGAGTAGAACTAGTTATAAATGGTACTTTTATCTCTTAACTATTTTTGCCTTTGTGTTAAAGTAATATTCATGTTCAATTGTTTATGTATTGATGCTTGAATGCTTGAGTTATCATTTGGCACTTTTGTACAGTGATAGCTATTTATTTATGCTTAATACATGAGTAGCTTATTATGCGATATGTTTTTCACAACTGTTTCATCTAACTATTTATATAAAGTGGTTTATCTCCATTGAATTATTTTCTCATAACAGTTGAATGATCTTTATTAACAATTATTATTTGAAATATTTTTAGATCACATAATGGAAAGATTACATCCTGGGTTAGTATAGAATTAAGATATTTCTGTTTATTAGAATACAATTGCATGTTATTAAATTAGAGCTAGAATAAAAGCATTTCACTTAGGAAATTTTAGAAAGGAAATATCAATTCTCAAACAGACACACACACATATTGGGAAACTAGTCCCATATCCCCAGTTGAACCCACTATATCAAACGGAAAAAGAGCTGCTAACCAAGGTCCAGACCGGGTGGGTATCCCCCTTGTTGTAGACCCAATTTTGGAGGCTTCAACACTCCTTAACTAAGACTTCGTAAATCAAATTAGCTTGAGAACCACTATCAAATAGTGTGCCTATATTGGTATGTCTAGAAATGACTCTAATATGAAAGAGTTCAATTCTTGTATTCTCATCTTCAGTTACATTAGAAAAACTTGAAGAAATAGTGCTTGTTATGTTCTTACCTTTTAAAACCATTGTTGTAATCTTCGTTTCATCTCCTAAATATGAACTTAAGTCATGTTCAATGATTGACATAGTTTTCCTGTTGTCTTTGGCTTTAAGTTTTTTTGGTTTCAAATTTGGATCGAGTTTCCAAAAATGGTCTTCACCATGGAAATTATTAGAGTAATGTCTACATGTGAGTTTATCTTTCTCATTTTTGATAGATCTATTTATCTTTCTTGATCTAGATTTATGCAAGAATACAACAAACTACAAAAATAACCATAAACATAGAAATATAGTGGAAATAACACTTCTTTTCATTAATATCAAATCACAGAAATATGATTACAAACATGATGGAAATAAAATAGCTAGGCTACTAGTAGAGAATCTCTGAGAAAATATGTGGCAACTACAGACCTATGAACTGTGTTACAATGAGGCTTGAGGGCCTATTTATTATGTAGAAACAATGGAGAACTCTAAGCATCCAAAAGCCCAACCCTAGGAGATGAAGCGCCAAAAATATGGGCCCCGTTTGGATAAATTGGTGTTTCAACTTCGCAGGGATGTAACTTCGGCATACAATCTTCATTTGGGGCCTTAAAATGGCTCTGGAAGTTTAGGACCCAAAAAACTGCTAAAAATAGTAAGTTGTGAAAAAAAGGAAAGAGACAATGGTGGGGCCCCAAGTGGAATAGGTGGGTGGCCACCAATATCTTCCTGGATCATTCCTCCCCCCTCAGGAAGCAATGGTCACCATTTCGTTGAGTTCCTCCATGAGATGAGGAAGTTTCTGTTGAACTTGGTCCCTGGTGAACCATTTTCCTTGGTGCAGGAGTTGGCTAGCTTTAACAACCAGATATACAGTTGTATCTTCTATCGATGAGTGTTCTTGATTTGCATGTCCATGATATAGTCTGTGGTGGCTTGTTCCATGCAGTCTAGGTTTAACTCTTTTGGTGTGAGTTCTTCTACAATGTTAGAGGTGTCCAATAGAGGTGGGAAGTAGGGATGAAGGCGATCTACATTCAATACTAGGTGAAAACCAATGAATGGTGGAATACTGAGCTCGATGGAATTGTTCCCTACAACCTTGGTGATGGTGTACGACCCATATCAGAGTGGGTGAATCTAGGGGTGGGGTCTAGTGAGGCGCTCCTTCAACAAATGTAGCCACACTTTTTCACCCAGATAGAAGTTGTGTGGCACCCAATGTTGATCATGTCGTTGCTTGTACTTAGTATTGACTCTGTCCAATATGTCATGAACCTGTTAGTGGATGTACTAAATGTGATCTATGAAGTTGTTTGCTTTGTCAGCTTCAGACTAGACATGAGCCAAATCGGCTTGAGTAGCTACAAATGGCATGGTTACATCAATGGGACATAGTGGCTAGAATCCCAAACCCACCTGAAAGAGGTTGTGGCTGGTTGAGATGTGGAGAGCTCGGTTATAGCTATTTTGTACATAGGGAAGGCTCTCATCCCATGTGCATGGATGCTTTGAATTGTACATGCACAGAATTTGTACAATCATCCTATTGACGATCTCTATCTGGCCATCAGTTTGGGGATGGAAATTTGTGGACTTGGTGAGCTTGGTGTCCAACATTGACTAGAGGTTAGACAAAAATGTGCTAAGGAACCTACTATCATGATCTGATATGATAGACTGTGGGATCCCGAAGTGCACCCACACTCATTCAAAGAACATTTTAGTAGTGGCTTCTGCTGTGATATTCTTCTTGCAAGCCACCATAATGTCAATCTTTGAGAATTTGTCGATGACCATGAAAACACAATCATTTCCGTGATTAGTAGAAGGAAATCCTAACATGTAATCCATGGAGATGGATTCCCAAGGTCAACTAGGGGTAGGTACCGGAGTATAGGGCCCTTGCTTCTTGATGGTCGATTTGGAAATGGCATAAGTGGTGCAGGATATGATTTAATTCCTAACATCATGTCGAAGGTTCAGCCAATAGAAATACTTCTGTAGTATTGACACTATTTTGTCGACCCCAAAATGCCTAGCGACTCAACTATAGTGCGCTTCCCATATCATCTTGGCACACTCGCTTGAAGGAACACAAAGCTATCACAGGTGGCATAATAGTGCATCTTGGAGGTGAAATTTTGGAACTTGCATACCCTCCAAGAGTGCCTTGCATGTGTAGTTGAATTCTGGATCACTCTTATAGAGAAGCAGCCAATCAGAAGTCTCATGCCCACAAGAGTTGAGAATGGTGGTTATGGCTACAATCGGTGGTCGGTTGAGGCAGTATGAAACATTATTAGTGCTACCCTTCTTCTACTTGATGTTCAAATGAAAATTTTTCATATATATGAACCACTTCTGATGGCGATCATTCTGCAACTTCCCTTCTGTCTGTATGAACTACAGGGGTAGGTGGTCTGTGTGGATGATTATCTCCAAAGACAAGGAGGGCCTTTTCGAATGGCTCGTCATGACTTTCGGATTGAAAAATTCTCTTGAAACCTTGATGAGGTTGATGGATGACATCTTTCATCCATTCACCAACTCATTTTTAGTGGTATACTTGGATGACATTATGATCTTTAGCCAAACTTGGGAAGAGCTCCTCCACTACATTCGAGAAGTCCTCCAAACACTACAGCAACACAAGTTGTGTGCCAATTTCGAGAAGTGCACTTTTGGCATGACCTAGGTTCAATATCTGGGATAAATTATTGATGAAAGGGGGTGCATGTGGATCCAGCCAAGATCCAAGTCATTCAGGATTGGCCAGCCCCAACAACCCTAACAGAGCTTCGCAGCTTTCTGGGTCTTGCTAATTTCTATCATAGGTTCATGTTGGGATTCTCTCATATCACTTGGCCCTTGAGTCAAGTCACCAAGGGAGGAGAAAAAGCGAAATTATATTGGTAGGAATCTGAACGGAAGGCATTCATAGAATTGAAACATCGCGTATGTTCTACCCTAGTGCTGATATTACTAGACTTGCAACAACCTTTTGAGATCGAGACAGATGCCTCTAACTATGATATTGGGGAAATTATTTCTCAAAAAGGGAATCCAGTGGCATATCACAGTGAGAGATTGTCTGACACAGTTTGAAAGTACCCTACTTATGACAAAGAAATGTATTCCATTGTGCAGGCCTCTTGAAAATGGAAGCATTACATTTTGATGGAGGTGTTCTTCCCAAGTATGGTTTAAGATCAGAATGTCATCCAAGTATACCACTACAAATGAGTTGGTCAATGGACTGAAGTTTTCATCCATCAACCTCATGAAGGTTGCGGGTGCATTTGTCAATCCGAAAGGCATGACGAGCCATTCGAAAAGTCCCTTCTTGGCTTTGAAGGCAGTCTTCAACAGATCAGAGGGTTTGACTGGTACCTGGTGATTGTATAAATTATATAAATTGTGTGTTATATATCCAATATTCTCCTGATCTTACACTATTTTAACTTCATGAAAAATACAAAATCTATTCCACCATTGATCATTTGTTGAAATTAAATCAAGATTGCAATGCACACATGAAACAATAAAAATTCACACACATTAACATAGTCATTTAACAGGAAAGCCTAAAGCTAAAAACCCCAACTATATATATATATTATATGTCATAGAGATCATGTAACAATTCTCATACAAAGCTGATCATATCAAGTTCTCAATATAATACAATTGCTACACAATAATATGGCCCGATCTTGCAAACCCATGCACCGTTCATTGCCACCTACTGGCCTGCCTCTACTGCACAATCCGTGTTGAAGAATGGATTTGAATGAGCTTGAATTTCTCTAGCCTTGCTCATGAAATCTTCATTGGCATCTAAGCTAAGTTTTGGATGCAATCAATGCATCACTATAGTCACAACTGATAGTCACACTTGCTCTTTCACCTACCTCTCCAGTGGTCTCCACTAAAACTGCCATGCACTGTAGTTAACTAATGTATTCTTCAGTTGATTAATGAGTTATTATTTAGTGAATTAATTAACTAATTAATTCACTCCACTCTCACTAGTGCATCAATCAGTTAGACTAGATACAACTAGCTCAACTGAGTCTAACTGAGTTAAACTAAATACAACTACACCAACTACTTCTACAACTCCACCAAACTCTATCACATGAGTTCTAACTGAATTTCTCCATGCATTAGCTCCATTAAACCCTCAGGAATAGCGTAATTCCTTCTTTCAGCTGTTGTGCAATATCTGTGAACTTACCTGAAGTGCTCCAAGAGAATAAGATAATGTTTCGAGTCCAAATATTATTAAGAGATACTAATATTCGACACATCTATTTTTAGACTGGCAATCTAAAAATAGATTCCGCCCAATATGTCTAAAAATAGAATTTCATCTATTTTTCCAATTTGACCAAACATCAACAAATAGCATCCTGCAACTCATAGAATATGATCAACATGTCTAAAGGTAGACATAGTGTAAAAATAGACTTTGCGCCAAAAATAACCTACGAGCCCACTTAGTGAAGGCAACTCTTTTCACTAATCTCATCATCTTGTTGAATCTCAAAATTCCCTCCCAAAAAGATAGGGATTACCTACCACCCTGATCCTGTCTCTATGGTATTCGAATTTTCTCTTGGTGAGTGCCTTCGTCAGAATATTTGCATCCTGATCCTACGTAGGAATGTAAGAAAGAAACATGATTTCCCACTGCACACAATCTCTAATATGATGGTACCACATGTCAATATGTTTATATCTATCATGAAATACTCGATTAACCAAGAGTTTAATGCAACTCTGATAATCACAATATATCACAATAGGATATAAGTGAGAACCGAACAAACCGACTTGGATCTTCCTCATCCATATAGCCTCGCATGCAGCCAAACTTCCTACCATGTACTCGACCTCCACTAAAATGAGTGCCATGGATCTTTGTTTCCTGCTATGCCAAGAAAATACTCTATATCCGATACTAAAAATCCCTCTAGCTGTGCTATTTCTGTCCGTTGGTATTCCTTCCCAATCTGCATCGGTGAAGCAATGTAGCTTCAACTCCTCTGACTGTCTGTACCATAATCCATACCCAAATGTGCCCTTGAGATACCTCAGGACATGCTTTTCTGCCTTCCAAAATAGTTTTGTAGGCTTAACCATAGCTTGTGAAAGCTGGTTCACAACATAGCATATGTCCAGTCTTGTATTGACTAAATGCATGAGCGAACCAACCAACTGTCGATAAATAGTGGCATCCACTACCTTTGCCGATGTAGCATCCTCTTTCCTCCAACCTCTAGGAAGAGGAGTTTCAATAGGCTTGTAGCCTTGCATGTGAAACTTCTCCAGTATCTCCCAAGCATAATTTCCTTGAGATACAAATAGTTCACCTTTCTACTGCCAAATTTCCAATCCCAGGAAATAATGAAGGAGGCCCAAGTCATTCATCTCAAACTCCTTTGCAAGATCTGCCTTGCAGGCATGTATCAATAATTCACCACTTGTTAGTATTAAATCATCTACATAAAGTACAATGAACAAAAGCTTACCCTTCATTACAATCTGGTATAGGTTAGGATCCGCCTCACTCTTGGTGAAACCAAGTCTGGTGAAATAACTGTCTATCTGTGTGTACCAAGCATGAGGTGTTTGTTTCAGCCCATACATCGCTCTTTTGTACCTGCACACATGTGACTCACAGCTGAAGATTTTGAATCCTTCAGGCTGCTCAATGTACACCTCCTCCCCAATGACTCTATTGAGGAACGTAGTCTTCACATCCATTTGATGAATGTGCCAACCCATCTACGCTGAGAGAGCAAGGATGGTCCGTATGGAAGAATACCTTGCGACAGGTGCAAAGGTTTCTTCATAGTCGATCCCCTCTATTTGTGTGAAGCCCTGGGCAAAAAATCTTGCCTTATACTTCTCGACATCAACATCTTGATTCACTTTGTAGATGCATCTTGAACCTACCACTGATATTCCTTCCTGCCTTGGGACAATCTCCCATGCAATGTTTCTGACAATTGAATCATACTCTTCCACCATGGCATCTACCCATGTAGGATGCTCCACATCTTCCTCAAAACAGGATGGTTCTGTCATGATACACTTGATCATTAGAGCCATGTATGTAGTAAATCATTCAGGTGACTGTCTCTATCTGCGGTATGATGTAGGGGCTCCTACATTCTGTGTTGCATCAAGATTCAGTCACTCAGCTTCTATAGTGCACTTCTGCCCTCTGATGTTTGGTGCTACATGAGTGGTTTCTTCCACTCCATGAACCTCGTGTTGTGGTTGATCCACATCCTAAGGGTCTTCTTTAGGAAAAAGTAGCTCCTCATCTGCATGCAAGTGTAGCTCCCTCTCAAGCGACAATTTCATGGCTTTCTCCTCATGAAATTTGATATCCCGTCACACGACAGTCATCCAAATGTCTTGCAAATACACACGATAATTATGGGGTGTTTTTTTGTACCCCAAAAATATCCCAACCTCTATGGTCGGCTCCAGCTTCTTCCAGGCATCCTTTTCTACATGAATGTAAATAAGTGACCCAAAAATCTTCAAATGAGAAATATCAAGCTTCTTACCAGAAAACGCCTCTTCGGGTGAACTCATGCCAAGTACTCTATGAGGACAATTGTTTTCCACATAAACCGTAGTGTTACATGTGTCAGCCCACAAGTGTATGGGAAGGCCCTGATCATGCAACATCACTCGTGTAGCACCCACGATCATTTTGTTCTTTCTCTTTGCAACCCCATTCTATTATGGATTATGAGGTGCTATGAGTTCTCTTCGAATTCCTTCTTTGCTGCAGAATTCTTTGAATTCATCAAAGATGTATTCAACACCATTATTGCTCCTTAGAGCTTTCACTTGCTTCCCCGACTCTTTCTCAACCAGCACCTTGAACTCACAGAACTTTGAGTATCTCTCGCTCTTCTTCTACATGAAGAAGATCCAGCACTTACAAGAAAATTCATCAACAAATATCACATAATACTTGTGCTTTTCTATTGAAGCAACTGAGAAAGGTCCACACACACTTACATGAATTCTCTCAAGGATTGTCATGGCATGACTATCCTTCTCATGAAAAGTGGTCTTCACAAATTTTCCCAAAGTACATCCCTTGCACTAATCTGACTGCGCAAGTGTACCCTTGGGAAGCCTGGTAGAAATCTGTTGCAAAATTTTCAAAGTGCCATGGTGAAGATGGCCCAATCTCTTGTGCCACAATTCGCCCTCATCCTAGCTCACCACTCCTTCTACTTTTCCTGCCATTGTTGTGTAGCCATCTACCTGCAATTGATAAAGATTCTTAACTAGAATCCCTATCCTCCTGGTTTGACCAGTTGTTTTACTGCGCAGGAAGGCTTTTCCCTCATTAAAACCAACATCATAACCCTTCTCTTCCAACATCACCAAAGAGATCAGATTCTTCTTAAATTCTGGAACATGCATGAAATCCTTCAATATGAAAGGTTTTCTAGACTCCCTCTCAAAGGAAATTGTCCTGATACCAATCGCATTGTATCTACCATCATCGACCATTTCAATGTGCACTCCAAAATCCTTTTCATCTAGATCACTAAAAAAATCTTTGTCCCAGGTCATATGGAAAGACACACCACTGTCAAGAAACGACATCGATCGCATCACACTTGAAACCAAGCATGTGATGAAAGAAAAATCAAGCTCAAACTATGAGGCTAAGGCCTCTCCAACTTCAGATCCAATAGCCTGCTTATTCTTCTTCCTCTGTGGGTAGTTAGTGGTGAACTGCCCATGCTGGTGATAGTGAAAACACTTCACCTTGGACAAGTCCTGCTTCTTGCCTTTAGCACCAAATTGAGAAGGATTTTTCTTCCCCTTCCCTTCCTTGCTTTGGAAGCCAAAGTGAAATTTTCTTCATCTTCATTCTTTGACAAAGATGCATTTCTTGTACCCTGCCTTATCTCTTCCTGTACAATATCTGACCAAAGTCGCTCCCATCCTAGTAGTTTATCCTGTCCATTTTCAAAGTCTTTGTAGCTATGCCAACTCTTCAGAAGCTCAAGGAGAGCCAACCTCACTAAGTCTTCTTCATCAATAGTAACCCCCACACTTTCCAGGTCAACCTTGCAGTGGACAAACTTCGTGAGGTATTTTGGTATATTGTCGCCTTTCTCCATTTTTATTTTTCTGAGCTTGTCTTTAAGTGCCAACTTCCTTTGGTCACTTCTGCTTTAGAAAAAGTTTGTCAAATCCTTCCAAATTAAGAATGGAGTGGCTTTATTGTGAATTCTGGACACAATATGGTCCTCCATAGCTTCCAACAGAATCCTTCGACACTTTGCTACCTTGTTTTTCCATGCGTCAAGTGCGGCTGCATTGCTAGAACCAGTCTTTGGAATATCAACATCTATGAACTCCTTCAACCCATTATCATCTAGCACCACATCTATCATGTCCTTCCATGCAATATAATTATAGCTTCCATCAAGGGAATACTCCAATCACAATCCGTTGAAAGACATTTCAATGAATTCTCAACTTCGATGCCAAGAAAACACTGCGGCAAATTCGAATTCCACAAGCACAAAACTCAACTTCTTCAATAACTGAAATCTGCTCCAATGATCAACTGCTCCGATACCATGTAGAAATTATATAACTTATGTGTTATTTATCCAATACTCTCCTAATCTCACAATATTTTAGCTTCATGAAAAATACAGAATCTATTACACCATTGATCGTTTGTGGAAATTAAATCAAGATTGCAATCCACACATGAAACAATAAAAATTCACACACATTAACATAGAATGAAATGTATAAAATTTAAAAGTAGAGTGTAATGTTTAAGAAACTTCTGCTGTAAAACTTTTGTTATAACACTCAAATTTAGAACACATATAAGTTTATGGAATACTTAGAAGGAGAACATGAAAAATTGAAATTTATACTTCACTGAGATAGCTCAACACATGAATATTGTAAAGAAGTTTCTTTATAACTTTTTATGTGTGTCAACTCAAATTTGGTACAATAACCCTCAGGCCATAGATCAGTCAACTATGTAAATATTCAGAAATCCACTTGACTGACCCTTTGATACTTCAAATGATGAAGTATTTATACAAAACATTACAAACAATATCCTGTCAACTGAATAGGATCTATTATAGGAAAATAAAATATCTTTATGCAAAAAGATAGGGACACCTTCTAACTAACTAATATATGGCCTTGATTATTTACTTCTTGTTATCTTTCTGTTCTTTCATTTGTATTTTTCTTTCACCCTTTATAGTGAATCACACCACTTCTCCCATGTTTCTTCATCAGTGATTTTTACTTTCGCCATCATGCGGTACACCTTATATTTCTCTGAATATCTAGAAAATGTAGGCTTATTTACAAAAAATGTGATTTACATCACGCTGGATGTAAAAGAAATTTTCATTTTACTTTTGAATGCTTTCCTCTCTAGAAGATGATGGTATATGTGTTTATTCTAGAGGTGGTGTAAGTGTTTCATCATTGATAGCAATTACTTTCTCTATTTCAGTTTTCTCTTCCTGTTCTATTGTTGTTCATCATAATGAATTTATTGTCAGATGTAGCTCTTTATTAAAAGCCTTTGAATTCCTATCCTTTGGGTCTAGAGTAAGTAGGATGGAAATAGTATCAAGCTGCTCCTACATCTCTTGATTCCGTTAATCACCTACAACAACAAAACATCCTGTGAATTTAAAAAATGGTTTTCGGTGGAGGATATTGTGGCTTCAGTATTTTCTGCAAGTCAGCAAGGGTAGGGAAATGAGTAGAATAACAGGGTTTTATTTTATTTTTGAAACTTGGTGTTTTATCTCACGATGTAGGTGGTTTATCACATGGTTTGGAAGTGGTTTGGTGGTTTGGGAAGGAGGGGGTGCAATAAAACAAGGAGGCGTCATGTGGCAGGGGAGAAGGTGGAGAAAACCACTTATTCGACACCCCCTAGCTTGGTTTTAAACATTGGATGTTGGGGAGTCCGAAATAAATTGTGGGCCATCAAATGTAATTTGTGATAATCAAATAGTTGACAGGCTTGTGAAATATTTCAAATGAGGTGGGGTTGGGAAAGAGATATACGGAGGATTAAAATGATAGTGGGTTGGGAAATATATTAAATGGGGAAGTTTCAAAAGAAAAATAAAGTGGTGCCCAATTTAATATTTTTGTGCTTTTGGACTTTGAAAAAGTGAGTTTTGTGTTTTATGAAAACATAAATTTTTATTTAAGGGGGAAAGGGGGTTTTAGGAAGGGAAAGGGGATTTTCAAAGGGGAAAAGGGTTTTTAGGAGGGGAAAAGGGGTTTTCAAAGGGGAAAATGGTTTTTAGGAGGGGAAAAGGGCTTTCAAAGGGGAAAAGGGTTTTTAGGAGGGAAAAAGGGTTAGGATAAGGGGGGATGAAAAGGGAAAACCATTTTTGGCAAGGGAACGACGAGTTAGGATAAGGGGGGATGAAGAAGGAAAGGGTTTATTAGTAAGGTGAAGAGTTAGAAAGATATTTTTGAAAATTAATAAGCATAATGATGCTTATAAAACTTTTTGGAAAGTATTCTACCTACCCTTTATTCATGCAAACATTTTTTTCCGTCCTTTATTAGGTACATTTGAGCTTGCTAACCCTTTTATTTTATTTGGATAAGAAAAATAACTTATTTCTAACCTTATATCTTCCAATAGCTCAGATTAAACTTATGAGCTCATTTCATTCTCTACGTAACTATTGATCTGCCAATATTAAATGGTTTGGTCAGATCATTATTAACTAACTATCATAACATAAAATTTAAAGTCATGAATGATCAATATTAGATTGCATGATCATCATGAATTTTGTGGCACTTTGGACAAGATGCACACAATTTATTTCCAAAAGTAAAGTAAACTAAGAGTAGTGGTGTTTGAATGTGCAACACTTACATAATTTATTTTTCCTTCTTTTTATGGGGTTCATATTTTATATCTTTTTGATCTTTCTTTCTTTTTGTCCTTTGATTATTCTTTTAGGACATAACCTATTTTCATTTTTTAATATGGAAAACATTTGAAGAAATGCAAAGGTATGTACAATATTACAAGACTTAACATACCCAATTCAAAATTATGATCCCTATTATTATAGGACCCTAATAGAATATTTGAGTGCAAAGCCTTGATCTCCATTTAAATATTGTTTTACTTCTTTTTCAACAAACCAATGTCATTCACAAGATTTTTACCTTGAAAGAATCCAACAACAAATGAATTTTTTGGTTTCTTGATGGTAAGATATATAATGTTTCCAAAACAATATATGTACATCAGTGTATCCACAAGTCCATTCCACCTTTCCTTTCAAGTGAGTCACAAATTTTATTTATTTATAGTAGGAGGCTTACGTTCTACCATGCCAAACCATTTTACTAATTCTTCAATGTACTTATTTTGGGAAATAAATATGTACTTTATTTATTGATTCACTTCAATGTTGAAGTAGTATTGAATATTTCCAAAACTTATCATCCCAAATCCCTTATCCAACTCCTTATTTTTTGATTTAATATAACTCATTTAATTGTTCCTCATCATCAACATACACTACAAGATATACAACAAATTTTCCAACATTCTTAACAAATAGAGTTGTGTCATCAAGATTAAAATGTTTGAGATTCACATTTCATAATATTCTCAATTAACGTTTCACACCATCCCTATGATCATTTCTTTAAACCATATAAGGATTAAATGAGTTTTCACACATTTTTTTCTTGTCCCTTTACAACAAAATGTTCCAATTAATATATGAAACATTCTCTTTCAAGTATCATTTCATGAAAGTAGTCTTCACATCCAGTTTAGGAAATTTCCATGCAATTTTTTAATGTCAAGGAAAGGAGAATGTGGATGATGGCTTAGTGAACTTCTTCATTTCAACAAGAGATACATCTAATGCAGCTAGTCAATTATGAAGTGAAACTAACCAAAACGTTATGATCAAACATGTTCAAGTAGCACTCTATTTAATTCAAGTCAATTCAAACTTCTTCCATTTAACATCGGCCCTCTTTGAATTTCCTATGCCAAATTATCACATCCCATAATATTCCCACAAAATTAGCCTCCCTCGAATTTCATCATGCTGAAAATTTCAACCTGCCTTGAATGTAACCCATAAACTGCCCAATCGTGTTCCTAGCGAATTACTCTCTTATCTCAATAGAATTCCCCCCCACATACAGTTCACTATGGATCTTCAAGAGAATCAATCCCCTCCATTCCTAGATGTCCGAGTATCATGCCTTTCTCATGATTCCCTTACCCACCAAGTCTTTTAAAAGAAGGCCCACACCTACACGTACATTTGTGCTAATTCCCACCACCATCCTCCTCATAAATCTATCATTATTAAAACCATCTTAACCCTAGGCATTCAAATGTGAACATGAAAAATTGTCTTTCATCCATTTTTTTATCATCAACATAAATATAATATGGATGATGGCTCAGGTTGTTGTTGGAGAGTAAGTATGATCATAATCAATGCCTTTCTATGAAAATATTTTTTCCATCAGCCTTGCTTTGTGCTTGTCAGGTGATCCATATAAATTGTAACTTTTCTTTTAGAACCACTTTCATCCAATTCATTTAGTTCCAAATAGAGCATCCACCAACTTCAATGTCCCATTATTAACAAGACCACCATAATTATCACTATAATTATCTTATTCCCAAGTAATTTGGTTTAAAATTAGTTGATAGATTCAACTGAAAATCATTCAAAACATTTTTTTTCATCTACATCAAAAAAATTATAAATATCTACATCACCTCTATTTATTTTTCAAGTACAATTGATACAATAACAATTTTCTGAAATGCTAATAATTACTTCAAATGTTGTAGATCTAATTTTAACAATTCTTGTTTATAACCAAGAAATTGCACTTTAGATATTCAAACATAAAACCAAAATTGTAGTAGAGATCACAATTCACAAAGAGAACACAATATATGCCCTCAAAAATCCCACTAGATAAAAACCCAACAACCTTTTCTTAGTGAAATTATTCATTTCAACAAGAGATACATCTAATGTAGCTAGTCAACTATGAGGTCAAACTAACTAATAAGTTATAATAAAAATTTCAAGTTTAACTTTAGCATCGACCCTATCTAATGCTCCTAAGCTGAATTTTGACCACCCATAATATTCCTAGAAACTCGGCCTCCCTAAAATTATGGCATGCCAAAAATTTCAGCTTGGCTAGAATGTTACCTAGAAACTGCCCAAAAATTCTCAAGTATGAGGTCTAGAAAGAGAGATATAAGTTAGAGATGAACTCATCATTCTTATCCTTTTTACTTCTCCTCCTTAGCTTGAATGCCCAAAATACGTATTTTCTTGTGTGAGGTCAAATAGTACCTTGAGGAGGAGGTCTATTGATCAATATATAGTGGTATGGTTATCCAAACTAGTGTGTCGAGGAAGAGGTCTATTGATAAATATATAGTGGTATGCCTATCCAAAACTGGTTTTTCTCTTCACTGGGCCAAATTCACTTGAGGGATGGATGACTTCACAAGTTTGGAGCCAAAAATTCAAAATTCGAATTTTGAAATTTTCGATTTTAAATCCAACATTAAGAATGTGTCTCATAATAATTCTTTCGATGGCTAATCAATGAAAATTACATGAATAGCATGGCTTATAAAGTGTTTATGTATTTGAAGGGGAAATTATAAATTATAAAAAATGACCATAGCTAAAAAAATCAACAACCTCCATGGTGTATGATTGAACCTTTGGTTGTCATCTTTCCAACCTCATTAGAATGAACAAATTCAAGTATTTTAATGAGCCTTCTTGGTGAAACACTCTAATATGTTCCCAGTTTCTTCATTGATTGAGATGGTGTTGCATCAAAATTCAAGCTTCCTATGATCTTAATGACATAATTCAAAGGATATTGTTGATCTTATGTAGTGGTTCGAACTTCATGAGGGAAAATATTTTTCTCCAAAAGGATATTTTATATAATGATAAAATATATCTATACACCATTAAATATGTGGCATTGAAATATCAAATTCATGATATGTAAATATCAATTGCATCAAGAATGTTTCTTTATTCCTTACAAATTAAGGCATATCAAGTGGCACCAAAGGCCCTAACATGCCCCAGCAAAGGAATGTGACCATCCTACATTTCATGAGTGGAGGGCTTATTTTTCACATATAATGCAAATAGAATTTCATTATCCCAACACATCAACTTTAATTTTTTCAAAAACATCATGGAACTAACCATCTTCAGGATATTCTTATTCATTCTTTCAACTACACCATTTTGTTGAGGATTGTATGAAATGGTGATTTGATATTGAATCCCATGCCGGTGAAGACAGCTTCCAAATTAATTAGATGTATATTCACTTCCTTTATCAATAAAAAGAGAGGAAATATGTTATTTTTCTTCATTTTTAATCCATACATGTAATTTTCTAAAAGTATGAAAAGCTTAATATTTATCTTTCAACATGTACCAAAAACACACCCTATTGTAATAACGAATAAAATTAATCATGTACTTATTTCCATTAGAAGATGGAATAGGATAGGGGAAAAATAAATAATAATATATTAGTCCAATTTGCAGACATGTTATAGAACTAGAGTCTTGGAATTTTTGTATCCTATGATTTCCATCGATGCATGCATCACATTAATTTAGTTACTAGGTATGAAAACGAGCAACATAATTAGTTTTCACTAAAGGAAGGTTGTTTAAATTTAATATTTCCAAATACAACATGCCATAGAATACTAGATGCCAATGTAACTAAATTGTTATGAGAGATGTATGTAGAACTTTTTGTGTGAGAAGTTGTCTCTTTTAACTTTCACATTAGTCCATCATCTACTTGAGTCATAAAAATAATTTTATCAAAATCATTCTCAAGTCTATAAGATAGAACACATCATACAAAAATATTTTAAGCAGTTCATGTGACTTGAGAGTTAATTTATCTATAAAATAGATGATTTCATCTACATTGTCACTAAAATATTCAAAGAAGTATATCCATAATGTTATTTGACACGTTGCACATGTGTGAAGAAACTAATAAAATGAAGTATGAAACAACTCTTCAATTAGCCCAATTATGTTATATGTGGCAATTTAATAAGCATATTTTGGTATTTTATGATTCATAAATCAAGTATCTTTCCTTTTTTGTGTCTACCCCCTACATATGAAGTTATTTATTCAATGATCTCTTCAACCATTTTCTCCTCTAGAAGAATCATGTGACTGATTCTTCCCTTTCTCAACAAGGAATGGTGGTATTTCCAATTGGTTGAGATAGTTTCTCCCTCTTTCAAAAGGCCTTGTCACATTATACAAAATTTTCCACCAAGATTCAAATGCAATAGACTACAATTGGTCAACCTTTTAATATTTGAAGAAGTGAGAGTATGTATGGTAGAGGGCTTGCATGAAGGTTATGAGAGGGAAATGTAACTTCACTTAAGTGGAATATACGACACTCCTGAAGGCCTTTATATCAAAATCCAATACCTTGGGGTCATCATCTATCAACTCTAGGTTGAAGAGATTCACAGTAGTTGCACAAGCTCCAATTATATGTGGGAGTCATACAAGTCTCTTAATTTATTTATGAAAAAATTAGAGTCTATAATGGAAACAATATGTATTGGATAAAATTTTCAATGATGTCAATGAAGAAAAATTGACGAAGAAAGCTCTTATATGCTCTAAAGAAAGAAGTATATGATGGTGATAAAACTATAGGTGCATAGAAAAATCCCTATATGTGAAACCCTAGAAATGTTTGACGTAATAATTAGTTTTTCACGGTAAAAATGGCAAAGGGGTCTATGTTATGATTTGATAGACGTCAATACTTGCATTTAAGTCATTTTCTCTCCACTAGGGTTGATTCAAAAGGCTACCAAGAACTAGGAATTCTATTATACAATTATATTATACACATGGAATTGAATTGAGTGCTTTACACACACAAAATGGAACAAAACTTGAAGAAGCTAAAGTAAATCAAAATTTTCGATGGCAAGTTGTGGAGAATCGGTATGATGTTTTTCTAACATGTGGTGTCTATGGGTTTGTAGTGTTAATTCTATGAGACCTATTTGTGAATGTGTTATTGAAGGAAGATCTAATAAACTATTGGAGTCTAATAATCCTGGAAATGGATGTTTAAAGTTAGTGCATGTAGGTGCTTGGAAGGAAGGAGTTACTATACATTTAGTGAAGAGAATTGTTTTATATGGTATTCATCCCTCTCATAATGATACAATCTCTGATAACTGTAAGGAGAAATTCTTGAAGGATGATTTATGTATTGCTGCAACAATCGAGAATGATAAGTATAGACTATGTAAATTGAAGAGAAGAAAAATCATTAGTGGGTATACTTATGGTTTTTTAAAACCATGTCATTCTTGAAGAAATGTCTTGTGGGAAAGGAAATTCCTTCTAATATTATTCCACGTAAAATAAACAATTCAAAGTTTGATTTAATACACATATTGGCTCAATAATTCATCATATGTCCTTTCACGTTTGCAAAAAAGTACAAGTAAACATTCATACTCGTATATGAAAGAATAGGAGCTAAAAAGGGCTAGAAAGGATGAAATTTAGTGACGATTTTGTGTTTGGTTCCTAATCTATACATTGTATAAACCTCGGTCCTATATTTTATATGAAGTGGAGACTTGACATAAACTTGTAAACATAGTCTTATCTTTGGACCTGTCATCATTAGACTTGTGTCACAGGTAGAGCTTAGATTTGTGGGACCTATGGAGACCTACGGTGGCAGATTTTTCAGATCTTCTTGTTTCTTATACCTAAATTTTAGAGTTGTGGAAGAATACAGTCGTGAAGCCTCCTCAAACCTACAGTTCAAACCTATACAGTGACATATATTGACCTGAACCTTGGCATATTCTTCATAATCTAGAGGACATCCATTCGACCTATGGAAATATCTTAGAAGGCATGTGGAACTATTTAAAAATATTGTACTAGGTTGGAGACTTCTAGAAAGAGTAAAATTTTGGAGTGGATTGCAACCTTGACACTGTAATTTTGAGATTATTGAATACCTCTAAATTTGGACCTAATCTCTAGGTCAATACAAAACACTTTCCCTACAACAGATCAAATTGTTGGAGAATTTTTCAATTATATAGTGATCCTAATCTTCTCTTCTGAACATTATTGGTTAGAAGCCTTTGGAGCAGTATGTATACATTTCATATAGCATCTAGAGAAAAACTCGAGAAATCATTACCTCAGAATTTGTGATAATTGAATAGTTTGAGGACATTATTTGTGTATGCTTTCAGAGGACCTTGAAGAGTGCACCTACAAATTTGAATGATGGTGGCCAATTTGGATCATAACTAAGTTATATAGACATTTTTAGAGCAAAACTTGAATTCATCCTATGAATTTGAGCTGAAGACACCTGGATTGGACATTATTTGAGAAAATAGGGCACCGTTTTGGAACAACAGTGTTCAAGCCGTGATAGAGTAGACTTAGAAAATGTTAGGTGTGCAGATATGAGTAGACTTGGAGACACATGCTAGGGTTGTTCAACTAGAATTTTGAAGATTTTTGTTAATAAAAATTTTGGAGTCATTCTTAAAGATATATTTTTAGAATTTATTAAAGATTAAATTAGAACTCTTGAACCCCTGAGGACACCTTGATGAACTAAAGAAAATTTAGAGTGATGGAGCCCTATAGGATTGGAGTCCTCCCGTAGGGTTCCGGCCTTGTGGAATATTAGGTTGGAGCCAAAATAGTTGAGCATAATCGAGTCCTATGGAATACCAAGCTAGATATTGGTACATGTTAGAGCCTAGTTGATTTTATGATTGGTGTATTCATCTAGGGTTGGAGCCCTGAATGATAATTGTGCTTCATTCATTGTAAAAAGAGGATCGGAGCTCTTTTCATTTACTCTTAATAAAATTATTATTTTGTACATTTTGTGTTATAGATTATTAAGTGGTCTTAATTGACATAAAATAACAATTATAAAAGAAACATCGTATCAGCCCTCACAGTATTTACAACCATATGAGGGCTAACCTCTTTTCTTATCAATTCAACAATCAAAGAATGTAATTTTTTTTCTTTATTTTTCCATATGGACATCTCCTTTCCTAATATAGGGTTCTCAGGTCCATTTTCCTCCTCTCTTTCATAGATTCGATCCCACAAATCATTGAAGATAAGAGAATGTTTTATCTTTCTAGGCCACTCTTAATCATTTTTGTTTCTAGATAGAACCATTCAAACAATGAAGATGAGAGAATTCCTCTTCAAATGAATCATTGCATCAATATATAATTAAAATTATTTCACCAAATAAACTAATAATAATTTGTAATACACATAGAGTGTGGCATTCATCCTTGAGGGACAAACCAAAGAAAACAGTTCACTCTAAAAATATGATCTATTTTTAGGTCCACATTCATAAGAAAAACATTGGTTTCACCCATATAAAAGGTTACTAATGAGACACAATATTGGGGTAAAAGTTGATTCTAAATATATTTCATAGTTCCTAACTAGTTTAAACCAAGAACAAGAACAAGAAGTGTTCACCCAAAATGTAGGGCCTTTCTAGCAAGACAAACAGGTTTCCATAAGTTCTCAACACCATTATATAATACTATGATCAATTCTTTACCTTCAACCACAATATGGTAAAGGCTTTTATTTGCTTCACTTTTGGTGAAGCCCAACCTGGTGAAATAGATTTTGATCTAATTGGTGTAATAAGCACGTAGTACTTATTTCATTCCATAGGATGCTCGCTTGAGTATGCACACATGTGACTCTCTGTCAAAGGTCTCAAATCCTTCTAGCTACTCTATGTACAACTTGTACTTAATCAATCCATTAAGGAATGTTGTCTTTCCATATGTCATATGCCGATTCCATCTCATATGTGTTGATAGCACAAGAATATATCTGATTGAAGAGTACCTTGCTACTAGAGCAAGGGTATCCTTGTAATGTGCTCACTATCCCTGAGAGAACCCCTTGGCCACAAATATAGCCTTGTGCCTCTCCACACTCCCATATATTGCTTGTGTCACCTTTTAGATCCACTAGATCCTATAACCAAATTGTCCTCCTGTCTTGGGACAACTTCTTATGCACTCTTTCTAATAATGGAGTCATACTCCTCAACCATGGCATAAACCCATACATGTTGTTTCACTTCTTCCTTGAATGATGATGGTTCAATCTCTAGACTCTCGCTCATAATATATAAGTAGTTAGTGTATCTATCTATGGACCTTCTCTACCTACACTCTAATGTGGGTGCTCCCACATTCTCTCTAGCATCATGTATAAACATGTCAGATTCTCTGATATGTTTCCTTCTATCTCTGGATTTCTCTTCATTTGTGCATGCTTTCACTATATTCTCCTCTTCCTTTGGTTGCTACACAACTTTAGGTTATTATTTTGGAGCTAAGAGCTCTTCAAGTGCATGCATCTGAAGCTCCCTCTCGAGGGAAATTCCCATGGCCTTTCCTTCATCAAATTTCAAATATCTACGAACCATTATCATCCCATGAGATAGAAGGCACTCCTGATAATTTTGAGGTGTATTAGTGTACCTCAAAAATAATTCCAACATAGTTTTTGGTTCTATATTTCTCCGTGCTTCTTTGGTAATATTAAAGTAAAATAATGAACCAAAAATTATAAAGTGTGCCACATCTGGCTTCTTACTAGAAAAGGCTTATTTTGGTGTACTCATCTTGAGGATCTGATGAGGAATTATGTTCTACACATGCATGTTTGTGTGACATTCTTCTTCCCATAAGTGTAATGGTACGCCTTGATCATGTAACATTACCTATGCAAATCCCATAATGGTTCCATTCTTCCTTTCTCTGACCCACTCTATTGTGGGTTATAAGGTGCTATTAACTCTCGTCGAATGCCTTTTGATGCATAGAAGTTCTTGAATTCACTCGACGTGTATTATTTGCCATTTTCACTCTTGAGAGCCTTCACCTTCTTTCCAGTGTCTTTCTTGACAAGTTATTTGAACTCACAAAATTTTGAGAATACCTAATCTTTATTTTGTATGATGAAAATTCAATAGTTGTGTGGAAAATCATCTACAAAAATCACATAATATCTATGCTTTGTCCTGGATATTGACGGTAACAGGCCACACACATCTGAGTGAACTCTTTCAAGGATCGCTTTCTCGACTGTCCCTATTGTGAAAGGTGGATTTGTTGTACTTCCCTAGTTACACCCTTTGCATGTATGAAGCTGCTCTAGTGCACCCTTAGGAAGTCCTGCAGAAATTTGTTGCATGATCTTGAAAGCTCCATGGTGTAGACATCCCAATATTCTATGTTATAACCCATGGATGTCTTGGTTCTCCACTTTCTCTTCTTTTGTGCTCAAGGAAGAAAAATCTTCTACATATTATTTGTAGAGGTTCATTATTAAAAACCTGATATTCTACACTTGTACCATAACTATCTGATGAAGAAACACCTTTCCTTTCCTCAATATCACAATGTATCCATGATATTCCAACATAGCAACTGAAACTAAGTTCTTCTTCAAAACAGGAGCATACATGCCATATTTTAATGTGAGAGGAGAACCACAACCCCTATGAAAGGTAACAATATTGATGTCGCCCACATTATACCTCCCATCATCTCCCATCTCAATGTGAATTTGGAGATCCTTCTCCTCCTAGTCGTTGAAGAGTTATTTGTTGTCGTTCATATGGAATGAGGCTCCACTATCCAGGTACCACAAATAAACCATCACCGATGAAACCATTCATGTGATCAGTGTAAAATTGAAATTGAATAGTGAAGCAAGTGCTTCACCTTTTGCTTGCCCTTACATGTTCTTGGCAACATTCTTGGGTAGACACTTCGTGCCATAGTTTCCAAACATGTGATAGTGAAAACATTTAATATTCCACAAGTCCTTATTTCTTCCTACTTGACCAGAATTTGATTTGGAATGGGATGACTTCCCTTTCCATTTATTTTTATTTCCAACCAAGACAAAATTATCCTCATCATCATGATTTTATGAGGATCCATCTCTAGGGTTTCGTTCAATCTCTTCCTGTACCAATTTGGACAAAAATCACTCCCACTCTAGTAGCTTCTCCCTCCCATTCACTAAATCCTCATGGTTAAGCTAGCCCTTGGAAAGGCCTAGAATTGCTAGGCTCACCAGATCATCCTCGGTAATTGTAACACTAACACTTACAAGCTCATCCCAGCACTCAGTGAACTTTGTAGAGTATTTTGGAATTTTTTCACCCTTCAGCATCTTGATTTTTCTCAACTTGTCCTTCAGCACCAACTTCCTATGGTCATTGTGGTTCTGAAAAAAAATTGTTAAGGTCTTCGACCTAGCATATGGAGTTTACTTTCCATGGAATTTTGAGACAATATGACCTCGAATACTTTCCAATAGAATCCTTCTTGCATTTTCTATGTTCTTATTCCATGCCACCAGATCTTGAGCATCTATTATTGAATTCTTAGGAATATCATTGTCTATGAATTCCTTTAGCCCATTGTATTCTAATATTGCTTCCATTCTATCTCTCCAAGATATGTAATTTGCACTACCCTCAAGGGCATATTTGAGTCTCAATCTAGAGAGACTTCCTGATCTTGTTGCTAGCCATGACATGTAGATCTGTAAATTCGATTACTATTTTAATACCATATATATTCAACTTATAATTGTAATATGGTAAAACATTACACTTGAATATACTCTACCAACTGTAGAAACCAATTTGGATCTTGAAATCAAAAAATATGAAAGAGAGAATTTCAATTCCAATTATCATGGGTTTTTTATTATATATTTTTTATTTCTACAATTTTTTGAAGGGTGGAGAGGTTTTATTCACACCATATTTTTACCTAAGATAGAATATGATTTTTTTATATACATATGAATTATTTCTTGCAATGTATAACTATATTTAATTTTAATTTATATAAAATAAAAATAATTTTATATTATAATTTTTCATGCATCACTTGAAGTGATTATCTTTATTACTTTAGAAGCACATATATAGCCTTGGATGTGGCTATCTAATCTTGGCTCCTCCTGCTACATGGAACCCCCTTTGTAGGACATTTTCCCTAGCCACATGGCCTAGGCGAGGACATCATTAAATATGAATTCGCACAATGTAGAGCCATTGCTTCCCTTCAAGCCCACTAATCTGAATTCATTATCGCTTATCCTTTCTACCAAACACCTCTGTATTTCATGGATAATGGTGCTGATTCTCCTCCATATTTTTCCCTCCCTTTCTTTGTTCATCTAGTTGGCTATTCTACTCATCACTCTTCCATTGATTCTTTGTTAGCCCACTCGCTCAACACATCATGCTGCCTCTCTATCTGCAAGCCTCATTGTTCTCATTCCCCTTCATCTAATTCAGAAGCCTCAATGCCACACCTCAATTGAATGCGATGTCATCGAGGTAGAGGCCTAAGCAAGCCTTCTCTTCCTCCTCTTCCTGTTTGAGAGGAATTCCCGATGGAACTCACCCTCAATGTAAATTCGTTTGAAGCTCCAGACTAATAGAGTTTTTCTACCCTCATCTCCCTGCACCTTCTTTAAGCCCCCTCCAGTTGTTTTGGCTCGAGGTGAAGGAAGAGATTGCACAAATCACCATCCATCCTTCAACATCCCAGGAAATCAATGGTGTCGCACATCAATTCAAGGGAGAACTATTTAGGCAAGGACACTGCAAAAACTTAGAAGAGGATGACACCAAAGAAACTATGTGAGCACACTCAGCCTCAACATCAGACCAAACTCCTTAATTGTCCAAGCCCGAGGATGACCTCGCAGACTATAGTTGTTTTATGGAGGAAGAGAAGCCTCCAGAAGCAATTGAGAATGACAAAAGTAGAAATACTAGTGCCACAGTGCCTCTTTCTTTTGTTCGCTACAACTCAATTTTAGTTTTTATGTCTACTTTCTTTTTGTACAGTAAAACAATTTAATGGGCACTTATGTTTTGTGCTTATTTCACCTTTTGGGGCAGCACCGCTCCTACTACATGGTCTAGTTTCTAGGCTAGTTTCCCCACTATGTGCAACCCCATTTTTTATTTTTTGAACATATTCTTTCCCATCAGAATTGGCTAACACAACAAATTGGGTGGGAATGTTTAATTGTATCATTGTATCTTTTCGTGCAATATAATATAAACTAGACATATCTATAAAAATACCCACATATGTAAAAGCATACGTATGGGTGATTTACAAGCATTGAACTCTCTTTATCTCTCAAGTGACACTTGATAGTCCAAGTGACCCTTGGAAATTGGAATTAAATAATTTTCTAAAATGATAATTTCCCTATTTCCATAGAGATGAGAAAGAGACAAGTTGGTGTTTCTTTGGAGATTAAAATATTAGTTAACATTATGTTTCACTTATTTTCTTTAATTTCATAACACAAAATATATATTGTATATATATTATTTATTTTCATTGTTTTCATAATAAAAAATACATGTTTTATATATACTCGTTATATATATTTCAATACACCACAGCTATTGATTTCATAGCACAAAATATATATTTTGTATATACTCTTTATTTTCATTGTTTTCATAACAAAAAATGTATATTTATCTAAAATCGTTATATATATTTAAATACACCACACCCCTTTATAAGTGAGATAACCATCTCAATACACCCCTTTATGTGTATCATTCATGTTTATAAAGATCAATTTTGAGCCTTATTTCGATTAGCTACTTTTACATGTATGGTTTAATATTATGTTTCACAATAATAACTTCATATCATCCAACAAAATTTTCCTCTACAAGAAAAAGATATCTATATGCCTAGAGGTGATGTTATCATTAATACATGTTTTATACTTAGATATAATTTTTGGGATTCAACTGCGTTATGTAAGTCATTCATCTATGATCAATCCATGAGAGGTAGTCATAACTGACTAGTTTTTGATGATTTTTTAGTAGTCTTGATCCAAATCTGAATGTTAGTTTTGTTGTGCTAATTTCATCTTAAGAATTATAAATAAGTTGTTGATCATTTGGTTCATGTGCATAGGTTTCTTAAGGTGTTTGTGAGTGTTAAACATGTAAATGTAATGATTTTTATGTTAAATTCATGAGCATATTAACATTAAAACAAAATTTTGAACAAAGGAAATAAGATGTACAAAAAACCATTGAATGATCCATTAACAAAGTGTTTTGATGAAGGAGTTCACCCCTCTTGGGCTACATCTCCTTGGTCCAGCTTCGATGGCTTGGGCCTCTCTATTAGCTCAAAATGGAAAAAAAGGTGTTATTTACAATCCTCCACTGCTCCTAAAACCTACTTCAACATGCTCAAAATGTCCAAATAATTTACTTTAGACTCTTTCAGAGCCAAAAAAGGTAAAATTTTGCAAAATTTGTTACTTAACCAGTTTGGCCTAGGAAAAATCCTCCAAATATGGAGAGAACCCTAGTTAATTCCACTATTTTTCAAGTTAGCGCCAAATTTGGCGAACTCTACCAACTCCACAGCTAAGATAAGACTAGATTAGTTTAAAATTAAACAAGATTAACTATAGATAAATGGTGGTTTAGGCACTAATTGAACATGTTAACATGATCTGAATTAAAGTACAATCAATGTATTTAAACATTGATTATGGGTTAAATAAACTGCATTAGGGTTTAAATTTGCCTTTAATATAAGCTATCCTCCATGGTCTTCTACCTCAAGTCACATGGGTCAGGGATGGCCCCCGCCCTACCCCCACCATAACATATTTATTGAAATAAATATAACCTGTGGGCATACTATATTAAGAAATTTATCACGGGTGTAGCGGTAAACCATACTGCTTGTATGGGGGAGGTTGTGAGGTCGACCCTAACCTCTGCCCGTCCTCCAACATAAATTTTGAACCACTATACATATAATATATGATTTTACCATAGAATTAGTTTAAAATTATGCCTTTCAGAGGGGGGACATGGTGACCTCTGGGCTAGCCACTTGTCCCCATCCCATTAATTCCTCAAAAACCAACCATAATTCGACACATAGCCAGAACTTTGGGCCAACCATGAAGTGACACTTGTCATAATGTCATTGGGAAAATTTAAGGAATATTCTTGGAATATTTTTTTGCTGAGAAGGCTGACATCTCACCATTGTGTCCTTTATACAAAAATTTTGCTATTTAGGAAAATGAACAACAAGCTCTATCTTCCTCATATGGAGTCAGTTTTTTATGAAACGAATTTCGCCAAATTTTGAACGATGAGAACTTTGTGGTAATTCATGTTTAAATCAATTATGAGAACTTCCATTTTTGAGCTTAACACTGAGCACCTAATCATTATTCCCCACTACAAGAATTTTAGACATCAAAATTTCTTTGATTACTGAATAGGTGGATGGGGGAAGAGTTCCCTCACCCTTCAAGTCTCAATCCATTGAAATTTTCCCATCTTCATGAATTTGAGCTTTTCAGAAAAACTAGTCTTTTTCCTTGACTCTTGAGACCCTCTCTTACTATTGTAGACACTGTCATGTTGCAATTTCCCTAAATTTTTAGAGCAACAAGTTATTTTTGTAGAAAAAAAAACTTTTTCCCACCTCTATCATCAATAAAAGAAAACATGAAAATTGTCTCACCTTGAACATTGTCGTCATGGCGATTCTTAGTTGATCTTGCTTCGTACTTGCATCAAATTTCAACCAAGTGTTTCCACCATTTCCATGTACCATTTTGAAACAAAAAGAAAGCACTTGTATAACCTATGGCTTATTTTTCAAATTTATTTGGCACTTTCTCTTTGACTTTTTCTCTCTCTAGCACTGACATCTTATTTTCAACACTGCTCAACACTTATGTTGACTGCTGCAAATATTTCACATATTGTTTACCACCTTTCAAAGGAAACCTATTAGAGTCCTGAAACATATTATTAAAATCATAAAAAACTTCTATGAAATGAATTTTTTCGTTCGATGCATCTTTTTGAAAGTTCTCATTCGAATCATCTCTATGCTTGATCATTAAAAAGCTCAAATTGTGACTTGCATTCACTATGCTTTTAATTTCTCCTACATGTGTAAGAGCCAAAATTGTCTTCTTATTATGCAACCTAACTATGTGCTCAATTACATCCTTATACAAGTGATACTTATTCTCATGGTGATGAAATATTGCTTTCCTATAATAAATATAAGGACTTCCCAAAACAATACCTAAAATCTCAAGAAACTCTACATCAAGTTCAACTTCATCAAGAAAGTTTGAATTGATTGCAAACCTTAGAATGCACTTATTTGTTACTTGCAGTATTTCATTCTTACATATCCACCCTAAACTACAAGGTCTTGAATGTATAAGAGTTTCAAGGTTTAGTTTTTTAACTAAGTCTTCGTAAATCAAATTATCTTGAGAACCACTATCAAAGAGTGTGTCTATCTTGGTCTATTTAGAAATGACTCTAATATGACATATTTCAATTCTTGTATCTTCATCTTGAGTTACATTGGAACAACTTGAAGAACTACTGCTTACTATGTTCTTACCTTTTAAACCCATCGACGTAATCTTGGTTTCATCTCTTGAATCTGAACCTAAGTCATGTTCAATGATTGCAATATTTTTTCCCTTTTGTTTGGCTTTAAGTTTGTTTGGCTTCAACTCTCGATGGAGTTGCCAACAATGATATTCATTATGGAAATTATTTGAACAATGTTTAAATGTGAGTTTCTCTTTCTCTTTTTTTATAGGGCTATTTCTCTTTCCTCTTCCACTAAACTTTCCCTTTCCTTTACCCTCATACATAGGGAAACTATCACTTTTCTTACATGCACTTTGTTTTCCTCTTGCTTCTAGATGTGTGGCTTAAACACAAACCTCATCTAAGATTGTGGGATTGAACATGAAAATAGTATGTGTAAGGTAATTGTGCAAACCCCCAATACGCTTTAAAATTTTTTCTTGAGAATGCAAATTGAAACCTAAAATAAGAGATGTTCTCCAAAATTCATGAGTATAATCTTGCACACTTTTCCCTTTCAATTGTCTAAAATTCCACCATTCCATAATGTATTTTTTTTTGTAACCTAGAGGATAGAATTGCCTTTTAATGGCATCAATAAAATTTGACGAAGACATTGAAGTATTACCGTGGTTTTTAATATATTCTTCAGTCCTTGATTCCCACCATATAAGTGTTGATCCCTCCATCCTGAAGGAAGCCAATTGAATGTTTATGTCATCTTCTTGAAGGTTTTGAATTCTGCAATAAACCTTCGATCGACGAATCTATTTGTATAGGTTCTCTTCATTCACTTCACCATTATACATTGGAAGCTAAATTTTGAAATCAAGTTTGAGTAAGAGAATTTTTCCTTTTTGGGTTTTTGGGTGAGTATGGGTGGTTTTGGCTGTGGGAATGGAAGATGATATTGATGGTGATGATGATGATGATGATGAAGATGGTGGATATGGAGGGGGCATTCCTTCACAACCATTGGAATCGTTCTCTTCATCGTTTTCATTTTCTGAGGTTCCCTCTCCATGTGGAGACTTAGAATTCTCTCTAACCATCTTGGTGCTCCTCTCTTCAAAGAGGATCCTAATCCTTTCAGTTAGGTCATAGAAATCCTTCCTGTATGCTTCCTCTTCTGAAAGAACTATATTCTCTCCTACACCTGACATGCTCGCAATGGATTCAAGATTAGCTTCTGGTGCAACTCATACCTCTTCAATCTCAGCTATATATCAAATTTGAGGTGCTTCAAGTGTAGTTGCGAGTGAAACTTTGCGTGGAGATGGTGGCCATTGGCTCTCCTTCTTCTGGTCCTTCCTTGATCTAAATCTGAATGTCAGTTTTTATGTGCTAATTTCATCTTCAGAATTATAAATAAGCTATTGATCATTTTATTCATGTGCATAGGTTTCTTAAGTTGTTCGTGAGTGTTAAATAGGTAAATGTATTGAGTTTTATGTTGAATTCATGAGAATATTAACATTAAAACAAAATGATGAACAACAACAATAAAACATACAACAAAGCATCAAATGATCAATTGACAAAATGTCTTCATGAAGGAGTTTAGCCCTTTTAGGATACATCTCCTTGGTCCAAATTCCATAGCTTGTGCCTCTATATTAGCTCAAAATGGAAAAAAATTGTGTTTACAATCCTCTACTTGATCAAAATATGGATTAGGGCCAAAAATTAGCTAAAAAATTAAAGCATTTATAATTGCACCAAATTACAACTACAATTACCGAACCATTTCCAGGAATCCAAGGCAAATTGTTTCGTCAAGAACAGAGTTCAGATGAAGGAGTTATGGTCTGTTAATTGATATTCATAACAAGCAATTTAAAAAAAAAAGGTATTTGCATAATAGGTGTGGCTGATGACATGGAAGTCCAGTCAAAATGCAAAGAAAATTCATATGTTTTTAGCCCAATGGGAACATGACAAGTGTCACTACGAGATTCATCATTTTGGTTTGTGAAGGTAAAAATTACCCATTGTCCTCCAAGGTTCAATTTGGGTTCATGATGATTTTTATGTGGAAAATTATTATTTTTAATTAATTAAGGCTATATATATATATATATATATATATATATATATATATATATATATATATATATATATATATATAATGGTTTTTAGATATCATATAATTTATTATATGTATAATATTTCATTTAATTTCAAACTTTATATTAATTAAATTCAACAAATTAAATCATATCAACAAATTCATATGTTATAAAATGGAATTTCATGAAACCATATTACAGTGGCACATACTTTATAGGTAATACCAAATTTATAATTTATTGGGTTTAATACCATAGTCCATGCATATACAGAGTGTAATATGGTTGGCAAGGTCCGTTTGTTAAGGTTGGAGTGTGTATTCCATATGGCATTCAGAGGTTTTAAACATATATGGTTTGGTGCAAAAACCTGTGTTAAGGGGTGGAGGTTAGGGTTCGACCCCATGACCTCCCCCCTGCCATCTCCACCCATTACCAATGAGCCGCACTTTTTCTCTTGTTAAAACATTGTGTCCATATTTTATTTAAATGCACAACAGATGTCGGAAGGGGAAGCGGAGGGGGCCAGCTTGCCTCCCACAAGACCTTTTTATATGACCAAGAGGTAGCACCTAAATCAAATGGGATTAATTTTCATTAATCACACCCTTAAATTCAGATAAACATTAATTAACTAGCGCCAGTTCCAAATTTGTCAGAGCTAATTGGCAATTTTCTAGATTTAGGGCAAATTCCAGGGGAAAATTTAATGCATCATATATTGAGAAATTTTTGACCAATTTGGGTTGAGCAATAGTCATTCATAGTATATTATCATGCTATGAATCTACTGGAACAAATTTTAGAGGCAATGGAGCAAATATATAGGTTTTTTTGTCACTTGAAGAATTTTGAAGCTTGGGGCCACCAGAAGGGAAATCCATGCCTGTATCAACTGAAGGCCAAATGAGTTGAATGAATAGTCAATTTGTGATGTATTTGATGTTTTGAACAAAATTATATATTTTTCAGAGGTGTTGGATCACATCAGAAGGTGATTTTGTAACTTTAGGATTAAACAAGCCCATCACCACTGAGATTGGAGGTCAAGCCTAGAGGAGTTGTGAACCCAATTCAGAGATTGAATAGTCCTTTTTGGGGCATTTGAGTGTTATTAAGCCAATGAAACATTAAAAAAAACCATTGGAGAAATAATTATACTTCTAATCAGCCATTTTACTCATAATCCCATGAGGGCCTAGCTAGTTAAAGCAGGTTCATGGAGATGTAGCCTAGGAGGGGTGAACTCCATTATCATCCATTGTGTTATGTGATTTTTGTGATTTGTATTTCTGTATTTAATTTTTTGTTTATGAGTTTTTAAAAACTAAGTAACTCATAACATGATCATCAATGAAACGTGAAACTTGACACTTTAACCCCTTCACAAATGGTTAATTTGAGCCAATCCTTAAACACATTTTTAATATTGATGAGGGTGCTAGCATAGAAATAACTAGTTTTCCCATATTCAAATCAAGTTGGTATCAGAGAAAATTGTTAGCTCATTTTAGCCAAGGTTATCTAATTCTTATATAGCTATTTGTTTTTTGAACTTGCACATAGTGAACTAACACATTTATGTGTGAAGGAGAAGGTGGAAATTGAGATCTAAAGCGTCAAATCGCAACAAATAAGCTTTATATGCATTTCATATGTGATGGAAACATCATTAAGTGATGTTTCTAGTCAATATTCCTTAACCAAACTCTTTTATATAGAGATGTTATATAAACTCTACATCGAGATTGATAGGATGTAAGAGAATTATGAAGATAAGAGTGAGAGAATTAATCTTCAAGAGAAATTGATTACAATGGAGGAGGAGAAGCAAGAGCTTCTTGATAATATGCACGAGATAGAGACTAAGCTCCATATTGCAAATGAAAACCTTGAAAATATATATGAGATGGAGACTCAGCTCCATAATGCCAAGTAAGCATTAGTCATGTATGTACATGAAAATGAGGAATTCAATTCAATTTTATCTTTAATTTCCTTTAAAAATGAATGTGTAGGTGCATTTGAAAGACAAACTAAAGGAATCGGGTCCAAATTATCAATGAAGATGGGCTATTAAGGCAAAGGATTAGGGAAACATGCACAAGGCATAGTTGAGTCAATTGTTTTTGAGGAAAGGCCTAAGTATTTGGTTCTTGGTTATGGAACATGATGGAGAAAAATATAAAGCCAAGGAGGCACATGAAGGTGTTCCAAGAAGGAATTTCATTTAATGTTCATTACCTCAAGCTTCTCAAGATTGTGTGCAACTGGAATGAAAAATTTTTACACCCACTTTGCAATAAGGTGCTCATAAGCATGCAACTAATGAGAATGGTGAATAAGAGGATGTTGAAATATCTATAGTCATTGAATGCATTTTTGGTATTCTGAAGAGAGCCACTAGCTCATGAAATTCACCTCCTCAAGAAGGTGGTAAAGGTTAATGTTCAAGGTATAAATTTGTTTTTTATCAGGTTTCCTTTGATTATGATAAACATGGAAAATCGTCACATAATATTTGGAGAAAGTTTGCATGTTCCTTTTGTGGTTTGAATAACCATAATGTGTGAATATGTTGGAAGAAGATAGCCATCCACAGGAAAATTTTAAAGCAAAGGAGGAAAAAAGCCAAAGAGAAAGCAAAGCACGTGGAAAATAATATGTAATTGTTTCGAACTCATTTCCATAAAAAATGTCATATTATAGACAAGCGTTGAAATTTCTATCCAGCAAGTCATCCACCACTTTTGAAGAAGGTAGAGAAAGAGAATTGCAAGAATGGAAAAGAAGATTCCATAATTAATGTGGGTCAAGATGATTCACATGATGATGATATGTAGTTGAAGGAAGCACCATTGAAATGGTTTCGTAGGAGATGGTTAGATTTCTTATCCAATTAAGGCTTTGCATGTCATTTGATGTTCAGGCATTCTTTGCCAATGAAATGCATGTTGCATGATTGCACCGAGAAGGTGACTCAAAGTGGAGTATGTTGACTCACTTTATTGCAGGAAAAATTGTTCATTTCAGATTTAAGTACATGTACATATGAATGGAGATCTTTTACTTATGATTGTATTTATGAGAGAGTTGAAGATTTGTATACATGCATGAGAGTTTGTGTGTATGAATAGTAGAATTTTGATGCTGTGATTGTGCTTGAACATGCATGATTAATTGACATGTGTTGATCGATTTATTTTTTTAACATGTATGTTGTCAACTTGAGAGTGTTGATCATTTGCACATGCATGAGTGTCAACATGTGTTGGTCAATTGTGTGTTACATGCATGTCATATCGATTTTGAATTTGAAGAGGAGATTTTGAGGAAGTGTTTCACGAGATGTGAAATTCATTTTTCTTTGGGAAACGAATCTTCAAGTTATTTCACATGCTTATGCTTGACTTGAAGAGTCAGTAGTTTTAAGAGGCATGTTTTTTTCAACTTATGTTTGGTCAATGAATTTTGACACCAATATGTGAGAGGACATGGTGATGTTCAGATTATGTGAAATGATTTGCTTTGAAGGAGAAAGAGGATATGTTTTCAAGTTATATGTATTTCATGATGTGTTTTTGAGATACAAACAACATATTTAGATTTGAAGCATGTTTTTTTTGTGAGAAGATGTCAAAGAAACAAATTTTGCAGCCATTTTAGACCATTTTATGTGTTGATGCTAAGAAGAGAAGGAGACGGTGAATGCGTTATTCTAGAGGTGGAATTTGGAACCATGGAGGTAAAAGAATGTTCATTTCTTTTCTTGTTTTTATTGATTTTGGAACTCCTTGTTGTAGTTCTCTCATCATATAAAGGAGGGACATGATTATCAGTGGGAAGGAAATTAGTTAGTTTTCCAAGCACTGAGGAATTGATTTCGTACAACAAAAGTGTTATATTAGTAATCAACCATCAAGTGTTGGATTGGGTCAACAGAAAAAAGAGAAGAGTGTTTGAAGAGCTAAGCCATTTGCAAGGCAAGGAAAAGCATGTCGGTGACTAAGTGGTTGTCATAGAGATTTATCCAAGTAGAGTAAAGATGATAGAACTTGGGAAACATAAGAGTATTAAGCTATTATGGGATCATGAGATTTTGTAGGTCAAAAATCATGTTAGTGTGAAGGTGTGATCCAAACCAGGATCAGGAGCAAAAATTAGCTAAAAAATGGAAGTGCTCAGAATTGCACCAAACTAGAATAAAAGCAATCGAGTCATTGCCAAGAATCCAATGCAACTTGTTTCATCTAAAACCGAGTTTGGATGAAGGCGTTATGGTTTGTTGATTGCCGTTCAGAAGAAAAAAAAATTTCTTATTGTAGAATAGGTATAGCTAATGACATGGAAGTCAAGTCAGCATGAAGAGAAAATTCTTCAGTTTTTAGCCCATTGGGACTGTGACAAGTGTCACTATGGGATTCGCCAGTTTGGTTTGTGAACGTAATAATTTCCCAACGTCCTCCAAGGTTGAATTTGTGTTCATGATGATTTTTATGTGGGATTTTTTTTTTAATTAATTAAGGTTGGATTAATATAACTATATATATATATATATATATATATGTATATATATATAATATTTAATATGGTTTTTATATCATATAATTTATTATATATATATATATATATATATTATATTTCATTTTAATTCTGAACTTTATATTAATTAAATTCCACATATTAAATCATTTCAACAAATTCGTATGTTATTAAATGGAATTTGATTAAACCATATTATGGTGGCACATATTTTATATGGTATGTCAAAGTTCAATTTTTTTGGGTTTAATACCATAGTCCATGCATATAAAAATTTTAATATGGTTGGCATGGTCTGTTTGATAAGGTTGGAGCATGCATTCCATATGGCATTCAAAGATTTTAAACATATATGGTTCATTGCAAAAATGTGTGTTAAGGGGCGGAGGTTGGGATTCGACCCCATGAGTCCCCCCTACCATCTCCGCCCATTACTAATGAGCCGCACATTTTTTCTTTCTAAAACATTGCGCTCATGTTTTACTTAAATGCGCAATGGATCTTGGATGGCAAAGCAAAAGGGGACAGCACCGCGGGCAAGCCCGCCTCGCACAAGACCTTATCATATTACCAAGAGTTAGCTCCCGAATTAAATGGGATTACTGTGCATTAATCGCACTGTGAAGGGAATATAAGAATTAATTAACGTATATTAACATTTGGTGGAAATTTCAGTGGATTCCCAAAATTTAGAGCCACTTCTATATTTGTGGGAGCTAACTGGAAGATTTCTAGATTCAGGGGAAAAATCTAGGGGAAAATTTAATGGATCATATCTTGAGAAATTTTCGACCAATTTGGGATGAGGAATAGTAATTCCTTGAATATTTTCATGATGATGAATCCATTGTAACAACTTGCAAAGGAAATGGAGCAAATCTACACATGTGTTTTTGGTCACTTGAATAATTTTGAAGCCTAGGGCCACGAGAAGGGAAGGCCATGTCCAGATCAGTTGAAGGTCAAATGAAGTGAATGAATAGTTAATTTTTTATGTATTTAATGTAATGAAAACAATGGTATAGTTTTCAGAGGTGTTAGAGCACATCTAAAGGTTCCTTTGTCACTTTGGATATTAAACAAGTCCATGGCCACCAGGATTGGAGGTCAATCTTAGAGGAGATGTGAACCAAATTCAGAGATTGAATAGTCATTTTTTGGGTATTTGAGTGTTCGAAAGCAAATTTCATTATCATCCATTATGTGATGTGATTTTTGTGAGTTGTACTTATGTAGTTCATTTGTTTTTTATGAGTTTTTAAACACTAATTAACTCATAATCATCAATTAAACATGAAAATTAACACTTTAACCCCTTTAAAAATGGTTAAATTAAGCCGATCCTTAAACACATTTATAATACTGATGAGGGAGATATCATAGAAACAATTATTTTTACCATATTTAGACCACTACATCTCTTGAAATCTACTCCAACATGCTCAGAATATCTAAATTATGCAGGATAGACTTTCTGAGCCAAAAATGGTTGAATTTTGCAAAACTTATGGCTCAATTAATTTGGCCTAGGAAATATCCTCCAAATTTGGAGAGAACACGATTTCATTCCCCTAATTTTGGAGTTAGCACTAAATTTGGCAGACTCCGCCAACCTCGTCACAAAGATAAGACCAGAGTAGTTGAGCGTTAAACATAATTAACTATAGTTAAATGGTGGTTAAGGTGCTAATTGACTGTGCTAGCATAATCCGCATTAAAATGAAATTAGCGCATTTAAACATTTATTATGGGTTAAATAACCTACATTATGGTTTAAATCCACCATTAATATAAGACCTCTGCCATGATATTCCACCTCAAGTCACATGGGATGGGACTGGCCCCGCCTTATTCTTGCCATACCATATGTATTGAAATGAATATACAGTGTAGGTATAATATATTAAAAACTTAGGCGTAGGTGTAGTGATAATCCATGGTGTTTGTGTGGGGGATGTCGCGGGGTTGACCTCGACCTCTGCTCGTCATCCAACATAATTTTTTCAATATGGACATACTTTAAAATTCGGCAATTAAAATAAATTTAAATTTGACCTTTGGGAGGGGGCATGTTGTGACCTCCAGGTTAGGCATGCATCCTCATCCCATTGGTTCCTCAAAAACCCATCATATTCAACACATAGCCTGAAATTCGGGCTAGCCACGAAGTGACACTTGTTATAGTGTCATTGGGAAAAATGAAGGAATATTGTGGAAATATTTTTTTGGTGACTAGGCTACCATGTCACCATTGTGTCCTTTCTGAAATTTTTTTAGCTTTTTATGAAAATGAATAGAAATATATACCTTCCTCATATGGATTCAGTTTTTGATGAAATGAATTGTGTCATATTCCTTGCAATGATCACTTCACGGTCATTCAGGTTCTGATCGATTCTAAGAACTTCCATTTTTTTATCTTAACACTAAGCACTTGATCAAGTTAGCACTCATTGCACTGGGTGATGCTCATACGGGTGAAAAGGTGGGATTGAAACTAATGAAATGAATCACATAGCATCAATCATCTTTTCCAAGACTTGCAACCGGTAACCAAGGCTTCTCAGGAGGTCACCCATCCTAGAAATCCTCTAGGGCAAGTGCACTTAACCTTGGATACCACCCCCCGCCCCCCAAACAAAAATGATATCTAATACAATGCACTGTGAAAACCCCTCATACTTAAATGTTTTATAGGTGTTATAATTTTAATGAATGTTTTATACTTGTTATAAATATGAGGCATCGTATTTCCCATCATGGTGAATAATGATAATTTCTTCACATATCCATGATTCCCAATAAACTTATATGAATACTTGAAACCAATGCTAATTTAAATAATAAACTATCCTTAAAATTAAATCACTTACTTCTATATCTATATTTGATTTGTATTATGTTTAACAATGATATCTTCATCGGATCCAACATAGCATACCTCCATAAGAAAAAAAAATGGTATGTTTGGAGGTGATATTTACACTAATAAATATTTTATATTGGTTATATATGTGAAGTATATTACATTCGATTACAAGGATCATTGTCTCCCCATACCTGCATGTTTTTCTATCTCATGTGTTTTTTCTTTCTTGAATTTATAAACACATTTCCTCCATAAAATTATCTAAATATTGAAAAACCGGTAAAAAGTGAGGCAAGTATATCAATACTATTATGTGTAACATTTCATTTTGGAAAGATTAATTTTTAAACTTACCCTTCATTTATTGTGATATTACTTTTAACAATGAGCTTGTCATGTGACCTGGCATAGCTTTACCTTTGTTGGGCCTTGGTTTTGATCTCTTTTGCTTAAGAAATACATTTTATTTTGCTACATTATCCATCCATTTACCATCATATTGACCTCAAATAGACCTAAATATGAATATACATGTATTTAATTTATTTTTTTCAATTATTAGATGTTTTTGTGAAAATTGGAATTTAAGTGCAATTTTGGACATCATCAGAAATTACCGTAATAGCATAATGGTTTGCATATGTGCAAGACACTTGGGATCAAGATGCATATGTTTCTAGAAATCTCGAGAACTAGGAGTAACATTACACCTATTGGTATAGTCATATTGAGCTTTAATAGGCTCAGTCAAAGGCGGTCAAACATGACTAGTCCTTATGAAGGATCCCTAGAAACTAGGTCTGAAACACTCTTATTTTATGGGATTTTTCTAGATTATGATGGATGTGATAGATGGATTCAAATTGATATGATAGGATATGGATATTTATGATTACTTGAGACATTTTAGATCCTTTTGTTAGATATTTCATCTATTTAAGCCTCACACTTTGAAGTCTTTGACATTGGAACTTGTATGACCTATTATTATCATCTTTGAGACTTGAAGACATAATAGAGGATCCGTTCTATCATATTTTTATGCTGCTACATGTTGATTGATTTCTTGAAGTCTTAGGTAGCTAAGTTTTCTTACAGTGGACAAGGCAAGGGTGGAAGTTCCCCCACACTGAGCTAAGCACACTTCTTAGTTTTCATAGCTGTAATTTGTGAACTAGTTTACCTAGATTTATTGTTTCCTTCTTTCATGTTTTCACAATGGTATTGATGATATAATGCAACTAATAATTAAGGACAGCTAGGATCTCTGAACATAGATCCTCTCATTTATTATTTCATATATCTTAATCTATTGCTCAGTGTTAGATTTACTGCTTTCACAATAGTGATAAAGATATAATGAAACCAGTAATTAAGGACAACCAATATCTCTCAACATAGAGCCTCTTGATTATTATTTCATATATCTTAATCTATTTTTTAGTGTTAGATTTCCTGCTTTTATGTTTTCACAATGGTATTGATGATATAATGCAACCAGTAATAAAGGACAACCGGGATATATGAACATAGAGCCTCTTGATTATTATTTCATATATATTAATCCATTGTTTAGTGTTATATTTCCTTCTTTCATGATTTCACAATAGTATTAAAGATATAATGAAACTAGTAATTAAGGACAACCAAGATCTTTGAACATAGAGTCTCTTGATTATTATTTCATATACCTTAATCTATTGTTTAGTGTTAGATTTCATACTTTCATGTTTTCACAATGATATTGATGATATAATTCAACCAGTAATTAAGGACAACTAGGATCTCTAAACATAGAGCCTCTTGACTATTATTTTATATTTCTCAATCCATTTCTTAGAAATTAATTAAGTTAGTTTTTATAATTATATATGCATTTCACTAACCATCAATAGTTCATCTTCTAAATTTGACTGTAATTGAAACCCATATACTTTGGGGATGATTATAAGTTCATCAATTCAGATTGATATTAAATACTTGTGTTAATTTTCAACAGTAAATTGACCCAAAATTTTGGCACCATTGCTGGGGAAACATATTTCCAAAATGGTCAAAATAGGAAGATAAAAGGATTAAAAAAATAAATAAAATCACCAAAAAAAAAAAAAACATAGTGTTCATTTAAATTAATGTTTTCTTATGCCTAGAGATAGAGATAAAAAAGGTAGATTAGTCAAATAAAATCCCCCAACAACACATTCATCGATGGTATTAACACCACCACTTGCTGGAAAACCTAGTATAGAAGAGTTAGAGGAGAAACATAGATCAGGACAAAGATTAACTTTAGTTGAACAAAAATTCTTGTTATATTTTGAGGTAAAGAAAAAGAAATCACTTAAAGGACCTCCTTCTATTTGAAAACAAAAAGAAACAAATAAACCAACTGTCAAACAGCTAGAACAACCTATCCTTAAGCAAATCATTGTGGAAGAAATGAAAAATTAACCTATTGAAACACTACAAGTCTCTAAACACAAAATGGATGATGAAGGGGAAGGATCAACTAGAACCAACATGACTCCTGAAAAAAGAATAGAATATGAAAGACAACAAAGTGAATGGATGAGAAAACAAGAATAAGAAAGAAGAATTGAAGTGGAAACAAAAGTTGCAGAAGATAGAAGAGAAAAAGCACTTCCAAGAATAGAAGAAGAAGCAACAAGAGAAAACCAAAATCGAAGAACACAAAAAAATGAACATGAAGATAATAATGATAAGGAGACTACTTTTGGCTTTCCTATTTTAGATACAAGAGAAATACTAGGAGAATAAATAAAAATAAAAAATATTCCACCTTCTGTATTTCCAAATTTCTATGGAATGTCAATAGAAGATCTTGATGCATTTATGTTTGATTTTGAAACCTTATGTAGAACATATGGATATACCGATGATACTCATAAACTTTGACTTTTTCCTGCTACTTTAAAATTTTCAACCTTAAAATGGTTTATGGGATTAGGAGAACATACTATAGCTTCTTTGGAAGACATGAAGAAAATATCTCTTAAAAAGTATCAAGTTTACTACAGGGCTAGAGACTCGGAAGAAGACATTTTCAGCATATCACAATAGGAATATGAAAGTCTAGAAGAATATTTGGAAAGATTCATGTATAATTTGCAAAACTCCAAACATCATTCTCTTAGTCCAGATACTATTCGCACTATTTTTCTAAAGGGTACTAGAGATGAGTATTTAGATATTCTTAATGTAATGGGAAAAAGAGATATTTCTAATTTACCATTTAAATAAATTTCTGAATTATGTCAAAAGTACTCTAGAGGAAGAGCAAAGAGTGGGAAAAGAGACATTTCATCAAAATCTTCCAAATCAGCAGCAAGTGCAGTAACGAGAGAAGAGATAGGAAGCCTATTAGAAAATTTTAAATAGATCTCTTAAGAACTGTGGGTACACAAGTTGATGTTTTAAAATCTATGAAGAGAAAATAGAAAATGAAGTGTTAGCAATTTGTTGTCCAAAGTGTAGAAAAAAAACATCCACTCAGGGAATGTCCTTTGCAAAATATACAAGTATGTGGACTATGCATAGAAAATCATACAACAAAAAAATGTCCAAAGTTAAAATAATTGCAAGGGGAAGAAGTACAAGGAGTAGATTTCATCTACTATATGGCACCAAGAATACCTTGGTAGCCAAGAATGCCTCAACAATTCCCTCAATAAAAAATTTTAATATCCTCGAAACACATGGAACACACCAATTCCATGGCAGGCTTAGCCACCACAACAATATCAGAACCAACCTTCACAAGGTTGGTGGGGATATGGTTATGGAAACCAGCCACCATGGAAAATTTATAAATAGCAGTATCAATGTCAACAGCCATGTCCTCCACAATCATTCCCTCAGTATAAAAAATTCCAACAACAACAATCCATGCCATATCCAACTCAAAATCCACCAATGTTAACTCAACCGCAACAACTTCAACTACCAACTAACAAACAACCTCCTAGAACAACACAATTACCAGCTCATCTAGTAGCTAATCCAAGCAATAAGGTGGATAGACAAACATATCATGTGGAATATGCAACATATTATCCTACATATTCAGTTCTTCCTATATAATATTTCCACCTAAGGTCTGGGAAGGTATTACAACAAGATTCACCTCCAACAATTGAAGAACAAACAGAACAAGGAGGAGAAAATGAACATTTTGAACTAGAAAAAAATTCAAGAAAGTAAGGCTATCATGAAACAAACTCCACCATATCGAGAGAGACTTATACAATAGAACATTCCAATATATCTCCTTGAATTTATTATTCTTGATGAATTGAAAAAAACACATGTTAAAATTCCTTTATTGCAGGCAATTAAAGATATTCCAATATATCCAAACACTATAAAGGAATTATGCATTAAGAAAACTAGTAGAAGAAAGAGGGATCCACCAACAATCTAGCTAATGGGAAGTCTATCAACTCTCATGCCTAAGAATACGACGATTGAAATATATGTTGATCTAGGAATTCCTATGGTTACTATATCGATTAACAAATTTTCAATACCAAACACTTTAATAGATCTGGGAGCAGTTATCAATGTTATGAAAAAGACACTATGAAACAATTGAATCTAAACAACATTAGACCTAGTACTATAGTTTTAGAACTTGTAGCTAGATCCAAATTTATTCCAAAAGGTATACTAGAGGATATCATTGTCTCACTAGATTCTTGGTAATATCCTGTATACTTTTTTATTTTGCAGCCAAAAACAAACTTGGGAGGGAATCCCTTAATTTTAGGCAGACTTTCGTTGGCCACTATAGATGCTTACATTGGATGCAGATTGGGAAGCATGATTATTGCACATGGGGATGAACGAAAGCATGTCACATTATATCCTCCTGCTCAATCTCCTTCTATATTTTCATTACTTGAAGAAGATGAACAACAAACATTTAAACCTATTCTTATTCTTAATCAAGTTTATAATTTTAGAGAGGAGGAAGAAAATGAGGACTTATTAGATATATTTAGCTCAGAACCAAATCTTTCAAAGCAACTTAGGGTGATTCAATATGAAGCTGCTAGTTATATTCTAAATGAATGTTTTCAGGAAAATTTCACAATACAATCATTGAAAAATACATTCAAAAGCATTTTCCTTGTAAATTCAATTACAATTTAAAATAGAAAAATAATTGAAATTAGTCTCAAAGACATTTGAATATTGGTAACAATTTACAATACTCACAAGATGAAAGGTTAATAACATTACTGCAAAAATATTCAACATATTTTTCCTGGGATAATAAAGACATGCCCGGAATTCATCCAAAAAAGATGCATCCATCACATTTATACTGGTAATGAAAGAAAACCTATTAGGCAACCACAAATATGAATGAATCCCATGATGAAAGAAACAGTGAAAGAAGAATTATAGAAACTATTACAAGTCGGATTTATCTATCCTATTTCAGATAGTCAATGGGTCTCACCCTTAGTTTTGGTGCCTAAGAAAAATGGGAAATTGAGAATTTCCGTTCATTACATAAAGCTTAACAAAGCTACATTGAAAGATCATTTTCCTTTACCATTTATTGATCAAGTATTAGACTCATTAGCTGGAAATATTTTTTTCTTCTTTCTAGATGGGTTTAGTGGATATAATTAGATAAAAATAGCATTAGAAGATCAAGATAAGACAACATTCACATGCCCTTGGGGAACAAATGTAGACAATGTATTACCTTTCGGTTTATGTAATGCACCTGCTACCTTTCAAATAAAAGTTATTGCTATTTTTTCTGATTTGAGTCATGAGTGTGTGGAAGTTTCTATGGATGATTTTACCATGTATGTTACAAAATATGATGATTGTTTAAATAATATTGAAAAAGTATTAAAAATATGCATTGAGAAAAACCTATCACTCAGTAATGAAAAATGTTTTATGATGTTAACTGAGGGAATAGTATTGGGACACCATGTTTCATCTTCAGGAATTAAGGTGGACCCAACAAAATTTTAGGTCATTTTGGATTTAACACCACCTACAACACAAAAAGGGGTTCAAAGTTTCTTGGGTTATGTATGCTATTATAGGAGATTTATTCAAATTTTTAGTAAAATAGCTTTACCATTATTCAAGTTACTTTCAAAATATGTATAATTTCGATGGACTAATAAATGTCAATATGCATTTGAAAAATTAAAACAAAATTTATCAATTGCACCTGTTCTTCGAGGACCCAATTGGTATTTTCCATTCCATATTTCAATTAATGCATCAGATACAAGTATTGGAGCATGACTTGGAAAGAAAGAGAATCAAGTAAATTACGCTATATATTTCATCAGTAAAAACTTAACACTAGCAGAATTGAATTATACTATGACAGGGAAAGAAATTTTAGTTGTTGTACATGTAACAAATAAATTTCGACATTATATAATAGGTTATCAATTTTATATTCATACGGATCATTTTGCTATAAAATACTTAATCAAAAAATCCATTAAAAATAGAAAAATAACTCAATGGTTGTTATTGATGCAAGAGTTCACTATTATTGTGCAAGACTGACTAGGAAAAGATAACCAAGTTGTTGACTTTTTGTCAAGATTAAATTTACCTAGTTATCCTAATCCTGTATCAGACAATTTTCTAGATGAAAATTTATTTGCTATAAATTTCAAAACCCCTTGGTTCGCAGATATACCTAATTATTTATCATCTTATATCTTACCATCTCATTACACAAGCAAACAAAAATGTAGAATAATTAGAGATAGTTGCAAATATAGCTGGATGAATGGATATCTATTTTACACTCGTCATGATCTAATTATTAGAAAATGTGTAAGGGAGGATGAAATAATTGGAATTTAGAAAACCTGTCATGATGAACCTTGTGGTGGCAATTTCGAAAATAAAAGGATGACATACAAAGCACTAAAGCTTGGATATTATTGGCAATCCATATTCAAGGACTCCAGAAATTATGTCAAAAGATGTGACAGCTGTCAAATAATTAGTAAACTAGTGACACCAGATCAAATGCCATTAAAGCCACAAGTACTTATTGAACCATTTGAAAAGTGGGCTTTAGATTTCATGGGAACAATCAATCCTCCATCCAATGGAAAGAAATACACTCTTGCATGTACAAATTATGTGACACAATGGATGGAGGGCAAGGTAGTAGTACGGGCAACAAAATAAACAGTTACGTATTTTCTATATGAAGAAATATTTTTCAGGTATGGATTTTCTAGAAAATTAGTGACTGACCAAGGTGCACAATTTACATCAAAAATTGTTCATGAAATTATAAACACTTTCCAAATCAAACACAGAAAATCCACTCCATATCATCCTCAAGAAAATGGACAAGTGGAATCTACAAGCAAAGTTATAGAAAGTGTTATGGAAAAAACTGTGAACATGAACATAAAATATTGGTCAAACAAATTGAACGATGCATTATGAGAATATAGAATAACTTGGAAACATACAACTGGTTTCATTCCATATCAGTTAGTATATGGAAAAGAAGTTCTATTACCAATTGAGTTTCAAGTACAAACATACAAGCTAGGAGCTGAGATAGGGATAGAATTTTCACAAGCACAACAAGAAAGGATTATGCAGTTAAACAAATTAGATGAGATTCAATAACAAGCAATTGAACATTCTACTCTAGTACAAGAATAATAGATTAAATGGCATAATCTATTTATCAAGAATAAAGTCTTTAAGGAAGGAGATTGGGCACTCTTGTTTGACTCCAAATTCAAAGATTTCAAAGCTAAATTTAAAAATTATTGGATTGGGCCATATGAGATTGAAGAAATATTGGGTAATGGAGTGGTCAAAATAAAAAAAATTGATTGCTTCAGATCAAATGCCATTAGAGCCATAAGTACTTATTGAACCATTTGAACACTGGGCTTTAGATTTTGTGGGACCAATCAATCCTCCATCCAATGGAAAGAAATACATTCTTTTATGTACAGATTATGTGAGTAAATGGGTGGAGGAAAATGAAGTAGTACGAGCAACAAAAGAAATAGCTACGTCTTTTCTATATGAAGAAATATTTTTCAGGTATGGAGTTCCTAGACAAATAGTGACTGAAGAAGGTGCACAATTTACATCAAACTTGTTCATGAAATTACAAAGACTTTCCAAATCAAAGACAGAAATTCCACTCCATATCATCCTCAAGAAAATGGACAAGTGGAATCTACAAACAAAGTTCTAGAAAGTATTATGACAAAAACTATGAACATGAATAGAAAAGATTGGTCAGAGAAATTGAACAATGCATTATGGGAATATAGAATAACTTGGAAAAATACTACTCGTTTCAGTCCATATCAGTTAGTATATGGAAAATAATTTCTATTACCAATTGAGTTTCAAATACAAACATACAAGCTAGCAGAAGAGTTAGGGATGGAATTTTCACAAGCACAACAAGAAAGGATTATGCAGTTCAACAAATTAGATGAGATTCGACAACAAGAAGTTGAACATACTAATCTAGTACAAGAATAATGGATTAAATGACATGATCAATTTATCAAGAATAAATTCTTTAAGAAATGAGATTGGGAACTCTTGTTTGACTCCAAATTCAAATATTTCAAAGCCAAATTTACAAGTCATTGGCTTGGGCCATGTGTGATTGAGGAAACCTTCGATAATGGAGTGGTGAAAAAAAAAAATTTGATGACATCAGATCAAATTCCATTAAATCCGTAAGTACTTATTGAACCATTTGAATAGTAGGCTTTAGATTTCGTGGGACCAATAAATCCTGCATCCAATGGAAAGAAATACATTGTTCTATGTATATATTATGTGACTAAATGGGTGGAGTCCAAGGCAGTAGTACAGGCAACAAAAGAAACAATTACGTCATTTCTATATGAAGAAATATTTGTGAGGTATGAGTTCCTAGACAAGTAGTGGCTGACCAAGGTGCACAATTTACATAAAAACGTGGTCATTAAATTACAAAGACTTTCCAAATCAAACACAGAAAATCCAATGCATATCATCCTCAAGCAAATGGACAAGTGGAATCTACAAAAAATGTTCTAGAATGTATTATGACAAAAAATGTGAACATGAACAGAAAATATTGGTCAGACAAATTGAATGATGCATTATGGGAATATAGAATAATTTGGAAATATGCTACTGGTTTCAGTCCATACTAGTCAGTATATGGAGAATAAGTTCTGTTACCAATTGAGTTTTAAATACAAACATACAAGCTAGAAGCAGAGTTAGGGATGGAATTGTCACAAGCACAACAATAAAGGATTATGAAGTCAAACAATTTAGATGAGATTTGAAAACAAGCAGTTGAACATACTAATCCAGTACAAGAACAATAGATTAAATGACATGATCGATTTATCAAGAATAAATTACTTAAGAAAGGAGATTGGGCACTCTTGTTTGACTCCAAATTCAAATATTTAAAAGCCAAATTTAAAACTCATTGGCATGGGCCATATGAGATTGAAGAAGTCTTCGATAATGGAGTAGTCAAAATAAAAAACGATTGATGAATCATCTGTATAGTTTGTGGTAAATGGACATAGGCTAAAAAATTATCATAGGCCTATAGACAAAGAAGATTTTCTATGAAAATTTCCATGGATTCTGATCTGGAAATATTGGGACAACATAGTAATATTCTTTTCGAGAATCCAAGAGATGATCCATATGAATAATAATAATAATAAAACGATTGGTTGTGAAAATATAGGAAACTGGCACAATACAAACTCGAATTCCTATTGGAAAACCCACTTCTTTGGCCACTCTGAATTCTATGTTTATTTTCCATTTAATTTACTTACACTTTTGTAGATTTACCCTCCAAATTTTTCAGACTTGAGGACAAGTCAAAATCTCAGTTTGCGGGAGGAAGGCAGAATAAAGGGACTTGGTATATCATTTGACATTTGTAGGATGGGACCTGAATGCAATAGAAGAAATTCCCAATTATGGACCATCGTTATGAAAGTACACCAGAAAGGGACCTGAAAATTTCAATTTTCCAGTAAGGACCTAAACATTGTTGTGAATTTCACTAGAATGGGACCTGAAAATTTTAACATATTAGAAGGAACCTGAGAAGATCATAGCATATTTCAAAGAATAAACTTGCAGAAAAGCGACCTGAACCATAATTCAAAATCAAATCAGATGTATGAAGAAAGAAATTCCATATAAATTCAACAAGATCCGTTGAAAAAAAAAACACAATGGCAATCATCATCAAATGTCAACAAGGGAGTACATCTGTACAATGAGTAAAAATTTTTGCTCTTAAATTTTCATATTTTTCAAAAATAATTTAGAATTGATAAACTAATTTAAATACTAGTTAATGCATATTATATATAACCCACATTTCATATTCCTTACCCATATTTTATAACCTTCTTCATATCATTTAACCTTATCCATATATTACCATTTGAAATATTTCATATCACTACCCATATCCTACCCTATGTATTTCTTAATAAAAAGGATGATCAACAAGAGATCACAAGTTGAACCCATACGAAGAATTTTGAGAGACCTACAAAAACCATAAAACAAAGGTTAGAATTCTCCATAAAGGGATTAATTTTAAAAATCTTGACTATTGCATTAGTCAATTTTTAAAACTAAAAATCAAAAGGTTCAATACTAAAGTTTAAAACTATATGGAACAATTCAAAATGAAAAAGTGAGCGCAATTATGTAAGTATATGAACAATGGAAAAATAATACAAAGAAATGAATGCAAACTATGAATGAATGGTAATGATGGCATGCATGAAATACAAAACAAGTTATGATTCCATATGGATCCATGCAGTCAGCAAGAATGAGGGCGCATAAGAGTAATGGAGAAATGCAAAGTATGGAGGTGAAGGTTAATGATGGAGTGCAATGACATTATAGGTAATCAGATGTTCATACCATGAATAGAAAATGTGAATGGGATGCAAAAGGATAGGCATGACAGTAAAAGAGAGAAATATTCATGGACAGTTAAAGAGTTAGTAAATGGGTAGAAGATTCAAAAATAAAACATAGTGTAAAACAAAACAAAATCATTTATGTCTCTGCTAAACCATTTTTGCTCTATTGTAAGCCATTTTCGCTCATATAGGAAGCCATTTCGACCATTTTTAAACTCAGAGACAATACTAGAGAAAGGTTGTCAACATTATTCCCATTGGAAGGCTCCATGAGGTAAAGGAATGCGTATTCAAGCACATCCTGGTATCTGTGACCACTATAAAAAAAAAAATGTAAAGGAAAGATAACTTGTGAGAGGGCAGAGAGGAGAAAATGCACAAGGAGAAGCAAAATATATAGTGAGCAAAAGAAAATCAGAGTGATTAGAAGCATTCACGGCGAGAATTCCAAAAAAATTAATGGTGCCATCCAACAGAAAGTAGAATTATCTGAAGTGAGGTAAGATATGATTGTTTTAATGAATTTTGGGATTGTATCAATCAATAAATCTCTAAGTTAAAGAGGGAGTGAATTTATTTTAATATGCAAGTTTGTCATGTAACAAATTCTGCATTCAAACTATTTAAAAATGTGTTGACAAGTTTTAAAAATACTTTGCCATCAGTAAATCACGAATTCTCTTTTGAATAAGTTTGTAAAAATAATATCTTAATGCATTTGTTGTGGATTTAAAACTTGATTTCAACTGAGGAAGACCACAAGATCAGAGAAAATTCATAAAGAGGAAGTGCAGAGAAGAAGGTAAGGTCGACACATCCTCCTCCATAGTGGATTAATTCAAATAAAAAATCAGAGAAGTGGAACTACAATTTAAATGCATGAGAAAATTGTTAGTTCAGTTATAGAATTGTTTTAAAAACACACTTGGTCTAAAAATATATAACATAACATAGGAAGTGAATGGAGGACAGCTAGATGTGTTTTTGACAAAAGATAGAATTGAGGAGCAATGAAGTAAAGTAGTTTAACATGAAGTTTTTATGAAAATGATTCAAGTTTATTTTGATGAATGTAAATTGAATTTGGATGCAATGTTTTGGAAAATTGTATAGGAAATAAGGAGTGAAAATACTTCTATGTGTAAAAAAATTTCAAAATTTTCACACACAGTCCAACTCTTTTACAAAATGAAGAGTGTTTTTAAAGAGAATACCTTCCAATTGTTTTGCAAGATAGAGATTGATTTTAAAGAGAAAATAGATAATTAATCGAAGGTGTAACATTAGAAACATAAATTATGTTTTCTTACAACCTTTTTTATCAATTTATTTTATTACAGTAAGAGTACATTCTTCAAAAAAAAAGAGGCAGAGAATTGGATGGTTGTCAAAAGCAGTGAAGCAGAAAGGTAAGACTACTACCATAGTTACACTCAATGTTTAATTTTTATTTGAAAAATTAATTAATGACAAGATATGGTAACATTAAATGGTTTTCAGAACAAATGGCCTCTAGAGCAGAGATAGAGGACTTTCAAATAGAACACTGGAGTAGGGAGACTGTGGAAAAACTTTATCAGTCAGGGTTGATAAGGTTTTTACAAATATTCAGAGGCCATAATGAGAGAGAGAAAAAATAATTTGTAAATAACTTCACATCGAATGAAACCATGGTGGGAAATATTAATATTTCTTTAAGTCCTGAATATATCTCTAAAGCATTAGATTTATCATTTTCGGGAGAGTTATATCATAAAGGTTTGCATTTTTTAGATAAAGGCTGGACATTTTTCTTAGATAAAAATAGGAAATGATCCTTTGATAGATAAAAAGGTATTTCGAGGTAATGGTTTAATGAACCATGGGCTGAATTGGTGTTAATAATTCAGAAATATTTCACTTATGATACTAGATTCAGTGTAGTACATGTTTACCATGTAGGGATACTAGAACACATAAAGGGAGACATAAGGATATATTTTCCATATTTCTTCTACAAGAGTTTGAAAAAATGATAGAAATCATTAGATCAGAATCCAAACCAAAATAATTCCAATTCATTCATGAGGGACTCATTAAAATTCTTGTAGATCATCAATTGAAGATTAAAGGGATGGTTTGGGAGGATTTCCTAGCAGAAAATGGGTTTGTAGAACAAATTGCGGCAAACAAAATTAAACCCATAGAAGAAACAAGAAACATCATGCACACATATCTTTATCCATCTACAAGATAAAACAAATAGTAGAGGGAAATGGTATTAGAAAAAGAAGAATATGTTGTGACTATTCCCGGAAGGCAAAAAGGAAAACATTCAGTAGAACCATAGATACAAATCCTAGAAACTTCTCATATTAGAAAAAAGACCACTAAAATTCTTGAAATATTGAAACAACAAGTCTATGAGGATGGTTTAGATAAATATTCCTTCTTTGGGAATAATGAAGTAGAAGCTGTTTCAGTTTCTAAATATTGAAAATAGGAAGATCAAAATCTTTTTAGAGTTAAAGAGCACACTGACAACTTAGAAATAAGAAAAATCATGGAAAGGCACTTGAAAGAAGAGAATGAAAATTAAAAAATAACCAATGAAAATTGGTCAAAGAGAATTATAATATTAGTGAAGAGACGGAGAATATGAAAAAAAAAACAATCTTCTCTACGCACAGGCTTTCAAGTGGCTTCAGGAGAAAAACTCCTAGAAAGCAAAGTATCAGAAGCAGAAAGTAAAAAATTCCATCTATAAAGAAGAATAGGGTAAGGACATGGATTCTATTTTTCACACATCACAGCATGAGGTTATAGCATCAGTGATAGGATCAACATCAGGATTCGGAAGGTCAAAGAGGAAACAACAAGCATCATGACATGCTTGATCTTCAGTTTCGGGGAGATGTTGCACATTGTTTTTTATCTCCTTTTGCTTAAGAAATACATTTTATTTAGCTACATTATCCATCTATTTACCATCATATTCACCTCACATAGACCTAAAGATTCATATATATGTATTTAATTTATGTTTCTCAATTATTAGATGTTCTTGTGGAAATTGGAGTTTAAGTGCAATTTTTGACAACAGTAGAAATTCCTCTAATAGCATGAAGATTTGCATATGTGCAGGACACTTGGGCTTGGGATAGATATGTTTCTTTAAAGCTCAGGAACTAGGAGTAACAGTACACCTGCTGGTACAGTTAGACTGAGATTTAATAGGCTCAGTCAAAAGAGGTCAAACAGGACTAATCTTCATGGAGGATCCCTAGAAACTAGGTCAACACTCTTGTTTTATGGGAATTTTCCAGATTATGATGGATATGATAGATGGATTCAACTTGATATGATATGATATGGATATTTATGATTACTTGAGACATTTTAGATCAGTTTGTTAGATATTTCATTTATTTAAGCCTCACACTTTGAAGGCTTTGACATTGGAACCTGTATGACTTATTATTATCATCTTTGAGACTTGAAGACATAATAGAGGATCTGTTCTAGCATATTTTTATGCTGCTACATGCTAATTGATTTCTTGAAGTCTTGAGTAGCTGATTTTACTTACAGGGCACAAGGCAAGGGTGGAATGGCCCCCACACCGACTTAAGTGCACTTTGTATTTTTCATAGCTATAATTTGTGAACTAGTTTACTTAGATTTATTGTTTCCTACTTTCATGTTTCCACAATGGTATTGATGATATAATGCAACTAGTAATTAAGGGCATCCGGGATCTCTGAACATAGAGCATCTTGATTATTATTTCATATATATTAATCCATTTTTTAGTGTTAGAATTCCTACTTTCATGATTTCACAATAGTGTTAAAGATATAATGAAACCAATAATTAAGGACAACCAGGATCTCTGAACATAGAGCCTCTTGATTATTATTTCATAAATCTTAATCTATTGTTTAGTTTTATATTTCTTTCTTTCATGTTTTCAAAATGGTATTGATGATATAATGTAACCATTAATTAAGGACAACCAGGATCTCTAAACATAGAGTCTCTTGATTATTATTTCATATATCTTAATCCATTGTTTCATGTTAGATTTCATGCTTTCATGATTTCATAATAGTTTTAAAGATATAATGAAACTAGTAATTAAGGACAACCGAGATCTCTGAACATAGAGCCACTTGATTATTATTTCATATATCGTAATCTATTGTTTAGTGTTAGATTTCCTACTTTCATGTTTTCACAATGGTATTGACGATATAATGCAACCAGTAATTAAGGACAACCGAGATCTCTGAACATAGAGTCTCTTGATTATTATTTCATATATCTTAATCCATTGTTTAGAAAATAATTAAGTTAGTTTTTATATTTTTAATATTCATTTCACTAACCATCAATAGTTCATCTTCTAAGTTTTATTGTAATTGAAACCCATATACTTTGGGGATGCTTCTAAGTTCATAAACCCATATTGGTATTAAATACTTGCATTAATTTGCAATAGTAAATTGACCTAACAATCTCCACAAGAAAGAAATATGTATATATATGAAGGTGATATATACATTAATAATTTTTTTGTATTGGTTATAAATATGATCCATCTTACTGCCAAGTGCAATGATGATGGGTTTTTTTTTTTTTTGCACATTTCCATGTTTTCCTATTAGGTTTTTATAATATTAAATGAACTGGACCATCCCCCATATCATCTCATTTTATAGGTATAAACACTTATAATATATGTTTTCATCCATAACTATTTTAAGTATTAAAATAATCTATCTAATAGTGAGATAACCATCTAAATGTACTTCTCTATGCAACACTTCATTTCATTTTGGAGAAATTAATTTTAAACCTCAAAATTTTGTTATTTATCAATATATATGGATCATGTGCATCCAATTTGTTGTACATATAACATATTATATTTACTCATCAACATATTGTTACTGTCAGGGGGTTGGGATTTTAACTCAATCATAGAGTAATTTTGTGTTTATATGTAGGGCGTTTGGGATTTTACTCTATCATCTGAGATGCTAAAAAATTATCAACATGTTATTTATCAATATATATGGATCATGCTATTTAGAAATATATATGGATCATGTGAATACAATTTTTTGTACATATACCATAGTATATTTACTCAACAACATATTATTACAGTCGGGGGTTGGGATTTTAACTCAATCATAGAGTTTATATATCGGGGGGCTTTGGATTTTAACTCAATCATAGAGTAATGCCATGTATGTTGTAGATATATCTTAGTAGATTTACCATGTATGTTGTACATATAGCATTGTATATTTACTCATCAACATATTATTAGGTTTGGGGTGTTTGGATCTTAAATCAATCATAGAGTAATGCCATGGTAAAATAGGTGACTCTTTAGGTTTTTTGCCATCTCAAAACCATTTGAGATTGAGACAAATATATATTCGTTTCTAAACCATTTGTCCATTTCTAAATCATTTGTTAATTTTTAAACCATTTGTCCATTTCCAAAGAGACAAATATATATTCACTGAGATGATCTTTGGCTTCATCTACCCAAAATTATAATGGTTGTTCCTATTCACATTCTTATAAGCTTATGAATACCACATGCCCAAAAAACATAACTTATTTCACAATCAGAATATTTTATATCGTTATGAAAATATTGTTAACCATGGATATTCAAACTCACTTTATCATGTATATTATTAACTTGAAAATATTATTTGTTACAATACCATGCGCAAATACTATTTCTTATGAATTCCACATGCCAAAAAAACATAACTTATTTCACAATCACAATATTTTATAACAATATCAAAATATTCTTAACCATGGATATTCACCCCACTTTAAAACTCTTAACCATGGATATTCACCCCCACTTTACTATGAACATTATTAACTGGTATATAAGCTTTGTTATATGATGGCATATCTATACCACATAACCAAAAAAATTAACTTATTCACAATCATATAATATCAAAATATTCTTAACCATAGATGTTGACCCCCACTTTTCCATGCACAATACCATGGGTTATTTTACAATCAAAATATTTTATAATGATATGACAGGATTATTAACTATCGATATTATCAACTTGTAAATGGGTTTTGTTACAATAAAATGGCTTATCAATACCACATGCCCTAAACCATAACTTAATTTACAATAAAAATATTTTAATTCCATTTAATTTTATAATGTTTTTTTAATTGAATCTACAAAGAAAAATGCTATAATTACTTTTGGTATATATCTAAACCCCATATCATCACTTTTGATGAGAGAAAACAAAATGAATAATGATAATCGAGTGAAGAGAGTACGTAACTTTTTGATTTTTTTCATTATTATATTTTAGTTGACATGATTGATCCAAAATATAGGTTCAATATTTTACAACCAATTAAGTTTTTTTAAGATAATTTCTTAAACACAATACAATGGGATCAAATTTGGGAGAGAGAGAGGGGGGTGAGACATATATGGGGAGGAAAGAACAAATAAAAGGAGAGGGAGATAATCACAAGGGATAAATCAAGAGATAGGAGAGGTGGGAAGACATTGAAGAGGAGAGGGGAGAGAAAGGGAGACATCCCTATGAATGATTGCTATTACTAGTTTCTATCTATGAATGTGGACTAACTCTCGTGATTGTCTGGTGGTCCATTTGACTAATGATCCATAGGGGGTACACTTCCATAAGGGAAAAAGACGTATGTTGGGAAAAATACTAAGAGTGGGTGGGGGAGGGGTGAATCAGTATTTATAGCTCATTATAAAATTTTACTTTTTCTTTACTAAATTTTATACGTGACTTTAATGAAATCACCTAGCATATACACACAACTATATTTAAGCAAACCTACGTATGCAAAGAGACCTTATTATGTAGATAATTATTTACTTATATCAGTGCATCATTAATTCATCATATTTTCAGTAAGTAGTAAGCATGTGCAGTTAGAATAGAATAAATCATCACACATAAGAAATACACATGAACACCATGATTTAAGGTGGAAACCCAATTTGGGAGAAAACCACCATTTATATCATCTTTATCTTCAATATTTATTATAAAGAAAACTACTTACAATATTGTACTGGTGCAAACTCATACAAGCATGTAGGCACCCACTTGCAGAAGGTTGCAGCCTTCTCTCATTCTTCATATTCTACTAGAAGGGAGCTCCAACCCCCTAATCTCATTTACCAGCTACCACTCAAAGGGAGCTACAACCCCCTGCTTCTCGTTTACCAGCCACTCTTGGAAGGGAGCTACTACCCCCTGATCTCGTTTACCAGCTACCACTAGAAGGGAGATACGACCCCCTCACTCAAGGCTTCGACCCTCAGCACCACCGTAGACCACATTTCATCAATTTTCACACTGGATCCAACAAATTCAACACAATAAACGTTTTAGGCCTCTTTTCATCAGAATTTTCAGACTAGACCCACTCCACACATTTAAGCTGAAAGAATATACATCAAACTAAAACTCATACCCTTGTCAAATTATTCACTTAATCATCAACCAACCAACCAACAACTGATCTTTAATCATAATCTACTAGCACCATAATCAATATTCAAACAACCTAGATTTGTATGAAGACATTATTGACATACAACAGTAATATAGAAAAACAAATCATAAATTTCCTTTCACACACTTTAGCAAAACCCTAAATTCCATACACACTTTTGTTGAAACAAACATGTGTATATACATGCTTTTACAGAGACGAACATGCATATAGATCTACAACTATTTCAGGACTATGCCACTCTTCAGAATAAATAATGAGCTTAGATCTTACCCTTCACTTCTCCTTATATAACTTTAGACTTTACCAATAACATAATCCAAACCACACAATTTCCGATGGTATTCTTGGACGTAAGCAAATAGATGATATAGCGCTCAATACTATGGGCTAATACAATGGTAATGTCTCCTAGTATCATAATTTTAGAGTGAAAGAGGCATACGTGACTTGGCTTCTTTGTACCCGTGTGTATACATGACTTCTCTTCATAAAAATTGCATATACACTATGACATATTATATTTATTATTTCTTTGGTTGTAAATGCATTTCCTTTCTTTCCCACATCCGAAACTGACCTGTAGATACATCATTTTCACATATTCTTCTTATCAAGAATGACTCATTAATAGGGTTTCCATCAAGGACAACTTCATCATGTAGGTTGCCATCAAGGACAAGATATTGCATCATATTTGCAACAATCTCCCCCTTTGGACTTGATGGAAACCATGATGCTGTTTGGTCACCACAACAAATAGGTACATTAATCATAACTAGTATTCAAACACCAAGATACTCTCCCCTTTTGACATCAAGAGAAAAGGGTAGATCAATAAAAAAACAAGGTTTCTACTCCCTTGTAGAAAGAAGGGCTCTATAGATCTGATGCACACTAAATTTTCCATGCTCCCCCTAAGTTCATATCGAATCTTTAGACAATTTTTTCAACGAAGTACATGACCCTATAACTCAACAAAGCATGACCTTTCCTATCACCAAGGACCCATACCTACATCAATGATCCAGCCAAGTGGAATTACATATTTGATTCAACTTCCCAACCAATTGGGTTTACAAATTTTGAATCAACTACCCAACCAAGTGGGTTTACAAATTTGAACAAGTCCTTACATGACTAAATATAACAATTTTACATTGTTGGTCATGACACGACCTTTTGATTAAATTATATATGTGAATTGGTATAACCAAGACCATAATATCTCAAGAGAGAGATTATAATTAAACAACCAACATAATGGCAACAATTCATTACTCTCAACAAGGCTAATTCTCCCCCTGAAACCATGCTCCTGATCTCCACAACAACTCATTCATAAAAGCATCTTCATCAATCAAATAATCAAGACTTAATAACATATCAACATATATAAACATCGACATTAGATCAAGAAAATTATTAATGTCAGCAACATATCGGAAACTGCTCTTGAGTCTATCACATTATTTTTCTTTTCAGAGAAAAGCATACACAACTCTCACCATTACAACTCGTGTGTTTACATAGCTTTAGTTCATGAAACCTGCGTATAGAAAGTGAAATAGATAAAATTTCACAACTCCATCTCTTCCTAGACTTATATGTTTTGTACATGTCCTTTGTTGTCACATTAGATGCACTATTAGAAATAAACAAAACCAGAATTACCAAACCAACCATGGGAATCACCATATATTTCTCCCCTTGTGATGATACATTATTGATTCGTATAATGTGTCTCACATCACTCCTGCAGTCATTATGAGAAGAAAAATTTAGAAATAGATGACTGCAGTAGGGTCAATATTCCCTACGTCTTTTACCGGTGCTTCTTATTTTTCCAGCTTTTCTTGTAATTTCTTATTCTGTGTTGGAACTTCTCATATCTGTTCATCATACTTAACATGCAATCAGTGGCCTTATGCCCAAAGGAGTTACAATAGAAATTACATCCATGAAAGCATCCTTTCTTTCTTGATCTATGCAATTCTTCAATAAATGGATCCCTTTTTTTTAAGGAGTTATCATCATCCATGGTACATGCCATGAGTACTTGCAAATCTTGATGTGAATCTTCTTCTTCTTTTGACAATCCATCATTGTCTTCATTTGTATCATAACTCATTCCTTTTTCAAATAGTTTCCCTTTATGATTTTATTTATAAGGAAATTTAGGATCATAATGACAAACTCTACCTCAAGAAAAACACTTGTAGGGAATATTACCTCTGAGTCGTCCAATACCTTGTTGAAGTCTTCTTAAAAAAAAAATCTTCTTCTTCTTTTGATATATAACTTGATTCCTTGAGAACTTCCTTTTATTTTCCTTTTGCATACAACTTAAAAGAAGCTTCTTTAACTTGTGAGGAACCTCCTCTTCTTATTTAAAAAGCACTCATAATATCATGTTTTTGAATAACAGTGAGAGTTTTCAGATCCTACTTTTCTTCAATAGCTAACATTTTTTACTCAAACTTTGGAGTTAGATATCTCAATATATTTTCTACTAAAGATGAGTCTTTCATATCTTCACCCATATTCCTCATAGAATTCACAATCTCATCTAATATTAGGAATAAATTTGCAATACTTTCATCTTTATGCATTCAAAAATTTTCATACTGCATTCTAAGAGTTTTAAGGTTGGCACGTTTTACCTTTGCATCACCTTCATAGCTCTAAATGATGGTGTCCCATATTTCCTTTTCTAAGTTCAGCTGCATGACTTTGACAAATTTTGTTTCTAATAGACTTCCTAATAAATCATTGACAAATTTTTCCTTGATTCCCTATCTCTTCCTTTCTGCTGCATCTGTAGGAAGACTTGTTGGATAGTGGTAACCTCCTTCCATGATTCCCCATACACCTACTCCAAGACTTTGCAAATAATCTCTTGTTCGTATCTTCCAGAATAATAGAGTACTTCCATTGAACAATGATGGCTTGATAGAAAAAATCCTTCATGACTTCCCATTGCAACGAATCTCCTTCAAGTGATCAAGCTTTTTCAGAAGGACCTACTTTGATACCAATTGTTGGGAAAAATATTGAGAGAGGAGGGGGTTTACTGAATTCTATACGCAACTTCAATGAACCCAACTAGCATATACACGCAACTATCTTTAAGAAAACTTGTGTATGCTCAAACATATTATTATGTAGATAATTCTTTACTTAGATCAATTCATAATTCATTCATTAGATTTTTAGTAAGCAATAAGAATGTGTAGTAAGAACAGAATAAATCATCACACATAATCAATACAAATGAACACAAGTATTTAAGATGGAAACCCAATTCGAGAGAAAACCACCATTTTTGTCATCTCTGTCTTCAATATTTATTATAAAGAAAACTGCTTAAAATATTTCACTTGCACAGACTCATACTAGCATGCATGCACCCACCTACACAAGGCTGCAACCTTCTCTTGTTCTCCAACTACTACTGGAATGGAGCTCCAACCCCCTGATCTCTTTTACCAGCTTCCATTGGAAAGGAGCTACGACCCCCTTCTTATCATTTACCGGCCACTCCTGGAAGGGAGATACTACCCCCTAATATTGTTTACTAGCTACCATTGCAAGGGAGCTACGACCCCCTCGTTGAATGCTTCAACCCTCGGCATCACCGTGAACCATGTTTCATCAATTTTCACATTGGATCCAACAATTTCAAACAATACACCTTGTAGGCCTCCTTTCATTAGATTTTTCAGAATACACCCACTCCACACATTTAAGCTCAAAGAACATACATCAAAATGAAACTCATACTCTTATCAAATCATTCACTTAATCATTAATCAACCAACCAATTACTGATCTTTAATCATAATAAACTAGCAACATAATCAATATTCAAAAAACCTAGATCTGTATGAATACATCATTGAAAAATATCGGTAATTAAAGAAAAAATGATTAGAAATTTCCTTCCTCACACTTCATAAAAAACTTATATCCCATACGTGCTTTTGCTGAAAAAAACTTGCGTATATACGCGTTTTTACATAGATGAACCTGCATATAAATCTACAACTATTTCAGGACTGCGCAACTCTTTAGAATAAATAATTAGCTCAAATCTTACCCATCACTTCAACAAACATTCACTGGATCACAGATCTAAACATTTCATAAACAGATCTAGCGAATACACAATTTTTCTAGGTCTAGAGATCCTGATCTACAATTGTATTCATAGGTGCATTATTACATAAGATATACCAATAAAATATGGTCCATTCCATGTAGATATACTTTAGAGTGAAGTACTCATTCAATACTAAGAACATGCACCCCTCATGCACTATGACCTTCTTCTCCATATATAGGTTTAGCCTTCACCAATACCATGAGACAAAATGACACAAGCGTCGATGGTGTTCTTGGTAGGAATCAAATATATGACATGACGCTCAATATTGTGGGCCAATACCATGGTAATGCCTCTAGGTATCATAATTTTAGAGTGCAAAAGGCATACACGAATTCTCTTCATAAACACTGTATATAAACTGTGACATATTATATTTATTATTTCTATGATCCTAATAGGACTTCCTTTCTCTACCACATCTAAATTGACCTATAGATACATCATTTTCACATCTTCTGCTTATCAAGAACAACTGATTAAGAGGGTTTCCGTCAAGGAAAACATTATAAACCAGGTTTCCATCAAGGAAAACATATTGCATCATATTTCCAACAACATATGCTCTTACTAGATACATTTAATCACTTATAAGAAATTTATGTCATAAAATTGCATTGAGAGTATGGTTGATGTGTCAACATTAAATGTTAAAAGTTAGAAAATAAAGGTTAAACGTAAACATTTTTTTTAATTCATGTTTTTTTATTGTAATTTTGTTTCTATTAATCATAATATACATATCACATTAAAATAAGTGCATTGTTAAAGTGATGCTTGTGATAGATTGTCTAGCCTATATATGTGTGTTATATAAATCAAGATCAATTTTACCATAGAAATTAAAATAATTATTCTAACAATTGTAAACTTAATTGATAAGCACATACAATTTTCATAAGTACAATATAACTAGATTCTTAACCATGGATATTCACCATCATTTTACGATGGATGTTATTAACCTCCAAATAGGATTTATTACAATACCATGGACCAATACCACATGCCCAAAAACCATACATCATTTAAAAATGAATATAATATATTTTAATTTAATTTTGTAACATTTACTTAAATTAAAAATTAATACTTACAATAAATTTACAATATAAGAGGATTCATTACCATGGATATTCGCCCATATTTTACGATAAATAATATTAACTTGTAAATAGGCTTTGTTACAATACCATTGGTTAGTACCATCACTTATCAATACCACTTCCATAAAAACCATAACTTATTTCTTTTTTTTTTGTAAGTTAGGTAGTACCTTTTCTATTTTCTATTTATAAATGCAGGACAGGCTACATTAAAATATATATACTTGGCCTCAACCTGCCCGTAGGAAACCAGGTCTGTTGGCCTTCTTAGTGCTTTGTATGCTTGCCAAAATTGATATTGTCTCCTTAACCTATATAACGCATTTACTAGCTGACCTAATATTCCACCATGTTTAAACAGATAACAAAAAATAAGTTCAGGTATATAACGTAGCATGAGTTGCCATACTTCCAAAAAAACTAGATCCTATGTAACTATAAAAACTATCCATCAGAAGATGAGATTGGGGTTGGATCCTTTGCATGCGATCTGGGCATATCCACCTGATGCAGTTGCTGTAGCAGTTTCTCCATACGTTCCATCCTATCATCCATTCTCTGAATGCGATCAGTTACTTGATATTGAGTTATTTTGATGTGCTGCAGGTGGCTTTCAATCTTCTCCAGCAAATCTTTAAGAAAGGATTCTGTCTTTGGTTGCACTTTGAACTCAGGAGGATGTGCACTTTGGATTGCTTTAGCAAGGAGGCATTTCACCAACCAGTATGTATGAATGGTTTGGTTAAATAAACTGAGGTGACCTCGGGTGTTACCAGGGTCATGAATAAAATCTAGAATGTCAGCTTTAGCCTCAGTATCTTCCATGTCTTTCTGCAATTCTCTTTCCCAGCCACGGATTTGCATGCGGGTTGGAAAGGAATTACCGAGAATGTAATTCACTACAAGATTTTCCAGATGCTCTTGATTTGTTTTCCTTCCTCGTTTCTTTGGCTCCAGGTCCTGCTGCACCTGTTTCCCCTTAGCTGTTTCTGAGCGGAGGCCATGTTTCCCCAGGATGCCTTGGTCCCTAATCAGGAGAACATACATACAGATAATAACCAGAAAAATAACAAGCATACAGATAGTCCCTCTGTTTCCATTAAGGTCAGTTTCAAAGTGTGTCTTCCAGCAATTCGTGGAACTATACCGCCATAAAACATTGCAGACGGAGCATGAACAGCAGAGAATTCCTCCAACCCAAACAACATAACGCAGAATCCCTGAAAAACATAAAGGCGTGATACAGGCCAGAGGGAGAAAAGCAGACTCTAAGGGCGCAAACTGACAAGCCATACAAACCCAATAAAACCCAGGATGTAAAAACCCCTACCACCCTAAGAATGTATCATTTGCATGCCTGTAAATAGGAGAGGACTGAACGAGATAAACCATAAGACGATGGTAGAACCAACCCTGAAACTCTTGAGCACATTTCGTCCAGGTAATGACAATTATAAACCCGGAGCAGAGCCCCCAGGAGCAGAGAAGGGGCAAACTGAAACACACAGTATAACGCTTTTGAGAATTAGAATTTTTAGAACTGTTGCCGGAATTGGTATACAGTATACCGAGACATAGACAATTAAACAAGGGGGGGTCCCGAAAACAAGGTCGGACAGGGATTTTTGGTGGGGAGAAGACTCTTAAAACGCTCAAAAAACAGCGAATCGAACAAAAACCCAGCCAGAATTTGCCATGAATTAGAAGCTCCATGAAGATGAGGCTGAAGGTTAATACATACCAGACTACAGTTGCAGAATTAACGGGTTGGTCGCGCCTCCAGTTCACCTTCCAAGCTCTTGCATGCGCCAAGCTTTGCATGAGCGTTATGGAGGAAGGCAGGGGGAAGCTTACCTTAATCGAACCATGCGATCCGGACGCTGACAGATTTTCCTTACCGGTTCTCGACATCATAAACCTCGCACAAGTGATCTCCTCTGCCATTGATGAGTCTTGGCGGTGGACCATCATGAGGATTAATTATCCGGGGAGTGGCGCGCCGTTGGCCGGCCACGAGCTGTCCTATTTGCCATCTGTTCACCCCGATCGGGGGAAAACCATAACTTATTTCAAAATCAAAATATTTAATAAATATTTTATAAAAAAAAAAAATGGCAACCAAGGGTGCTAATCCATGCTATTCATATGGAATGTAGCCTATTTAAAGGGGGAAATCAAACCAGCATGCATTCATGTTAACTCCATATCTACCAAGTTCCAGGAGGGATCAAGTCTGTTCATAAGAAAACTTCTTTTAGAGTGAAAAGATATTTGATATGAAATGTTGTAATTTCATATAAACATTTTGGCTCAGTCAAAATAAAATAAAATAAAATAAAAACTAAATTAAAAATAACATAAAATAAAACACTTAATTATGATATTTATCAACAAAGCTATTAACTCTATAGTTTTTTTTTTTTACATATAATATTAAAAGAATTGGTAATTACTTAGTTGGTATTGGCATAATATAATATATTTTGACAATTATCATTATAGTTTTTGGATTTGATCAACCCCCTACAATGTTTGTTGGGAGATTTGAATCTAACTTAAGAATTAACTCACTTGGAATAATTATTATTTTTTAGACATGAGATAATTGTAATATATATATATATATATATTATAAAAGATTAAAATTCCATTAATTTACACCTGAAAGGGTCAAATGTCAGTACCATTTTCGATTTTATACAATCAAAGATAATTCAAATATATATCCTGAACAACAATCTAGATCGTGCTATCACTTCATATTTCTTCATCAAATTTCTTGAGGTGCGTGAAACTTCATATCTACTAATCAAATAGATCACTGAAAATTTCATATATATTGATAAGATATATTATTGAAAATTCCATAGTATTTGAGTACAGTCATTAGGAAAGAATGGAAGAAGATAACCTAAGAAACGATACAAACGATTCTTAGTATTCTCAAAAATAACCATGAGAGACGTGGAATTTGCCCTAAATGCAATAGAGATAACAAGCACTGAAAGGCCCCAAAGCAAAGACGTAGATGTTTATAATTTGGGGTCGAGCGTGACTCTTAATATAATATAATTCCAAAATATTGGAAATAGAGCGAGGAAAGAACAAAGGCATATAGAGAGTAAGATGGATTGACAAGGGAGAAATGGAGAGAGAGGAGAGGAGGGAAGACACAAAAGAGGACATGATAAATATAGGGAGAGAAGGGGAAGAGAGAGAGTGAGACACAAATATCAAGGAGAAAGAGAGATTGAGAGGGGGAGGGAGATATTGAAAAAGTTGGAGAGAGAGAGAGAGAGAGAGAGAGAGAGAGAGAGAGAGAGAGAGAGAAATGGGGGGAAAGAGAGAGGGAGTTGGGAGAATGAGATGGAGAGAGATGAAGGAATAGAGGGACAACTCAAGAGAGAGAAGAGAAGATGAAATACATATAGGGAGAAAGGTGGAGAGAGAGAGTGACAAGGGAGAAATGGAGAGAGAGTGAGGTGGGAGATTGGGAGGGAATAGAGATAGGAAGAGAAAGGGAAGGGATAGAGAAACATAGAATGGGAAGAGAGAGAGAGAAAGGGAGAGAAAGATGGAGGGAGAGGTAGATAAATAGATATACATAAAGAGAGTATGTATGGTTGTGGAGTGAGATAGAGGGAATAAGAGTGAGATAGATGGAATAAGAAAGAGACACATAGATGAAAATATAGGTATTACATAGTATTATATAACCACCCTAGATCCATATTAAACCCAGATCTATCAAGGGTTGAGAGGGATCAAATCTATGTGTTAGCGCTCAAATCCACCTCAGGCTGAAATGAAGTAAAACTCAAGGCTACATCAAACCACTCTCAGCCTCGTAGCTAGCCCTACGAGGACAGGAGAGGGCTATCTCCGTCAATCTTGATAAAATGAGCAATAGGATGCGAGATGACTTACAATAAGAACTGATTTTAGGCTAGTAAAGAGATAGGTATGTTTGATTTTTTGGTTTTTGGGGTTTTCGCTGGAGAAATGGGAAAACAAATTTTGGGTCCGGGGATAAGGTCAGACCTTTGCAGAGTTCAAGCTGGGGCGAGGTAGGTGATGATCTTGATGCTTTAAATTGGATATATGGATAGATTAGACCGACGAGGAGCTGAAGAGGGCAAAGAAGAATTTGGATCCTCTCCAAACAGCTGAAAACATATAGAACTAACTGAATTCAAAGGCCAAGCACTGTAAACAATGGATTCAACCTTATTCACTCATTCAATTTAGTTCAGAAGCATATGAAAGGATGGTATACATTAAACATGAAGAAACTTACAGTAAACAAAGAAGAAACACCATCAAGAACATAACACCACAAGGATCCCAACAAGTGCCGCAAAACCTCTGATCTTTCCTTAGCCAAAATATGAAAAATATGTACAATGATATCAAAAGTCTCCCAAGAGTCCAACCTCTCCAACCTCTGAAAATGATTGAAAAATTAAAATATATAGATCATCCTAACCCCTTCCCACACCTCTAGGGGTCGAATTCCTCCTTCAGGGGTCAGTTCCAACAAATTCTAATCAAGGAACTAAAATCTAGGCAGCTAACAACTTGCCTCTAAAAGAGTGGAAACTGATTCATTTACATGATTTTCACTTTTTTAAGAGTGAATCTTCTAGAATAGGTAAAAATGAACCAAAGTTACATGCCAAACATCAATTTACATCATAAAAGCTCAAAAATTTCATCCCCAAGCAAAACTGGTCCAAACTGGCCGAAAATCTGAGCTGGAAGTTGAAAATTCAGCAAAAATTTAAGTGGGTCGCATTTGAGCCAAGTGGGTCGCATTACTTTCAGCCTGATTTGGAAGTACTTCCCGGCATCCAAATTGAGCTCATGATAGCTCGTTGGAAAGCCCTGGATGTTGACTATCCAACCCAGGTGGAATTTTCCAATTTGGACCTCATTTGACCCTCCAAAACTGCTTTCTCCCAGAAGTAATTCCTGCTGGTGCAAAAGGTGGCAGCAAGGTGGTTTTCATGGTGTTTTTGAGCTCTTTGACCATCCAGAATTTGATGAAATGCTTAGGTAATGTCTGAGGATGCATAACTAACCATGAAAAATCCAAAAATGCAAAAATTTCCTTCAGCAAGTGTCCCGAAAAAAAGTGAGCATATGAGTGCGAGACCCACTTAACTGAAAAACCTGTTTTTTGACCCAAAAATTTCAAAATGACAAAATTTTCTCCGAATTTGCTCAAATTCGGAGCAGAGGTCCTCCATCATGTATCTTGCCCATTCAACGAAGCCTCAGCCAAAATCCGAAGTGGATTAGGCCTTTTCCGCCGTCTTAGTGCTTTGCGCAACCTCCTCTTCAAAATCTTCATTCTCGCTTTGCAGACATGCATGCGAGCCCAATAATGTCCTTTCATGTGACGAACCATGTCTTTGTCTCTATCATTATCCTATGAATGTACCTGCACTGATGAAGAAGGCGAGACCCCTTCCACGCCATGTGAAGATAGCACTCGCGCTGCTGATGAAGTCAACGAGACCCCTTCCACCCTGGGTGGAGATAGTACTCGTCGTGATGTTGAAACAAAGCTCTGTGGCTTCTCTGATATGTTACCACTACTGGTGCACTGCTATGCTCCATCTCAGTACATCAACCTCAACGATTGAGTCACTGTCCGACTCCTACTCATACTCTGACTTCTGTCTCTGACATGGCTTTGAACAAGATATTTGCAATATGTATATATTGATATAGATGCAGTGAAGTCAAAGTTTCAATACATTCTCAAAACCCAAATATATTGCATATGTACCAAAGCATCATAGGAAACACACAATGGTAATAGCTCTGTTTAGGTGGATTGGGATAAAAGAACAGTCTCTGTTTTGATTACAAGTGGATTTTGACAAATGAGTACCAAGTGCAAAATGTGGGGTGCAGCCTTTAAAATACTGGATAAAATTTGTCAAAGGGAACAATGAGTATAAGACCGTGTTTGTCAATGGGAAGTGAGACACAATGTGACAATGATCCCAGTGAAACAAAAATCCATAACAGTGGTAAAATAATGATGAAGACAACAGTGGTAGAATGAGTGTGAGGGCAGTGAGATTTTGACAACATATGCAGAGGTATATATATCAACCAAACAAAGTGGGAAATCCTTCACAAAACCATCCATATGTATTTAAAACCCTAGGGAATAAATCTGCTATGCATATAGGGTTTCACCTCTCCATTCAAATAAATCAATTTTCCCACTTCAAGACATCACAACCATATTTAAAATCTACTGAGCATTGATTGAAAACCTGTTTGAAAGCAGTTGGAGTCGATTCCACATGAATCTGGGCGTAAATATGACTTTTCTGGGCTCTGTTTTTAAGTGGGTCGCATCTCCCTCAAGTGGGTCGCATGCCACAAGTGGGTCACATGCGTTCAAATTTACACTGGCCAAAACGCACAAGTGGGTCGCATCTGCCAAGTGGGTCGCATCCCCCTCAAGTGGGTCGCATGCCTCTTGCCACATAGTGCATTTTGCAGGAGGCTTTTGGAGGCCTTCCCGGTGTCCAAATTGGGCGTGTGATAGGTTGTTGGAAATCTCTTGGAGTCTAATTTCCATCAAAAGTGGAATTATGCAATTTGGATTTTATTTACCCTGTCAAAAACCAAATCTCCCAACACTAGTCAAAATGAGCAGAAGGAGGCTGCCTGAAGGCAGAGCGCTGTTGCAGTAAACGTTTGAAGGTCTTCCTCAACTCCAAATTGAGCTCATGATATCTCATTGGAAAGGTATTTATGTCTAGTTATCATTTGACTCATCAAGAAAGTCATTTGGCCAAACATGCTAGGATAAAACGTGATTTTCCCAAGGTCACTTCAGAGGTGCATTCAATTCTCCTGAGGCAACGGTATTTTTGACATTTCTTCAAAACCATGATACCTGTGTAAAACGTGAAAGAGGTTTTTATTTCTTGGCATGTTTTTAACAAAACCCTCTCTCAGTTTTCCAAAATTCATCTTTGATTGCTCTGAAACATCTTTTGAGTGAAACTTACCCCGATGTGTGAAACAAGGAATTTTGTCGAAATGAAGCGAAAGGAAGAGGATAAGGGGCTTCTAAATTCTTGGGGAAATTTTTGGAAGTAGGGAGGGATGTTAGGAAGCAGGGGAAAGTGGAATCAGAGAGATTGAGTGAGGGGAAGGAGTCCAAAAGGGCAAAACACAGGCCTAGCCTAGAAAATTGCCAAGTTGTGGCTAGAAACTAGGGTTTGTGAAAAAATGAGGAATTTGGGGGATCTCAATCATGGGAAGTGTTTAATAAGGTATATTAAGGATAGGGGAAGGTGTGTGAACATCAGGATACAAGTTTTTCCGATGATTTGACCATCCAAGAGAAATTACCTCCAAAACCCTAGGAGAGGGAAATGGACCTTACCTAGGCACAACTGAAGCATGAACAAGATGTAAAATGGCCCAATGTAACCTGACATGATGATGAAAAACCTCTGAATGATGGAACACTTAGCTGAATGGTGACATGGACCGACATTTGGACAACTTTGGAAGGAATGAAAGCAAACCCTAAACCTAATGCCTAGTGACCAAATTTTGCTTTGAAGACTCTTTGAAATGACAAAATTTGACCTTGACACCTTAAAATCACTTTGTAAGAGCATGTTTGATCACTCAAGGAAGGCTGCAAAGGCTGACTCTAACATTGGCTCCAATGGGGATGGTAGCTCCTTGGAGGTGCCAAGAACGGCAGATCTTTGGGAGAGTAGACCAGTGCATTCATCCATTGGGCGATGGAATCATTATTTTGAACGGATAACACAAAACCTTTGACACATTTATTGAATGAAAACTTGACTGAAAACTTGACTCAAACCGACTCGATGGAAAACTGAAATAACTTGAAAAAAAACTGACTCAACAGACCAAACACAAATGACTCATGACTGACTTAAAACAAAACTTTTCCAAGCTTTTGGAAAAAAGGCAGCAGTCCATCAAGATTTGGAATCATGATGACAACCACCTGCATACCAATGAAATATGTACAATCATGTATAATTGGCTTTCCAATGTAACCAATCCAGTAGATGGCTACACCCCAAATTTCTGCTCTTACTCTCCCTGAGCGGGCGGACTGATGAACCTGTAGGCAACTCAAAATAACCACTGAAACCAAAGCTTATGATAATGAACCAGGCAATATTTATCCTTTCTAATGTTTGCAGAAGAATGTTGAAGGGGTCTTGAAAATCTTGAAGCACTGGCTTATCTGGAGATCCAGCTGCAAAAATACTAGTATCCACTTCATTCTGATCTGAAAGGAAAATTGATTTCTGAGGGATAGAAATGCACAAATCTGCCATCTGAGTGTTAGCTGTAGGTTCCTTGACCATGAGAAATTCTGGCATATACTCTTCAATTTCATGATCTAGTTCATTCTTAAACAAAAAACAATCTTCAAGGTTATTAAACATGACAGCCTTATCATCTTTGTGAAGGAAAAAATTATCTGTTTGCTGATCTACACAACTGATTACAAGACAGTCATCTTTTTCAACAGAGGAAGAAGTTTCACCAACACTTTTCTGTTTATGTGTGCACTGCAAATCTGCTGTAGCTTGGGCTGTAACAAGACCTTTCAAAAGCTGATCTATCTCATCTTCAGACAAAGGAGACAATGCCTTTTGTTTTCTTCTGCTTAAACAGTAATTATCTTCATATGATAGGGCATTCAAACTATCATTTATTACTGAGTTATGGAAAGGAGATTTATCACTTACTTGCACAAAGATCTCATTTTGATTTTCATGAACTAACTGGATTGCTTCTTCATGAAGGCTGTGTTCTAATGATGGGCTGATAGTATGACTGAGAACATTTGGATCCATTACTGTGTCTTCTGCATCCCAGATGATTTCAATAACAGAGTTCTCCTTAATGGGTTTCAGCACAAGATATGCTTGGTCATCATGATCTGAATCTGAATCTGAAGTAGCTGTATGGACATTATCACAATCTGCAATTAGAACTGGACTTACTTGCATGCTGTTGTCTTCTCTGGGCAGATCTGAAATGACATTCTCCCTTTCATCATTTTCAGCCATATAGCCATCAACCTGCTACAAAGTCTCCTGAGCATCTTGATGGGTATCCTTTAGGTCCTCTTCATATTGCTGAAATGGATTCTCATATAGAGCCTCCATGATTTCTCCGTCCATGAAATCATTATTACCATAAAACAACTCTAGATCTTCAATGAAATTATGTACATGGTCGCAACCGTTCTGAACTAAAATCAAGGATGGATATGATGCTTTATACTTTTCAAAGAACACGGTATGAAAATCCCTTAAACAGTAAATAGAAGCAGCTGGAAAACTTTCATACCATGATCGAGCTTCGTCTTCCAGAGTAGCCATAAACATTTTCATCAAACAGTCTTCAGGAAAACTGATCTTAAATTTATGCACATGAATGTGAAATTTCACGAGATGAAGAGCAGCGTCATTACCTTCCTCATTTCTGAACATAGGCAAATTCTGAAGCCAATCCACCTTGAGCATCTTATTCGGAAAACCTGGGATGTGATCTCGTCTCATGGGAGCGTATCTTCTTGCAATCCGGTCCGTCAACAGTGAGATCGCCATGAAGCATCGATTTCTGGATTGCTCAGTGAATGAAGTCGCTGGTGAATGATTTCAGCCTTGTGGTGTCTGACTGCTGTCCACCATCAGCATCAGATCTGAACTTGATACATGTACTGGGGCAATTTACAAGTTAAATGCTACGATTACAAGTTAAACCGGAGATCGACTGAAGCAGCGTTTATCTACTTCGCTGATGCATAGCAACAACGTTTCGAAGGCTACCTGGCGTGACTTCAGACTCCGTCTATAACAAGCAAACGTTTTGAGTTTCTCCCCAGTATGGTCGCCACTATGTTAGCACTCAAATCTACCTCAGGCTGAAATGAAGTAAAACTCCAGGCTACATCAAACCACGCTCAGCCTCGTAGCTAGCCCTACGAGGACAGGAGAGGGCTCTCTCCGTCAATCTCGAGAAAATAAGCAATAGGATGCGAGATGACTTACAATAAGAACTGATTTTAGGCTAGTAAAGAGATAGGTATGTTTGATTTTTTGTTTTTTGGGTTTTCGCTGGAGTAATGGGAAAACAAATTTTGGGTCCGGGGATAAGGTCAGACCTTTGCAGAGTTCAAGCTGGGGCGAGGTAGGTGATGATCTTGATGCTTTAAATTGGATATATGGATAGATCAGACCGACGAGGAGCTGAAGAGGGCAAAGAAGAACTTGGATCCTCTCCAAACAGCTGAAAACATATAGAACTAACTGAATTCAAAGGTAGAGCACTGTAAACAATGGATTCAACCTCACTTACTCATTCAATTTAGTTCAGAAGCATATGAAAGGATGGCATACATTAAACATGAAGAAACTTACAGTAAACAAAGAGGAAACACCATCAAGAACAAAACACCACAAGGATCCCAACAAGTGCCGCAAAACCCCTGATCTTTCCTTAGCCAAAATATGAAAAATATGTACAATGATATCAAAAGTATCCCAAGAGTCCAACCTCTCCAACCTCTGAAAATGATTGAGAAATTACATCATATAGAGCATCCTAACCCCTTCCCACACCTCTAGGGGTCGAATTCCTCCTTCAGGGGTCAGTTTCAACAAATTCTAATCAAGGAACTAGAATCTAGGCAGCTAACAACTTGCCTCTAAAAGAGTGGAAACTGATTCATTTACATGATTTTCACTTTTTTAAGAGTGAATCTTCTAGAATAGGTAAAAATGAACCAAAGTTACATGCCAAACATAAATTTACATCATAATAACTCAAAAATTTCATCCCCAAGCAAAACTGGTCCAAACTGGCCGAAAATCTGAGCTGGAAGTTGAAAATTCAGCCAAAAATTTAAGTGGGTCGCATTTGAGCCAAGTGGGTTGCATAACTTTCAGCCTGATTTTGAAGTACCTCCCGGCATCCAAATTGAGCTCATGATAGCTCGTTGGAAAGCCCTGGATGTTGACTATCCAACCCAAGTGGAATTTCCCAATTTGGAGCTCATTTGACCCTCCAAAACTTCTTTCTCCCAGAAGTACTTCCTGCTGGTGCAAAAGGTGGCAACAAGGTGGTTTTCATGGTGTTTTTGAGCTCTTTGACCATCCAGAATCTGATGAAATGCTTAGGTAATGTCTGAGGATGCATAACTAACCATGAAAAATCCAAAAATGCAAAAATTTCCTTCAGCAAGTGTCCCGAAAAAAAGTGAGCATATGAGGGTGAGACCCACTTAACTGAAAAACCTGTTTTTAGACCAAAAAATTTCAAAATGACAAAATTTTCTCCGAATTTGCTCAAATTCGGAGCGAAGATCCTCCATCATGTATCTTGCCCAGCCAACGAAGCCTCGGCCAAAATCCGAAGTGGATCAGGCCTTTTCCGCCGTTTTAGTGTTTCGCTCAATCTCCTCTTCAGAATCTTCATTTTTGCTTTGCAGACATGCATGCGAGCCCAATAATGTCCTTTCATGTGACGAAGCATGTCTTTGTCTCTATCATTATCCTGTGAATGTACCTACGCTGATGAAGAAGGCGAGACCCCTTCCACGCCATGTGGAGATAGTACTCGCGCTGCTGATGAAGTCAACGAGACCCCTTCCACCCCGGGTGGAGATAGTACTCGTCGTGATGCTGCAAACAAAGCTCCGTGGCCTCTCTGATATGTTACCACTACTGGCGCACTTCTATGCTCCATCTCAGTACATCAACCTCAACGATTGAGTCACTGTCCGACTCCTGCTCATACTCTGACTCTGTCTCTGACATGGCTTTGAACAAGATATTTGCAATATGTATACTGATATAGATGCAGTGAAGGCAAAGTTTCAATGCATTCTCAAAACCCAAATATATCGCATATATACCAAAGCATCATAGGAAACACACAATGGTAATAGCTCTGTTTCGGTGAATTTGGATAAAAGAACAGTCTCTGTTTTGATTACAAGTGGATCTTGACAAATGAGTACCAAGTGCAAAATGTGGGGTGCAGCCTTTAAAATACTGGATAAAATTTGTCAAAGGGAACAATGAGTAGAAGACTATGTTTGTCAATGGGAAGTGAGACACAATGCGACAATGATCACAGTGAAACAAAAAGCCATAACAGTGGTAAAATGATGATGACAACAGTGGTAGAATGAGTGTGAGGGCAATGAAATTTTGACAATATATGCAGAGGTATATATATCAACCAAACAAAGTGGGAAATCCTTCACAAAACCATCCATATGTATTTAAAACCCTAGGGAATAAATCCTCTATGCATATATGGTTTCACCTCTCCATTCAAATAAATCAATTTTCCCACTTTAAGACATCACAAGCATATTTAAAATCTACTGAGCATTGATTGAAAACCTGTTTGAAAGCAGCTGGAGTCGATTCAACACGAAACTGGGCGCAAAACATGAATTTCTGGGCTCTGTTTTTAAGTGGGTCACATCTCCCTCAAGTGGTTCGCATGCCACAAGTGGGTCGCATGCGTTCAAATTTACACTGGCCAAAACGCACAAGTGGGTCGCATCTGCCAAGTGGGTCGCATCCCCCTCAAGTGGGTCGCATGCCTCTTGCCACATAGTGCATTTTGCAGGAGGCTTTTGGAGGCCTTCCCGGTGTCCAAATTGGGCGTGTGATAGGTCGTTGGAGAGATCTTGGAGTCTAATTTCCATCACAAGTGGAATTATGAAATTTGGATTTCATTTACCCTGTCAAAAACCAAATCTCCCAACACTAGTCAAAATGAGGAGAATGAGGCTGCCTCAAGGCAAAGCGCTGTTGCAGTCAACTTTTGAAGGTCTTCCTCAACTCCAAATTGAGCTCATCATATCTCATTGGAAAGGTATTTCTGTCTAGTTATCATTTGAATCATCAAGCAAGTCATTTGGCCAAATATGCTAGGAGAAAACTTGATTTTCCCAAGGTCACTTTAGAGGTGCATTCAATTCTCCTGAGGCAACGGTATTTTTGACATTTCTTCAAAACCATGATACCTGTGTAAAACGTGAAAGAGGTTTTTCTTTCTTGGTATGTTTTGAACAAAAATCTCTCCCAGTTTTCCAAAATTTATCTTTGATTGCTCTGAAACATCTTTTGAGTGAAACTTACCCCGATGTGTGAAACAAGGAATTTTGTCGAAATGAAGCGAAATGAAGAGGATAAGGAGCTTATAAATTCTTGGGGAAATTTTGGGAAGTAGGGAGGGATGTTAGGAAGTAGGGGAAAGTGGAATAACAGAGATTGAGTGAGGGGAAGGAGTCCAAAAAGGAAAAACACAGGCCTAGCCTAGAAAATTGCCAAGTTGTGGCTAGAAACTAGGGTTTGTGCAAAAATGAGGAATTTGGGGGATCTTAGTGATGGGAAGTGTTTAATAAGGTATATTAAGGATAGGGGAAGGTGTGTGAACATTAGGATACAAGTTTTTCCGATGATTTTACCATCCAAGAGAAATTACCTCCAAAACCCTAGGAGAGGGAAATGGACCTTACCTAGGCACAACTGAAGCATGAACAAGATGTAAAATGACCCAATGGAACCTGGCATGATGATGAAAACCCTCTGAATGATGGTACACTCAGCTGAATGGTGACATGGACCGACATTTGGACAACTTTGGAAGGAATGAAAGCAAACCCTAGACCTAATGCCTAGTGACCAAATTTTGCTTTGAAGACTCTTTGAAATGACAAAATTTGACCTTGACACCTTAAAATCACTTTGTAAGAGCATGTTTGATCACTGAAGGAAGGCTGCAAAGGCTGAGTCTAACACTATGGAGGTGCAATCCTTTCATCAAATCTCGCACTCAAAAAAGAGGTTTCAACTATAGGGATTAGATCCCTATGAGCACTTTATAAATATGGGATTAAGATGGATCAATTCTATTTAATTAATAAATATGGTAGTTTATACTGATATTAGGAAAGAAAAATACTAATTTCATGGCTTGGAGGAGAGATGAACTAATCTTGCTTGGAAAAATTAACCCCAAATTATTTTGGAAGGAGTTTCAACCGAGAAAGATGCAAACTAAGAAAATATTACAACTTCTAAATGGTTTGACTATTGAAGACAATTTTATGAGCCGAATCCAAAGGTTGAACCTCCTCCTATGGTCAACACTGATACAAAAATCTTGATGGTTCAAGAGGTAGATATGGGAATCAAGAAGTTAGCTTGTGGAAAAGAAAATTACGTAGTTGAACTCCAAGAAGAGTATCTAATGTGGGGATTAAAAATTATTTCACGTCACATTTATAAAAAAATCAACAACATCAAAAAATAACGCTTCCCTAATGATTGGAAAAATAGTTTGGAAATACCTCTTTTCAAGAGTGTTGACATCAATAATCCCTCCAGCTATAGGACCATAATGATAAATTGATTGTTTGCAAACCTATTTGGGAGCATGGTAAAAAATAAGATTAGCTAGTGGGAAGAAGAAAGGGATAAACATGATAAAGGAAAAGTAAGTTTTACACCTAAACATTCCACAATTAATCATGGTATAACTTTAAGGTGCATAATTGATAAATCTTGGGAGAAAAAGGAAGAAGTCTTTTGTTTCTTTATTGATTTCAAAAAATCCTTTGACATGGTTCATAAGGATAATTTTTGGCAGAGAATGAAGGAACTTGGGGTTTTGAGGCATTTGAGAGAAGTTGTGCATAGGGTGTATGAAGAGGTGAACGTCAAAATTAGAACTTTAGCAGGAATTTTGAAAGTTTTAGTAATGATATTCAGTTCAAACATGGTTTCCCATTGTCTCCTACCCTGTTTGGTTTATATATCGACAAGCTTGAAGAGAGGCTAAAGTTGCAAGGTTGTGACAATATCCATTTGGAAAATTTTGTTACAAGGCTTGTTTTATATACAAATGACCTTATTATGATTGCTAAATATGCTCTTGGTTTGCAAGAGCACTTACTTTCCATTGATCATTTTTGTTGAAATGTGGGGATGCATGTCAATACGCGCAAAGCAAAATAGTGGTTTTCTATACGAAAATAAACATAACCAACATAAGTTCTACTTTGGAGGCAACATTCTCGAAGAAGTTACGGATTAAAAATTCCTTAGAATTGACTTCAACAAAAATCTAAGATGGGATGGATGTAGAAAGAAAATAACTTTAGGGGGTTGGAAAACATTTTATGCTTTTCAAAATAGATGTAGAGAGGTAGATTTATGTGACTGAAAAACCTCTTTAATTATTTTTGGGCTTTTAGTGATTATGGTCATTCTCTATGGTTCTGAGTTTTGGGCCATTAATACATCCAACATGTGATGGAAACAAATTGAGAAAATTCATAAGTGTTTGATTACAAACAAGTTCAAAATGAAAAGTGCAGTTCCTTATGCTATATTTTTAAGTGAAAAATGGGTTTCTTCTATTAAAATACGGCGCGGGTTGTTGGAAATATGATGCATAGTGTTGTCCTTGATGGCAACCCACTGAATGAAGATGAAGACATGTGACTGTTGACATGTGTTGTCCTTGATGGCAAACCACCTGATGAAGTTATTCTTGACTTGATGGTTTTGGTAAATGATGTAAATATGATGTGATATGATGTTTGTTGACAATATGATGCTGAGTGTTGTCCTTGAAAGGCAACCCACTTGATGAAGATGATGGCAACTTACTTGATGAAGTTGTACTTGATAGAATATGTTCTTGATGAAGAAAATCTGATGTATCTACAGTAAGTATAGAAGACAATGAAGAAAGGAATTCAGCATGTGCTAAATCTATGATGAAAAGAGTATGTGTCTAGGCATACGCGGATTTGCCTAGGGGAAGTCGCGTATGCACGCGGGAATAAACGTTCCAAGTTGCGTATGGGAAAAAGCGCTCAAAAGGTGCAAAACCAGGGGTAACCACCATGGTATTGACCCATTGTATTGGGTAATGATCCGCCTAATTGACCCCGTCCAGGAATACCATCGGAAGTAATGTAGTTTTGGGCTCATGGTATTGTTTTGGCTCATGGAATTTAAAAGGGGCTCATGGTATTGAAAAAGGGTAAACCTATATAAGGAGAAGAATTTCATTATGCAAATCATGAGTGTGGGTGCAAGATGTCTCAGCTTGAATGAATACTTCTCTGAAGTAGATATGAATGGAAAGGGTTACACTTGAAGATAAATCTGAATGTATGATGCACCAATGAAGAAGAAGGGGATCTAGATCTGAAATGCACTTGTATCTACTAGATCTGCTTATGAAAGTCCTAGATCTGTGATGAGGCGAACATCTAGGCGAGCATCTGTTTGAAGTAAAAGGGTAAATCTGAATTGAACATCTGATCTGATGAAGTATGCTGCTCTGTAATGATTGAAGATCTATACGCTACTTCGCCGCGGAGGAAGCGCGTATATACGCGGCTTCTCTGAAGTAAAAGCGTGTATGTTCAATGAAATATACACGGAGGTATACGCCGATTTGTGTGGACAGAAGCGCGTATATACGCGACATCAGTGAAGGGAAAGCGCGTATGCAAACTAGGGTTTGCTGAAGCAAGGGGTATGAAATATATGATCTGTTCTGCTGTGTTTCTGCTATCTGATCCGAGTAGATAAGTATCTGTTGATGATGTATGTTTGTGCTTAAAAGTATGGAAAGGGTCCAGTCTGAAAATATGATGAAACGTGGCCTGCAAATGTTGTTCTATTGAAGTTGTTGGATCCAGTGTGAAAATTGATGAAACGTGGTCCAAGGTGGTGCTGAAGGTTTTAGCCTTTGATCGGGGGTGCTCCCTCCAGTGAGACAGTAAATGAGATCGGGGGGTTGTAGCTCCCTTCCAGTGGTAGTAAACAAGTCGAGAATTCGTAGCTCCCTTCCGAGGAAGGCTGATATGACGCAGTGGGTGCTGCGTGTTTGGTCAAGTGCGCGACACATATGTTGTAAGATGTTTTCTCTATAATAAAATATTGAAGGGTGAGCAAGCTGGTAATTGGTTTTCTCTGACTTGGGTTTCCACCTAAAAATCCTGGTGTTATGTGTGATGCTTTGTGTGATGTTTTATTCTTTTCTTAATGCACATGTTTTACGTTTATAGAACATCTAATGAATGAATGATGGAATGATATAAGTAGAGAACTAATGGCATAGATAGATCTCCCGATTATACGCGAGTTTTATGAAGGATAATACGCGTGTATACGCTACTTAAAAACTTTATCAAAGTAGCATATGAGTTTTAAGGAATGAAAAGTAAAAATTTTTGAATATGTAGTAAATGCGGTTCACCCCCCCCCCTCACCAGTATTTTCCCAACCAATTGGTATCGGGCGTGGTCCATGTGAAGCTTGATCCCTTGAAGGAGATCAAATGTAATGGGAAAGAAGCAAAAGAAGAAGGTTACTCGAGGAAAGAAAGAAGCCTCGGAGAGAAATCATGTATAGCGAGGTGGAAGGAGATGGAAAGCAATTATTGATCGTTGCTCTTGTATTTTACTTAATTGTATATGCAAGGATTATTATAGTGAAAGAGAAGATGAAGAAGATTCGACCAAGCTCTACAAGTGCTCATGGCAAGGAAGAAGGCTACTCAAGAAGTAAGGAGATAGCGTTTGACAAAAATGAATCGGATAGTGATTGGGGTCATCCCAGCAGAAAAGATCTTCGTTGTGCAAAAAATGGTGATGATAGTGAAGAATGTATGCTATCAAAGCTATCAAGATTAAAGATGAAGATAGTAAGAAAAAAGTTGTGGAATAGAAGAAGTTATCAAAGATCAACAAAGAAAATTTAACGAAGAGGATTACGCTAACAAAGCTTTGGTGTATTTGAAATGAAAAGGATGTTACAGTGATGTATACGGTCGAAGTAAAGGATATCAAAGAAGTGGAATCATCTCGCAAGCGAGAACTTGAAGAATAAAATAAGAAGAATGGAGGGGGACTTGAAGCATAAAATGTTTCTCTAAAAACGAGATACGGAAAAAATCAAGAAGAAGAATGAAGGTCTTGAAGCTACGAGTCATCTCTCTACAAACGAGATCTTGAAGCATCGAAGTAAGAAAGATTGAAGACCTTTACAAACGTTTGAGAAAAGGAAGCCTTGAAGCAGAAATCATCTCCCTGAAAAGAATGCTGGATAAATCAAAAAGCGAGAAGATGCAAGACTTGAAACGAAATAGTCTCCCTCAAAGAAGATCTGAAGCATCAAACAAGAAGAATGAAGAAGTTTGCATCAAACATGTGGAGAAATGAAGATTGGTTGAAAGAAGAGATTCTAAATGCGAAGGATCAAGTTGAAGAGATGGAAGAAGAAAGAAGAAAGCATGACAAAGCAATGTCAGAGACTTGGAGGTTGAGGTAAACATTCTCAAAGGTAAATTAGAAGAAAGGTTAAACTTTTGAGGTTTCATGATAGTACTAATATTAAAGGACAACGTGCAGAGTAATCAAGGTCTCCTATTTATCAAACATGGTCATGGTTCCATGAAGCATTGAGGAAATCTAGCTCACAGTACCAAAAATTCGGAAGATGTCAATACAAAACCTGATGTGTTGAAAGAGCAAAGATCAACAAAGCATTCATGAATTCTCGAAGGAATTCATTCGAAAACGTGAATGTTTTAAATGTCATAATTATGGGCATGTTGCAGCAAATTGCGAGAAGCAAACGGTTCGACCCACAGAGCAACCGGAGTTCTACTCGAAAGGTACTCCTGGTAACCCGAGGGATATTGTTTTTCATGTAACAAGTGGACATAAAGCGGTTGATTGTAAAAGGAGGAAGAATAAGAAATACTCATTATGATTCTTATGTTTATTTCTGCGACCACATGAGATGTTATGTGTAACAAGTATGGACATGTAGAAAGAATGCGGGATGAACGGTCTGGGAAAGTGGACAATTTTGATACACGAGTTGGAAAGCTCAAGCAAATACGGAAAAGAAGAGGTTCGATCGGAAACGTGGGAATTCGGCCCTCTTTGCGAGTCATCCGCTTTTTGAAGCTTACTATAGATTGACTACGGGAATGATATGAGATACATTATGAGATCTATTAATGTATCGTCACAAGAACAATGTATGATGACTCTCCCATGGTTGAGTTGATTATTCTAGTTATCATTTACTTAGCAATGGTGTCCCAGTGTGGAAGGATAGATACAGGAGGTACAAGCTCGGGAGGAAATGAAGGAAGATGAATATTTTCTATGCTTCACTTTCCATAGCGGGTTATAATAACAAAAATACGTATATACAACGAGTTACAGCTTGATCGCGTATGCATTGATGATAAAGTTATCGATAGCGAAGATGCGGAAGCGGAGGTTCGAGAACATCGATCGACTGCGATGATTTCCACTATTCAACATTAATCACAGTTATACTCACTTGATAATGAAATGATACATGAGTTCTTGTGTTGAATATTATGGATGGAAGTAGTTGCTTTATGATGAAGAGCATTAGTTGTTGAGATGAAAGTCTTATAATTCAGAAATGAGGATGAGATCATGCGGTGTTGCTAATAACTGCTGCTGAAGGTGGTTGATTACAAAATTAGGGAAGGCTTAATTTGGTTTAGGGAGTGGCAGTTTGATGATTTCATTGTTGGCAATATGATTGCTTATTCTTTGGTCTTTATGATACTCATGCTCAAATAATGACTTGGTACATGGATTATTATGATGAGATTTTGAGCCACAGTTTGTGATAAGGCTATACTTTTATTCACATATGGATGAGTTGGATGTTGTTTGATTGAGAAATAAGAATAGATCATGCGAGTTGGTTACTATGGTTGAGATCGTCTGCCACCATATGTTGCTTCACATGTTAAATCTTGAAGATCTAGGTGATATTGAATGACATGGATGTTTGCTTGACACATATTTGAAGATGTTGTTACGGTATGATAATCTCTTTTTTTGGAAAGAATGTATTGATCTTGCCACCAGTCATGAAGACTACGGTTACTAGTAAACATGCTGCCACCATTGGATGACGCTTGAAGATGCCTTTACTCATTATCACATGAAGTCCGGAGACCGTCAAATATCTCGAAAGAAATTTGAACAACTGTCTTTTCCTCACAGAGGATTAGATACGGTCAAAATATAGAAGATGGTGTGAATCTGTGGTTTCTGAAACACGGTCGCGTATATACGCCAGTTCTGCCTGACCCGCGTATGTCGATTGCTGAAATTTTTTTGCTTGGAGTCGGCTCTCTTGACCCCACTGCTGCGGTCTTTACATTTGGTATATAAATCTTGTTTGGTATCTCTGGTGGTGTTCAATTCTCATAATTATTTTTCTAATGATTTGATGGGAGTACCTTGATGATTTGTTGGTGAAAGTGTTAAAGGATGCAAACTAAAGGAGGCCTTAGTCACATGAAAAGGATGTGGATATATAGATGCGAGGGGAGCATTAGCTTTGCGGGAGTATAATGCGTGTTGGCATTATGATGGTCTTTGATATGTTCTCTTTCTTGAGGACTTTAGGTGTTGGTCTTAAAGTTATATTTGTAGTTTGATGAAAGGTCATGTGAGACCCATGATGTAAAACTTGTAATATTCGATCATGTAAGGACTTGTCGAATGTTGTAAACTCACTTGGTTGATAGGCTGAGTCAAATGTGTAAACCCACTTGGTTGGGTAGTTGAGTCTCATGTAAATCCACTTGGATGGATAATTGATGTAAGTATGAGTCTTTGGTGATAGGAAGTTCATAGAGTCATGTACTTCATTGAAAAATATGTTTGAAGATTCGACATGAACTCGGGGGAGCTTAGCCCTTAAATTATTCATCGGATACGCTAACTTCCACCTGAGGAGAAAAGGAAGAGTATGTTGGTTTTGATCGCCCTTTGCCCTTGATGTCAAAGGGGAGAGTGACATGGTGTTTGAATGTCACACAGGATGATGGTGTCAAAGAATTGGGAGAGTGACATGGTGTCAATGTGCCTCTGTTGTGGTAACCAAACACCATTTTGGTTGCCATCAAGTCAAAAGGGGAGATTGTTGGAAATATGATGCGAGTGTTGTCATGATGGCAACCCTTTGAATGATGATGAAGACATGTGACTATTGACATGTGTTGTCTTGATGGAAAGCCTTTTGATGAAGTTATTCTTGACTTGATGGTTTTGGTAGTAAGTGCTAAATATGATGTGATATGATGTTTGTTATTATTATGATCTTGGTGTTGTCCTTGAAGATAAGCAGTGAGGATGATGGCAACTTAGCAAGTGAGTTGTACTTGATGAATATGTTCTTGATGAAGGAAATCGATGTATCTACGGTAAGTATAGAAGACGATGAAGAAAGAATTCGGCATGTGCTAAAATCTATGATGAAAAGGTATGTCTCTAGGCATGCAGTTGCCTAGGGAAGTCGCGTGCATATGTGAGATAAACGTTCCAAGTGGCGTATGGGAAAAAAACGCTCCAAAAGGTACAAAACAGGGGTAACCACCATGGTATTGACCCATTGTATTGGGTAATGATCGCCTAATTGACCCCATCCGGGGAATACCATCGAAGTAATGTGGTTTTGGGCTCATGGTATTGTTTTGGCTCATGGTATTGAAAAAGGGTAAACCTATATAGGAGAATAATTTCATTATGCAAATCATGAGTGTGGGTGCAAGATGTCTGAGCTTGAATGAATACTTCTCTGAAGTAGATGCGAATGGGGAAAGGGTTACACTTGAAGATAAATACGAATGTATGATGCACCAATAAAGAAGAAGGGGATCTAGATACGAAATGCACTTGTATCTACTAGATCTGCTTATGAAGAGCCTAGATACGTGATGAGGTGAACATCTAGGCGAGCATGTAATGCAAGAGTAAAAGGGGTAAATGCAGATTGAACATCGATCTAATGAAGTATGCTACTAATGATTGAAAGTCATGCGCTACTTCGCGCGGAGAAGCACGTATATACGCGGCTTCTACGAAGTAAGCGCGTATGTGCAATGAAATATACAACTGAGGTATCTGTTGTGGTTTGTGAATGGAGACGCGTATATACGCGACATACGGTGAAGGGAAAGCGTGTATCTGAAACTAGGGTTTCTTGAAGCAAGGGGTATAGAAATATCTGATCTGTTCTGTGTGTTTCTGTTGCCCGATCCAAGTAGATAAGTATACGGTGATGATGTATGTTTGTGTTTAAAAGTATGGAAAGGGTCAGTCTGAAATATGATGAAACATGGCTTGCAAATGTTGTTCTATTGAATTTTTTGGATCAGTGTGAAAATTGATGAAACGTGGTCCAAGGTGGTGCGAAGGTTCTTAGCCTTCGATCGGAGGTTGTAGCTCCCTTCCCGGGTGGGGCGGCAGCGAGATGAGGGTTGTAGCTCCCTTCCCGGTGAGGCAGTAAACGAGTCGGAGTGGTCGTAGCTCCCTTCAAGAGGTATTTCGGTCAACGGCGGTGGGTGCTGCGTGCTTGTCGATCTGCGCCATCACATATGTTGTAAGATATTTCTCTATAATAAAATATTGAAGGCTGAGCAAGCTGCGGTGGTTTTCTCCCAGACTTGGGTTTCCACCTAAAAATCCTGGTGTTCATGTGTGATGCTTTGTGTGATGGTTTATTCTGTTCTTAATGCACATGTTTGCGTTTATAGAACATCTAATGAATGAATGATGGAATGATATAAGTGAAGAACTAATGGCATAATTAGATCTCTGGTATACGCGAGTTTTATGAAGGATATCCGTGTATACGCTACTTAGCTAATCAAAGTAGCGTATGGGTTTTAAGGAATGAAAAAGTAAAAAAGTTTTGAATACATTAAATGCGTTCACCCCCCTCTTAGTATTTTTTTTCCAACACGGGTCATAAGGAATTTGAAAAAAAATGAAACAAAATGGAAAGAGGGAAGATGGCCTAAGGGTTGCTTGATTAATATGGAAATATTGGGCACGAAAAGAAGACACTGGATTGAAAGCACAATAATAAATGGTTTAGAAAATGGGGTTTTTTTTCTTGAGATGTGTCCCCGAAATAGTAAGAGATAAAATATTTTGTTATGGAGAAAGTTCCCATAAAGGTATCTTTGGAAAAGGACTAGGGAGAAATAAAAAAGTATTATATTGAAGAGTTTAATCACAATCATAATCATTAGCAAAAAAGGGCGTATGTAGGGGTCAATATTTCTTAGAGAGACAAAATTTCGTATTGCTCAATTAAGGACTAATTCATATAAAATCCGTTGTGAAACGAGTGCTGAAAACATGTAAAAGAAATGTTAGGGAAGAGTATTTATTTTTTGATCTTATGGAAAAGTGAAAACATAAAAATGTTTAATTTTAGAATGTGAGGCCTTCAAAGATAACATGGGAAGGTTATGCATATATTTTGCTGAGCTAGCTCTTTGGATATTCTATTCAGCGTGGGACTTTGTCGAGAAGTTGTGAGAGTTTATTGTGAAATTTTATAGGAAAAAGGGAAGATTACAAGAGCGAGATAGAGAAGAAATCATATTTATTTAGCCTCATAGACATTAAAATAACTTCTTCTTCTTGTACTATTTGATAATAATTTATTATAATGTATTCATTAATTAACGGGGATGATCACTATTACTAGTTACTATCAATGAATGTGGATTGACTCTCATGATTGGGTAGTGGTCCATTTTACTAATGAGTCCATAAGGGGGGTAGCCTTCCATAAGGGAAAAAGGCTTAAATAATTATTTTTGTAACTATATTGAAATTTAATCAATGAGCACATAAAAATTATGGATATTCACATGTCAATGCATATGGATATAAATTAAAATAATTATTTAAGCATATTTAAATTTAATCAATAAGCACATGAAAATTATGGATATTCACCATCATTTTAACATGTATATTATCGAATACAGGTTTATTAAAATATCATGGGCCATTACCATGACTTATCAATATCATATGCCCAAAAAGCAAACTCATTTCGAATCAAAATATTTTATAAATATTCTATTTTAATTTAAATTTTTGTAACATGAATTTAAATTAAAACATAATACTTACAATAAATTAAAATGTAACAAGATCCTTAACCATGGATATTAACCCTTATTTTTAAAATTAGAGATTATTAACTTGTAAATAGGCTTTGTTAGAATACCATGGGCGAGAGTAACATGGCTATCAATACCACTTTCTCAAAACTAATAACTTATTTCAAAATCAAAATATTTAATAAATATTTTATTTTTTTGCATGAAGAGCGATACGGGCCCGGTATAGTAGAGATGTTGTAATGAAATAGTTAATGATGCGAGGATCTGCTATAGAAAACACATTCCTTCACTCGGGAAATGAAGACTCTCAATAATTCTTCATTAAAAACCATAAAAATATTTAGACAAAAAATACACATATGAAGGAAGGAGAGCCATTCAAATGAAATACTAATATAAAAAAACATAAAAAACTCTTTTTAGCCAATTAAAGTAATTCATTAGCACTCCTATCTTATTTGTAGATACATTGTAATTTCGTGTAAACATTTTGACTTGGTCAAAATAAAATAAAATTGAAATTATATTAAAAATATAATAATTAACTATGATATTTATCAATAAAACATTTTGAGTTGCTCAAAATTACATAAAAATAAAAAAATGATTAGTAATCAATATTTATAATTATAGTTATAATTATAATTAATTATAATTAATAATAAAAATATTAACTACAAATCTACAAAACTTTTCTCGGGTCAAATCTTTTTTCAAATACGAACTTCATTTAGAGTGAAAAGAGATGTTGACCTCTCTTGACACTTGGTAGATATGAAGTTAAGATGGACCTTGTCTTTAGGTCAATGTTATGTCTTAATCAACATATCATATATACAAATATTAATATTTTAATAATTTCATTGTTTTTAATTAAATAAATAAATAATATTTCTGGTTAAATGCATTAATTATTATTTTTCAATATTGAAATAATTGATAATCTACTGCGGGTGATATTAGAAAACATAATAGATTTTGAACTTTATGAGTCTTATACAATGTGTGTTGGGAGATTTAAATATCATTTAAGAATTAAGTCATTTGAAATAATTATTATCCTTTTCACTTTACATAATTTTAGTAATATGATGATGATGATGATGATGGTTAACGTCCCATCGAGACCAATCTTTTCGTCTATCCAACCTAAAGAAAAGAGTTATTTAGTTTGATTTAATATTTTATTCCTATGCTCAAAAAGCTTGGAGAGAAGCCTCCAGAGCTCACTATAATGTTGACATATTTAAAGGCTAAGAAGGTGAATGTTGCAACAAAGATTATGAAATTGAGCTCTAATGTGGTTGTATGCGGGGGCACTCTAAGAGGAAGTGATTTTCATTCTCGATGTTCATATTCTCACGGAGATGGAAGATCCTTTCCCGATCGATGGTGTTTTAGGAGACGTCCAATGAAATGTGTTTCACTATGGAGCTCATGAGAGTTCGTTCTAATCTTGGTTATCTTAATTTTCTTCTTTGAGATAGTTAAAAGACAGAGATACTTCTGATCTTCTAAGATGGGAGTTGATGACCTCCTTATAATATCTTAATTTTCTTTTAGATACTAGATATTTCTCACACCATATTTTTTCTTTGAACTTAGAAGTAATAATTTTTTTAATGTTATTAATATTTTGCAATGCAACATTCTCATCAATATCTCAATGGTTTAACCAGGTCCTAGTGTCTTTATACCAACCTCATTTAAGCCTTAGGTGGTTTTGGATGGAATTTAAAGCTAGCTTAGGAAGTCTATGGTCTCATATGCTGTTGAGGTTATGCTTGTACAATAGGGGAAATACCCACTTCTATAAAGAGAATAGGATAGCATGTATTACATTTAATTTTTAGGTTATACGTTATAAAACACTTCTAGATTTTCTCAATCTTTCTCCAGGATTCTCTAGAGATGTTGCAACTCCAAACCTCAGATCCATATAAGATAACAGGAGTGACTAAAGCTTTCAAAGAGGAACTTCTTTCTATCCTAGATTATGAGGTTTTCTCCATTTTATAATTATTTTTCAAGACCCAAAAATAAGCTTTCCACCCCCCATTAATCCTTTTGCGAATGCTAGAGTTTCGATTGAGCTTGTGATGAATATCAATTCCTAGGTACTTGTAAGATGACACTTCCTCCAAGATACTATTTTCATACATAAAATTAGCGTAATTGTCCTATTGGATTTGATAATCATAACTTTAGTTTTGTCGGGTGTTAACAGACATACCCAATGGTAGAGCATAAATCCTTAAGAAGTCTAAGTTTCTTATCAAGATCGGATGGGCACCTTGTGAGAGGAACAATATCATCAAGACAAAGAAGAAGGATGATCACCAATCCCAGCTAAGATCGTTGCAACACATCCTACTTCCTCTAAACAACATTCTATCTTATTTAACTCCAATATTACACTTAATATCTTTAGACCACCCCTCATTACTCTTTAACTTGGCAATTACATTCTCGTATAACCTTATAGAAGTCGCTCTTAGCTCAAAGGGAACATTTGGTTGTTCTAATATATTCCATAGATTGTTTCTAGGAACAGTATCGAAAGCCTTTCTAAAGTCCACAAAGCAACATAAGAGATTGGATTTATCATTGCAGCATTCCTCCACAATGATCCTAAGCATAACAATGTGGTATGTTGTTGAGTGCTGCCTTCTGAAACCAACTTGGCTTTTAGCCCGCTTACCTTCACTTTCAAGCCAAATGTTCAACTTCTTTTCGAAAATAATACCATATAACTTGGCCAAGAGAGGGCTGATCATAATTTTCCGACAATTAGAGGGGTTATTTGTATCCCCACTTTTAAAAATAGGGATATTTAGGCTCTGAGTCCAAGCTTTAGGCTTGCCCGCCTAGTTGAAAAGCTTGTCGATGTGGGGGATGAGGACAGGACCTCCAATTTTTAAGATTTCCTCCTCATAACCTTCAATGTCTTTAGCTTTCCCATTTGCTAGGCTTTTAACCCCAAAATCAATGTCTTCTAATGAGAAAAATTCTTTCGTTGTGAGCAGGGTTTCAAATTTAATGCTTGCATTTGGAGATTCATAAAGATTTTTAAGATAGGAATTTCAGTTGTGTAAATCAATTTTATTATTATCTTTAGTTTTACTAGTTAGAATCTGCCTACAGAATTTCATAGGAGCCACCTTAGAAAGGTGTAAGAGATTCTATTGTCTCTTACGAATATGTTGCCCTTTTTTCCATTTAGTTAGGGCTTTGTAGATTTTTATCTTATCAATTTTGAGAGATTCATAGAATATGAGAGGGTTGTAGTAAAATTATGATAGAGGTCATCTATGTTGTCTATACTAGAGAAAGGAAGCCAATTAGTTTTTAATTCATTTAGAAAGAGATCGTTTTTATTTCTATCAAAGATTAAGTTCTTTTGGCTATAACGATTATCTTCAATGAGATCTCTATGCATCACAAAATTGAGAGTTGTGAATAAAGGCTTATGATGAAAGTCAAGGGTCTAATATATCAATATATATATATATATATATATATAAAATAAAACATTAAAAACCCATTAATTTTTAAATGAAAGGTTCAAATGCCAGTACCATTGTCGGCTTTATAGAATCAAAATATGTTAATGTGAATGTTTATGTATATATAATTCAAAGATCTATTCAAAAAAAAATCCAGATCTTGGTATCACTTCATATTTCTCTATCAGATCTCTTGATGTGCAGGAAACTTCATATCTCTTGATCAGATTGATTTTTGAAAATTGTAAAGTATTTGAGTTCGGTCATTTGGAAGGAATGGAAGAAGGAAACTTCCTATCTCTTGATCAGATTGATTGTTGAAAATTATAAAGTATTTGAGTTTGGTCATTCGGAAAGAATGGAAGAAGGTAACATAAGAAATGATAGAAACGGTTGTCAACTTTCTGACAGAGAAATGGTTCTTCGTCTTCTAAGGGACATGGAACCCGCACTAATCGAAATCGAGGCAACAACCACTGATGTAGAAACTGAGGATTTAGTGTCTAGAAAATATTTAGATGTTGAGAATTTGGTGTCCAGTGTGACTATTGGTACAAGGGAATTGCAGAATATATTGGTGTCCAGCGTGACTATTGATAGAAGGGAATTGCGGGATATCACAGAAAATGTTAGTCTACGAGAGTTGGACAAAGAGTGGCAGGGAGAGAGAATAGATTGGACAAATGATGCTGAAAATGAGGGTGATGAAGACTATATGGTAATTCTTAGGTTGGTGGAGAATATAATCGTCCTCAGATATATTGAGGATTTTAGTCCACAAAGCGTCGATGATGACGAAGATCATAATCAAACCCCTTTTTTCCACTCATGTAAGAGTTTATTTATTTTTTTCCATTACATCGATATCTAATGAGTCATGTTTGTTATAGATATCATTAGAAAATAATCAATTATTACATACCTTGGGGTCTTTAATGAATTGTGGTAATTCAATCAAAATATTATAAGAACCATGAAGAGATCCTTGTTGATTTATAGGACCTTTGCAATATGCAAAAGTAGTGTGATACTATTCATTTTTTATTATATAGGATAATTTGCTTATGATTCCCATGGTAAAGACAAACAGAAAGAATAAGAAAATAACTTGTCAACAACACTAAGTATGTTATTCCTAGTGAGGGTATTGATTTTTTACTTTACATCTCAAATCATACAAAAAATATATCACATAATGGATTTAGAGAATAATCCATATTTCATAAATATCATGTTAACATGAATTTTGTTACATTATCCATATATAACATAAGAATCACACATTCCCTCAAAAGTAAATAACCACTATGGGAGGTTCTTAAGGGCCCAAGAGGAAAAGTAAACATGAGGATAGAGGAAGTATTTCCATAAGTGTCTATCAAATCAAATTCTCAAGTGGATGTCACGATAATATGTGTAGACATAATATAAGTAAAGATAATATCCCATTATCACAAGTTTCAACTAGAAGGTGGATTCATGTAGTCTAGAATCTTGAGTTTGAACGTGTCCCTTTCTTTAATTGCCCATCCTGGCCATTAAGTGAGGAAGAATAAGATCCTATACAACCGATCATTTCAAAATATGTGAATACCTTAGAGTTGAAGACATAAGAAACTAATACATGAGTGGAATAAAATGGTTTGATTATGATCTTGAGGATAAAGCTTTACATTTTCATTGTCATTTGAAGTACAATTGATACAATAAAAAATTTCTAAAATACTATAATAAATTCAAATGATGTATATCATATTTTAAAACTTCATGTTTATCATTAAGAAATTACACTTTAGATATTCAATAATATAACCACAATGACAGTAGATATCACAATGCACAAAGAGAACACAATATTTTCCCTCAAAAAACTATTTTGGGAAAAAACCCAACAGTCGTTCTCATCTTTCCAACCTCATTAGAATAAATAAATTAAAGGCTATATCCAAGACATATTTAGATATCATGAATCTGATATGGAAACTCTACATATTGAATGGTGGATCCATATATTTTATGAATTCATAAAATCACCTTTTGAAGCACAATATCTCAACCACTACATAATACTTTAATTTGTTTATTCTAATGAGGTTGGAAAGCTGAGAACGATTGTTGGGTTTTTTTCCCAAAAGTGTTTTTTGAGGGAAAATATTGTGTTCTCTTTGTGCATTGTGATATCTATTGTCATTGTGGTTATATGATTGAATATCTAAAGTGTAATTGCTTAATGATAAACATGAAGTTTTAGAATATGATATACATCATTTGAATTTATTATAGTATTTCAGAATTTTTTTATTGTATCAATTGTACATCAAATGACAATGACAATGTAAAGCTTTATCCTCAAGATCATAATCAAACCCTTTTGTTCCACTTATGTTTTATTTTCTTATGTCTTCAACTCTAAGGTACTTACATATTTTGAAATGATAGGTTGCATATGATCTTATTCTTCCTCACTTAATGGCCATGATGGGCAATTAAAGGAAGGTACACGTTCAAACTCAAGATTGTAGACTACATGAATCTACCTTCTAGTTGAAAGTTGTGATATGGGATATTATATTTACTTATATTATGTCTACACATATTATCGTGACATCCACTTGAGAATTCGATTCGATAGACACTTATGGAAATACTTCCTCTATCCTCATGTTTACTTTTCCTCTTGGGCCCCTGAGAACCTCCCATAGTGTTCATTTACTTTTGACGGAATGTGGGATTCTTATGTTATATATGGATAATGCAACCAAATTCATGTTAACAATATATTTATGCAATTAGGGTTATTCTCTAAATCCACGATTTGATGTATTTTTTGTATGGTTTGAGAGGTAAATTAAACAATCAATACCCTCACTAGGGATAGCATACTTAGTGTTCTTGATGAGTTATTTTCTTATTCTTTGTGTTTGTATTTACCATCAGAATTATAAAGGAATTATCCTATATAATAAAAAATGAATATTATCACACTACTTTTGCATATTCTAAAGGTCCTATAAAGCAAGAAGGATCTCTTCATGGTTCTTATAATATTTTGATTGAATTACATATTACTAAAATGACATATTACTAGTTAAAAACTAGTTAATACTTAATTTAGCTATCATAACTTCCCACCCTGGAAGTAAAATCGTCCTTTGTCCTCCCCTTTTGCTCAAGAAATAACTCTGGGTAAGCCTCACATACAAATCCCTCATCTTCCTAAGTAGCCTCATTCGAGCTGAAGTGCTCCCATTGCACTTTAACCTGGGTGATGACTCGCTTCTAAAGCATGATTTCTCTCCAGTCGAGTATATGTTAAGGACTGACCAAAAACTCACCGTCTAACTTTACCCGCAAACAACAAAGTTTTTTTCTCAAATTCGCATAAAAATTTATGTTTCAAGTTAGGATTTTTCTAATTTTATACTACCTGAATGTTTTGCTAATGGATTACATGCTTCAGATCATGTAGATATCACTTTAGTAGGGACACATGAAACAAATTTTGCACCCGAATATGGCTAACTAAGGCCAATCGATATGCCACAGGCCCCACCCTTTCCAAGATCTGGAAAGGTCCGCAGAACCTGGGAGCCAACTTAGCACAAGAGGCCCATCTAAAGTTGCTCTTATTTTGTTTGATCCTCACATACACATTATCACCCACCTCGAATTCTCGATAAGTCCTTTTCTTATCTGCGTATATCTTCTTCCAATATTGTGTATCTCTCAGGTTTTCCCTGATCTTCCTTATCTATGATTCCATCTCAGCCAACATTTTTGGTCCAAGCATTAACTTAGTTTTGGGGCTACTCCAACTAACGAGGTTGCGATGTTATTTTCCATATAGAGCTTTGAAATGACTCATCTTAAGAGACTCCTGATAACCATTTTTTTAAGACAATTCAACTAGGTGTAAATATTCTTCCCATTTCATTGGTTTCTGTATCACGTATGTTTGTTTCATGTCTTCCAAAATGTGATTTACCCGTTCACTTTTTCCATCCATCTGGGGATGCTTAGTGCTGAAATCTATTTGGGTCCCCTGACTTGTTAACAAAGTTTTCCAGAATGCTGAAGTAAACTTCAAATCTCTGTCTGAAATAACAGTCTTTGGGATACCATGCAGTCTAAAAATTTCTCTCATAAAAATATCTTCTATCTGTATAGTATTGTAACTAGATTGTATAGGCATAAAATTTATAGCCTTACTCAATATGTTGATCACCACCATAATGGATTCATTGTGCCTTTTTTACCATGGAAAACTAGTAATTAAGTCTAGGGATATGACCTCCCATTTCCATTCAGGGACTAGTAAGGGCTACAACAATCCAGCTAGATGTTGATGCTCCATCTTGACTTGTTGAAACTCCAAACATTTGTTGAAGTATTCAGCAATGTTTATTCACATACCAATCAAGAAATATTTTTTTCTAATTGCAGTCAACATTTTCTGGTGTCTTGGGTGTTCTGCATAATTACTACCATGATATTCATTCATGATTAGTTCCTTTAGATCCACCCATTCTGGGATATATATATTTTCTCTAAAGGTTAGCTTTTGTTCTTTACTAACTCCATACTCATAAGTGATTCCTTGCTTTCTGGCCTCCTCCATTTGTTTCCATAGAAATTGGTATTGAGGATTATTTTGTGCTTTCTCTTTTACTTGATCTAAAAAATTGCATTCAGGCCAGTTATAGCAAAGCTCATAAACACAATGAAATTTTCTACTTAATGCGTCAGCCACATGATTTTCCTTACCCTTCACATGCTGAATATCCATATGAAACTCACTTAGGAATGCATTCCATCTTGCCTTTCGAGAGTTTAAATCATCTTTCTTGAAGTAACTAGTTAGGCTACTATGATCAGTCTTTAATATAAACTTCTTTCCCAACAAGTAGTGTCTTCATACCTGGAGTGCATGTACTACTGTTGTTAACTCCATATCATAGGTTGAATGTCTTTGTTCATTCTCTTTTAACTTCCTTAACTCATAGGCAACCACCTTTCCTTCCCATGATAAAAATGCCCCAACTCCTTCCTTACAAGCATCTGTACAAACCTCAAATTATTTGTCGGGATCAGCTACCCTCAACATTGGGGCAGTACTCAACATATGCTTTAACTTTTCGAAACTATTCTGGCACTCATTAGTCCACTTAAATTCTTTTCCCTTTCTCTACAAGGAGGTGATTTGCAAAGAAATTCTGGAAAACCCTTCAATGAACCTTTGGTAGTACCTAGCCAATCCCATAAAGGATCGGATATTTTACACATTTTGGGGAACTCACCATTCCATAATTTTCTTAATTTTTTCTAGGTCAAATGCTATCCCTTCTACTGAAATAACATGGCCTAAGTACTGGATTTCTTCTTTGAAGAAATCACATTTGTTAAACTTGGCGTACAACTAGTGTTTTCTTAACATTTCCAACACTATTCTTAGGTGCTCCTTATGTTCTTCCTAATTCTTAGAATAGATTAAAATATCATCAATAAATATTAGCACAAACTTGTCCAAGAAGGGGTGAAATATATTGTGCATTAACCTCATAAATGTTGCAGGCGCATTTGTTCAACCAAAAGGTAGTACCAAAAACTCATAATGACCATACCTCGTACAGAAGGAAGTCTTGTATATATCCTCATCCTTAATCTAGATCTAGTGTTATCCAAACCTTAAGTCTATTTTTGAGAATATTGTGCCCCCCTTCACCTGATCAAACAGGTCATCAACCTGAGGTAAGGGATATTTATTTTTTACTATCAATTTAATGAGCTATCTATAATCCATGTACATCCACATGATTCCATATTTCTTATTTATGAACATCACTAGTGCTCCCCAAGGGGACATGCTCAGAGGAATGTATCCTTTGTCCCGCAGGTCTTGCAATTCCATTTTTAATTTAGTTATATCTGCAACACTCATTCTGTAAGGAGCCCTTGAAACTGCTGATGCTCCTGACATTGACTCAATGGTGAAATCAATATCTCTTCTTGGGGGTAATCCAGGTACATCTTCTAGAAATACATCCATGAAGTCTTGTACCACCCGTATGTTTTCCATCATAGGGGTCTTCTCCTTGGAATTGGCATATCCCACCTAGATAGCATAAATATGAGATCCCTTCCTGATACATCTATTCATTTGAAATGTTGTTATAGGATACAGCCGTAGTGGTTTCTTGATTCCTTGAATCTATTTGTGTGTTCCATCTTGCATTATGTAGTATATAATATTTTCTTTATAGTCCACCAAAGTCCAATGTTTCTCTATACAATCCATACCCAGAAAAACATCATAGGATTGTAATGGAAGTATGTTCAGATCCACGTTTAATTTCGTCTCCAAGTTCTAATGTACAATTTGGAATTTTGGCACCTACTTTTCATTTTTCTCTTGTGGCTAGTTGTACCAGGAAAGGATTTATGAATTTCTGACCTTCTAATTTACATAATTCTACTATTCTTGGCTTTACATAACTTAAACTCGCACCTGGGTCAACCAAAATAGAAAAAGACTAGGAGAGTAACTTACCATCCAATTCTATCATCACTAGTGGATAATCCACCTGACGATCTTCCAATGTTGCATTGATTCGAGGTATATTTAAAGCTACATCTCCCACTATAGAAGCTTCCCACATATTAGCAATTGTTTCACTTCTCCCTCGTTTTGGGTGATTCTTATAACAATGCACCTCACCACACCCCCAACATTACAGGGGTGGTCTGGACACTTGTCCTTGCTCAGGTTTGTTGGAAGCCTTTGTAGGCCTCTATTTGGCATGCCATTGGGTTCTTTGATGATTTCTACCATATTTATTTCTTACTGAACTTTGTGTAGAATTTTTAAAATTCTTACTTATTTCACACTTGAATTTTGAACTGTTTTTCAGTCCTTTTCTTGGCTGCCAACATTTTCCCACTTCCCCTTTTGCCTTGCACTACTGGTAGCACATTATTGCCTTCCGAATTTCTTCGTTCATGGTCCTAAGATTTATGAATTCAATTCATTCCTTCCTGTGGGCAAGAAAACTACTCAAGAACCTCTGAACCTTAGACTTTTCATGCCTGAGATAAAGAACATATCCTAGTAGGGAGGTGAACTTGGTTATATACTCATCCATAGTCATCTGACCCAGTTTCAAATCATGGAATTCTATGGATTTTTTGTGATAGAAATGTTATGTTAAATATTTTTCTTTAAAGTATTGCTGGAATGAATCCCATGTCACATCTTCATCTTCAATGCTGCGAATATTGTTTACCTCCTCCCACCATAGGGTGGATTTTTCTCTCAGTTGGTAAATTACTATTATGGCTTGAAGGTCACTATTGTACTCGTATACTTGGATGTACTTATTCCTATTTATCAACCAAGCCTCTGCCACCTCTTTAGCTTCTCCATCATATGTAGCTGGTTTTATCTTCCGAAACTTACCTTGAACCTCCACTTTGTTTCTTAATTTCCTGCTAATATGACACATTGACAGATTCTAATTCATTGTAGTTCATGTTCTTGTTTCTTCACTATGAAGGGATCCTGCCCATTCTATCCGTGGTTTAGTCCTAGGTTTGTCGTTTCATATCTGTATCGGGTCTGGGTTGTAACACCCCTTGATTTTCTCTGTTAGAAAGGCTCTTAAATATCCTTTCCTACTACTGCATCAGACGTTCATTGTCACTTCTTACTTGGACCATTTCCTCCTGAAACTTCTATATAGTACTCAACGATATGCTGGTCTCATGTTGGTGTTCCTCTAGTAGTTTATTTCTATGCTGGTGCTGATCTACACTCAACTGAATCCAAATTTTAGGATTCATTTCTGGTTGTGCTTGAGGTTTAGGTTCCCTGGTAGTCTGAGATGTTTTTTGTATCGAACCCCTTCTCATATCATCCTTTATAGTACTACTTCTTTTCTATGCATCAATATACAAAAATTTTAACCCATTAGGTGACCCCTACGGTCCCAGCTTGTGAATGTTGCTTTGATACCACTTGTAACATACAACATAAAAAAAAAATTACTTCTTACATTAATGTTAAAACTCCAAATTTAATCTCTGATGGCATGGTTTTAATCATATTCATAAGGTTTAGTTTCATATATATATAACCACACTTTGGTTTATGCTTTTAAAAGTGAAGAATTATGCATATAACTTTATATTTCCGATACACACAAAAGTCCAAACATTATCTAAGGCAATGATTTATACCTTTTGATGTTCATCACATTTTTAATAAATGTTTCAATTATTGTTTTTATCATATGTCCTTTGTTGTGTCCTTTGAAATTTATTGACATTCCAGTTGTTTTATTTCATTGCATCTGTGTTTATGATTTATTGGGCCACCTGGCCTCCTACGCACCATTCAATCATTGGGGATCTACGGTGAGTTATTTTGGTGAGTTATTTAGGTGTTACCCTACAACCCTAACTGTTTCTCCTCATTTCCACTTCTATCTGCGTGATGGGCTTGGTCTACAACCTTGTAAATTGTTTGATGTCATAGGCTCATTATTCTTCTCTACTTGGTGTTGTAACAAGTTTATAAGAGTGCATGCAAGGGTTAACTGCCCTTTTGGTTGTGGCCCGAAATGGTTAGTTCTCTATGGGTTACCACGATTTGGGAACTAGACTACCACTTTCCCTTCTTTAGATATTCGGAAAGGTTTCAGCCTCTGCAAGGTCAATTTATGCAACGTAGGTTACTGGTCCATTCTAGCTACAAAATCTCTTTTCGCAAACACAAGTAAAATTTCTAGTTTCAGATAACTGCATTATTTTCCATTATGTTTACCTTGTTCAACCCTCAACATATGCATTTAGTTTATGATGTTTAATTCCAAAATATTTTGTCTACCCCTCTTTCAGCTCGGTGCTAGACATGCCATTTTTTGAATTATTGTTACAGTTAAATAAAATTTCAAGGTTTTCATTTCAGTTAATCTTCGAGTTTTACCAGTATTTTAGCTTATTACATTATGCCAACATTTAATGATTTCTGTTGCTTATTGTTGTAGGTAAATCCTTACTCGAAGGCAAGGTCTAATTGTAAATATTGCTTCAAGGTTGAGCGCTAAGGTTTTCTTACTACTAAAAAAACCACTTTATCCTTCTAGGTACTCATATGTAAATCACTCTATATAAAAGGAATTATTCCTCTTCTCTGGAGTTTCTAGAGTAATATCACTTGGGTTTTGACTCTAGAATACAGTGCTAGTTGAGTATTTCGTTATTTCTTTTCTAGCCAGTGAATGCCAAATTCGGCTTTCTTGCATTGTCTTGAATGGCTTCCCATAATAGTAGTATGATTATCCCTTCCTTCATGTTTAATGAAGTTATTAGAGGGTTTCCTCTGAACCAATACTTTTGGTCTTGGATTAGTTTCAAAGACTCAGTTTATGTATTTCATAGTTTTTGAAATGTAACTCCATAAGAACATGTTTTACCATTTTAAAAATACTCCCTATGGGGTTTCTCATTTCGACTCTTATGAGGGAATTTTCATGGAAATTCTTAATGTATTAGCCAAATGTGTTTTGCGATGCAATATATACATATATGCATTGTGTTTCTATTATATGTACTTTCATGTTAACAGTTTTGATATTTACGTTCCGAGCCTCTGGCTAGATCATGAGTTTTGTTCTCTACCTTATCTTAGTTTCAATGTGCCTTGGTTTTCATTCAGCTTATTCTTTAGCTAGTTATCTGCGTAGCATACAACTCCTGGAATTGATAATTTTATTCTGGCATAGTTTTTTTTTTTCATTTTTAATTTAAAATTACCAACACAAAATTTTGTTTTCTTTTCAATTAGGTGATTATACCACGTCTTATTTTTGTCCGAGAAAAAATAGGCAGGAGTAATGATGAGTTCTGGGTTGAGGTTAGCACCTCATACCCAAAAATAATAGTTCACTCCCTAATAGTACTAGATGTCGTAATTCTATAGTCCGACTACTTGTTTCAAGTTTTCACTATATATATGTATGCATCCAATATCATATTCTCTCCTTTTCTAGTTATTATTATTTATTCATCTTAAACAAATTTAAATGTTCATAACATAATTTACTTAGAATTACCATATCTAGGGCAGGTTTACATAGTGATTCGTGTATTTCCTTATACATGGCCAAATACAGTTCTTTCCTATAGAATGCCTCCTTATAGCAATATTATTGAATTCATAACCAATTTGTAGAAATCATAAACAATTTGCATAAACTTATATTAATTGTACAAACTCATAATAATTTGCAGAGCCCATGAATAATTTGAAAAACTCATTTCTTTTCTTTCAAATATTTTTCCATCATAATATTGCTTTCCCTTAATCTATTTAAACACATATTTATCTGAAAATTCCTATAGTAACATTCCTGTCTAATTTATCTGAAATGAAAAGTACTTATCTGAATGTGAAATCTATTGATGATGTCCACCCAACCATCAATAGAGGTGATTATGTTCTTCTCTTTCCCCCGTGCTCCACACCTAAGAGGTATAGGTTGATAAACATTTATGTTAAGGCCCGAGGACCCCAAGTCCAGTCAATAACAGAGATTCTCAAGAAACGCTAATTGATTTCCACTACTCTCTACCAGCTCAGGAAATTACTCACTCCCTTGCATCGTTAATGAGAAAACCCCCTTTTTCCTCACTAGGATGCACCTTTTATCCTTAGTGGAAAAGGTAATTGTTCAAAACTATTCAACCACATCTTAGTTCTTGGAATACTTTTACCATCAATATTTTTTTTTTACTTTCATGGAACTACTTTTCCATAACTAGTTTTATTTCTCATAACAAAAAAAATAACCTTTTACAGAAAACAATAAATGTTTCAGTCTTTCTTCAAAATACTAACTAAAATGACATATTACTAGTTAACAACTAGTCAATACCTAATTCTTTTGGGTATGTGTTATATTCTTTCAACAACTAATCACGCGTGGGGGGTGACATGGGGGGCGATAGCCCCCCCTATACATTACGTTGGGTGCAACGTCGGGGGGTCAAAGGGGGGTGGTAGCCCCCCCATCGGGGTCCGGGGCAATGCCTCGAAAAAAAAATTGGTCCTTATTTTCGAGTGAGCAGATCCACCCATGGTTTTGTGCATGGGTTTGCACATGATTTTGGGGTATGATGGTTTTCGTCCCATGTTATTTTGTAGATCCGGTCAAGGGAAGTATGGTTATGTTCTAATCTAGGGTTAATGGATTGGGGTTTATGTATGATGCGGCATGCATATATGTGTTATAACACTAAAAGGAATATAATTAAAAATCAAGTTGGTCATCCCGATTTTGGATCCAGGGGAATATCTCAGTGTTTATCTATTTTATTTTTTATGCTCTCGCTATTGTTTATTTTATATCTTTAAGATTCATTTACAGATAATTTATGTACAGGGTTAAAACCTACATTTGGTATCAGAGCAGTTTTAGCTTCAAGGGGATGCCTTTGCTGTTGAGATATTTTTTTCTCGGGCCTGAGGTAGACCCTGTTCAGTGGGAGATTTGTGGGATCGATTCTTATGGTGAAAGAAGATGGCGAACGGCATGAAGATAGAGATCGAGAAATTTAATGGTCATAGTTTTGAGTTGTGGAAGCTCAAGATGGAGGATCTGTTAGTGGATAAATATCAGTGGATCATGATAGATCCGAGTACTAAACCAATGCCAATGTCAGATGAAGACTAGAAGAAGCTGGATTGGAAGGAAAAGAGCATAATATGATTATGTGTCTCATATTCAGTATTGTTGAATGTATCTAGGGAAGCTGCATTGAAGACCTTGTGGGACAAGCTAGGGACTTTGTACCAATATAAGTCTCTGGTGAATAAATTTTTCCTATAGAAAAAGCTGTATAACCTGAGGATGAAGGATGGAGACTCGGTGATAGAGCATTTGAATGCCTTCAATACTATGGTAAGTCAGCTGTCATGTGTTGATATTAAAATCTCAGATGAAGATAAATGCATCAGTTTTTTGTGTTCTCCACCAGACTCCTGGGATAGTCTAGTTATTGCAATAGGTAGCAATACAACTACCTTGAATTTTGATGACATTGTCTCAGCCCTGTTTTCGGAGGAAATGAGATGGAGAAATATGGAAGGTCAGAATGGAGATGTCTTATCTATACAAGGAAGGTCCCAGAATAGAAACAAGAATAAGGTTTCGGGTGGGAGATCTAAATCTAGAGGGAGATTTAAATCTCCTGGAAAGTTTGTAAAGGTGTGTTGGAAATGCGGAAAGGAAGGGCACTACGAAAAGGACTGCAAGTCTAAAGCTCCTTGGAAAGAAAAGGGATCTGATGATGCTCCTTCTGTAGAGGCAAAAACCACCTCAGATTAAGGTGGGGATGTGTATTTGGCTTCTTCTTCAAATACGCATGTAGATCATGAGTCATGGTTGATTGAATCGTTTTCATCCTTCCACTTCACTCCCCATAGGTAGTGGTTTTGTGAGTATGAGAAATATGATGACAGTGATGTCTTCTTAGGTGATGATAGGAAGGCCAGAGTCGTCAGACATGGAAAATTCAAGCTGAAACTGTAAGGTGGAAGGATTAGAACACTTCCTAGTGTTCTGCACATTCCTGAATTGGCCGGAAATATGATTTTTATAAGCAAGATGGATGATACAAATGTAAAAACAGTGTCCGAGAAAGAAACCTGTAATATGGTTCAGGGAGCACTAGTATTAATGTGGGGAGTTCAGATTGGAACTCTGTACAAGCTTCAGGGTAGCACTGTTATTGTTGGGTGCAACAGTTCTGTGGTTCCTGAAAGTGGAGCAGAAAGACTAGCAATCTCTGGAGAAAATACCATGCTATGGCATCAAAGGTTTGGACATATTGGAGAGAAGGGCCCTCGGATACTGTATGGAAATGGTATGGTATAAGGTATGTATAATAGCTCTCTGGATTTTGATTTTTGTGAATATTCTGTATATGGGAAGCATAATCTTGTGATTTTTCCTTCTAGTGCTAACAGTGCACAGCGATGTGTTTGGACCTATGTCGGTTCCATCACTGGGTAAGTCTACATACTATGTTTCATTCATAGATGACTTCTCAAGGAATGCATGGATATATTTCTTGAGGAAGAAATCTGAAGTCTTTGACAAATTTAAAGAATTTAAGGCTCTGGTGGAAAAACAGAGAGAGAAGAAGATAAAGGTGCTGAGGATAAATAATGGTAGGGAGTTATGCAAGAATGAATTTGAAGAGTTCTGTAATAAGTGTGGTATTGCATAGCAAAATACTACTCCATACACACCTCAAAAAAATGGAGTTGCAGAAAGAATGAATAGAACATTGATGGAAAAGGCAAGAAGCTTGCTCAGTGGTACTAGGTTAGGACAAGAATTCTTGGTAGAGGTAGTGGAGACTGCATGTTACTTGGTCAACAAATCACCTTCATTATTGTTGGAGGATAAGACTCCACATGAGGTATGGACTGGTAAGAAACACTCTCTTTCACATCTAAGGGTATTTGGATGTGATGAATATGTACATGTTCCAATGGAGAAAAGGACCAAGTTGGATAATAAATATGAAAGGTGTATCTTTATTGGTTATGAGGATGGTTTAAAGGATTACAAGCTTTGGAACCCAGAAACAAGGAAGGTTGTGTACAACCGAGATGTGGTGTTTAGAGAGGTGAAATATGTTGTTAAACATTAAGTCCTACCAAATGAACATGAGAAGATAGAGTTTGAGCTAAAGGAGGATGAATTAGACTCTACAACAGGAGAAGACTCAAAAGAAGAAGAGCCACAAACTCCAATTGTGAGAAGATCAGCTTGGGAAAGAAGATAACTAGAAAGATATAGTCCATCTACTTTATGTTCAATTTTTTCTTTAACTATAACTGATGATGATCCTAGAACTGTCAGGGAATCAGTAGATTCAGAGGATGGAAAAATCTGGAAGGAGGCCATGGTTGATGAAATGGCATCCTTTCATAAAAACGAAGCATGGGATCTGGTGGAGTTTCCAGCTGAAAGGAGCCCATCGGGAGCAAATGGGTGTTTAAGAAGAAGATGAATGTAGAAGGCAAGGTGGAGAAATACAAAGCTCAGTTGGTAGCAAAAGGTTATTCCTAGGTGTCGGGAATTGATTTGGGTGATATTTTTTCTCCCGTCGCCAAAGTTACTTCTATTAGATTACTTTTATCTGTTGTTGCTGCATTTGATTTTGAGGTAGAACAGATGGATGTGAAGGCAACATTTCTTCATGGGGATCTGGAAGAGGAGATCTACATAAAACAACCTGAAGGCTTTATGGTGAAGGGGAAGAAAGAACTAGTATGCAGGTTAAAGAAGTCTTTATATGGGTTAAAACAATCTCTAAGGATGTGGTATCAGAAATTTGATACCTACATACAAGGACTTGGATTCACCAGAAGAAAGGAGGATCACTATGTTTATTTTAAACTAATTGGTGATCATGTTATTTACTTGGTCTTGTATGTGGATGATATGTTGTTGATTAGAAATGACAAAGAAATTTTCCAACATTTGAAGACCAGACTATTCTTCAAATTCGACATGAAGGATCTTGGTGCTGCAGAATATATTTTGGGCATGGAAATTAAGAAATACTGGGAAAAGAGGAAGCTTTGGTTAAACTAGAGGAAGTATGTCAAGACTATATTGCAAAGGTTCAATATGCAAGATAGTAAACTAGTGAATGTTCCGATTCCTGTAGGTACAAAGCTGTCTGTTGAACAGTGTCCGAAGACACAAGAAGCAGAGGAGGATATGTCCTGTGTTCCATATGCTAGTGCAGTGGGTAGCCTGATGTATGCAATGCTCTATACTAGACCAGACATTGCACATGCAGTGGGAGTATTGAGCAGGTTTATGTCAAACCTAGGGAAGGAGCATTGGACAACAACAAAATGGGTTTTCAGATATTTACGTGGCACTAGTGATTATGGCTTGTCCTGCTAGGGAGTACTATGATTGGAAAGAGTGTTTGAAATTCATGGTTTTTTTGACGCAAATTGGGCTAGAGATCTGGACCAAAGAAGATCTATAAGTGGGTATGTGTTTAGCCTATTTGGAGGTGCAGTCAGTTGGATGAGTAAAATACAATCTGTAGTGGCTCTTTCAACTACAGAGGCTGAATACATAAAAGCCACTCATGTAAGCAAGGAAGTAGTTTGGTTGCAGAGATTGTGTTCAAGTACGGGGTTGGTGCAACAAGCTATAAGGATAGATTGTGATAGCCAAAGTGAAATTTTCTTGGCTAAGAACCTTGCTTATCATTCAAAGACAAAGCACATTGATGTTCAATATCACTTTGTGTGAGATATGGTTGAGGCTAAAAGGGTGTTGCTGGTAAAGGTAGACACTTTGAAGAATGTTTTAGATTCATCAACAAAGTCTGTAAGCACTCAAAAATTCTCTTGGTGTAGAAAAAAAATGGGTGTTGCAGAACTAGGCTAATGACTAAGCTCTTTTGTGGCCCCCTATGGAAAGACAACAACAAGTGTGAGAATGTTGGGTATGTGTTATATTATTTCAATGACTAATCACGCGTGAGGGGGGCTCACATGGGGGGCAATAGCCCCCTATGTACGTTGCATTGGGTGCAACGTCATGGGGTTCACAAGGGGGGAGGTAGCCCCACTATCTGGGTCTTGGGCAATGCCCCTGAAAAAAAAATTGGTCATTATTTTCCGTTGGGTGGATCTGCCCATGGTTTTGTGCATGGGTTTGCACATGGTTTTGGGGTACGATGGTTTTCAACCCCTAGTATTTTGTAGATCTGGTCAAGGGAACTATGGTTATGTTCTAATCCAGGGTTAATGGATTGGGGTTTATGTATGCCTCGACATGTATATATATGTGTTGTAACACTAAAAGGAATATAATAGAAAATCAATCTCGTCGTCCCAATTTCGGATTCATGGGAATATCTCTGTGTTTATCTATTTTAAGTTTTATGCTCTCGCTACTGTTTATTTTTTGTCTTTAAGATTTTCTTGCAGATAATTTCTATACAGGGTTAAAACCTACAAATTCATCTGTCACAAATCTTGACATCAGATCTTCGAGGGAATCCAACATTTGCATTCAATGGAATCCATCAAGTTTAAAATTTCACTTCTGATTCATCTGATCATATCTGCCATGTTCAATATCTCCTCTATGACAGAGCCAAAACATTCTCCTTCTCCTTTACTTAAACTTGAGGCCGAGGGAGCTCCCATCTCCTTCACTCTTGTAATGTATTCATCGCTCTTTTTCTGTATCAGTGCATAACTATCTTGGTTGGGCTAATAAGTGGTAAAATCCTGGTGTTTCAAGAGGTAATCGCTGACCAATAGAGTATCTATTATCATGGGTTTTTTATTATATGAATTTTTTATTATTTATTTTGTATTTTTGCAATTTTTTAAAAGGAGCATATTTACTTGAAATAAAAAAATTAAGTTTTGTGTCTACATATGAATTATTTATTGCAATGTATAAATATATTTAATTTTAACTTATATAAAATAAAATAAATTTCTATTATAATTTTGCATGCATCACTTAAAGTGATTATTCTTATAAGTTTAAAAGCACATATATAAAAACATACATCTCGGTGATTTAAGGGCATTCAACTCTGACTTTATCTCTGAACTGACACTTGACACTCCAATTGACCTTTGGAATTTATAATTAAATATTTTTCTAAAATAATAACTTCCATATTTCCATAGAGATGAGTCAGAGACAAGTTGGTGCTTCTTTAGAGGTTAAAATATTAGTTAAAATTATGTTCAACTTATTCTCATTGATTTCATAACAAAAATATATATTTTATATATACTCTTTATTTTTTTATTATTTTCATAACACACAATATGTGTTTTGTATATACTCGTTATATATATTTCAATACATCACGCCCTTTGATTTCATAACAGAAAATATATATTTTATTACACCAAAGGCGTTTCTTTTTTAAAGTGTTTAGGCTAGAAACTAGCAACTCTTTTCATCACTGTTTGACATCTATCCGTCGACTATTTTACCCATTAGGTAATGCATGTTCAAAAATTTTTGCACATGCTTCCACCTCTCGGTCAGTGAGTTTCCAGACAGTAACAAATGTTGGCAATGGAAAATAATAGATATTTACACCGTGGAGCGACCAAGAAACTACCTAGCCAATAGGCTAACGGGTGGGAATAGATAAGAATGGAATGGATAAACACGGGGATAGCTAGGGGATCCAATGAAAAAATATAGTTTTGTAAAATTGTTGTGTTGAGTTGTTTTCCCTTAATATCTATCCAATGGAATTCAAATGAGAGACTTGTTGCACTTCAGCTCATCCTTGCCATGTTAACTGAATAGATAAATATTTCTATAGTCAGACTCTATTAAGGCGTGTAAATCGCCCCATACAGTCTTATTTTTTATGCATACGAGAACAAGAACGAGCAATCTAGGCAAGTTATTATTGTCCTTTTTAGAAATGGGGTTTATTTTCATCATATTTTTTTTTTTTGTGTGTGTGTGCTTTATTCTGTGAAAAGGGTTTCATTGGGTTTGAGTTGATTGCTTGGTTTGGTTTTTCCAGATGGGTTTTTTATATGGAGGATGTTTGTATTGTTTTCGATGGGTTTTAGTGGGTTTCTAATTTTATTTTCTTTTTTCTCCAAATGAGTTTTGTGCTTTACACGGATTCAGAAATTTTGGACGATAGGGATTTAGAAATTTTTTTGGGTCATAGTCTTAAAAGAGATCATGATTTTGTGTTAAATATTTCATAAAATTTACAAGAATATTTTTATGTGAGATTTGGCATGAAAATATTTTTATTTATTAATCATTTTTTTTAAATGTTCTTTACTTTAAAAAAGGAAAAAAGAAAAAGCGAAAAACCCAAATTCGGAAATCGTAAAAACAAAAAACATTGGTCCCTATAAACCCTCTCTTGCTCTTAGATATTCTTGAATTTAGTAACTAATGGAAAATTCGGTAGATTGGTGTTGTTTACATCATAGTTGTGATTACGCCCATGTCACAATAATGCTTTGCCACCCTCATTCCATATCTGACACCATTCCCATATGCTCTTTCATATGACATCATTCTACTGGGCGATAGCTACACTACCTCAGACAATGTCACCAGATCCATGAACTTTCTCATCAAGAATTAATTCGATCATTATTTCACTAACTAACTAGTACTTGGGGTTTGAATGATTTTCATCCAAATGAACTGGGTAAGTAAGGATGATTCTCTCCACATATTGATAAAATTTAGTCTCACTTGAATATCAGTCACCACCTTCACAGGAGTAATTAAAATCAACAATAATTGTACTAATCATCCCTTGGGTTATATTAATTATAATTCAAATGAACTAAGTAAGTAGGTTCCTCCATGGATTTAGGAAAAAATTATAGACACACATAAATCACAAACCCACCAGGATCTTGCTTTCCTTCCCACCAAACTGCACCAGTTTTCCATTCTATGATATGGGTAGTTTAGCAGTGATATGGGTAGTTTACCATTTTATTCTACATAAAATGGGTTTTGTCAACTATAAGAAGTTTTTAGTTTTTTTCACTAGTCATGGTTTATTCTACTATCGTAGAATATGGAACCTTTTTTCCATCCTAACATGTAATCTATATTTGAAAACAACCTTTTATATATAAACCATATGTCTAATAATCCAAGAGAATGCTTTTGGTCATTGGATTTTCTCATCTGTGCTTATTATGTTAACAATGATTTTGGTTAGAACGAACCTAGATCCATCTTAACTCTGGATCTATCAAGCGGTGAGAGGGATCAAATATCTCAAGATGCAAACCTTTTCTTTGAGTACAAAACTTGAGGAAAGGTTTCCACCTCGAGAGATTTGATCCCTCTCGTCACTTGATAGATCTGGAGTTAAGATGGATCTAGGATGGTTTCAGTTGTGTGCAGCCAAAGAAAATCTATCAAATATGTGATTAATTTTAACAATAATATGTAAATAGAGATAATATAAATATAATAATTTTATATATGCTAAATATCTATGATATTTATTTGGTACTTTTAATTTTAAAATTTTCTTAGTTACATAAGTTTTTTTAAATGAAAACTGACAATGTAATATTGTTGAATAATAGAAAATGAAGATAATAATAATGCAGTCAATTACAAATAGTCTTCATTTTGATCAATCTCAAATTTTTTTTTTTTGACTATTCTTATTGTCACCCTTGTTAGTTTTTTCATCTTTTCATATCGATTATATGAAAAGGATAGTTGAAATCATAAACCATTTAAATATTTATCTTGAACTATTGTACTAAACACCATATATTGTATGTCTTTCTCTTCAATATTAATAGGTTGGTTTACTATAACAAAATTATTAATGTACATTGTCAATAATTTTGTGTTCTTACACTGAATTCAATGCACAATGTTAATCCAATCACTTTAAAAATTAATGTACCATCAATGTACATCCAATTACATCAAATCAGAAATCAACGTCTACATTCAAATCAATGCACCTAATGAGAAAAGTCAATTAAGATTAGAAAACAACATCTACATTGAAATCAATGCTTCTAATGTAGGTAATCAAATAGGATTATAAATCAACATCTACACTAAAATCAATGCATCTATTGCAAGTAAGGAAATAAGATTAGGAACCAACATCTACACTAATATCAATGAATCTAGTGCAAGAAATCAAATAGGATTAGCAATCCCTTTATACACTGAAATCAACTCATTTAGTGCAAGCAACCAAATGGGATTATAAATCATCTACATTGAAATAAATGCATCTAGTGCAAGAAGTCAAATATAATTATAAATCAGCATATAAACTGAAATTAATGCATCTAGTGCAAGAAATCAAATAGCATATGAAATAAATGAATTTAGTGCGAGCAATCATATAGGATTAGAAATCATCTACATTGAAATCGATGCATCTGGTGTAAGAAATTAAATATAATTAGAAATCAACATCTAGACTAAAATCAATGCATCTAGTGAAAACAATCAAAATTGATTATAGATCACCATTTACACTGAAATCAATTCATCTAGGGAAAGAAATCTTCTTCCCTATCTTCCCACTCAAACTACATCTCTCTTTCACTCCATATCGCCACTCTCTCACATCCTCCCTCTTCCTTCCTTTCTCTCCATTTATTTCCCACACCTATATCTCTCTCTCTTCACCCTCCAACTGTGTTACTATATACATCCATCTCTCTTCCTCTCCATATATCCTTCTTTATATCTTTATCTCACCCCAAAATATACATTCACTCTCTCCCTGTGTCCCTTGTCACTTCATCTCTCTCTCCACTTCTCACTCTCTATGTATTCCTTCTTCCCTCCCTCTCCCCCACTCCAAATCCATCTCTCTATCCTCCCATATATGCTTCTATCTCCCTCCCTCTATCCTCCTCTCTCTCTCGTCCTTCATCTCTCTCTCTCTCTCTCTCTCTCTCTCTCTCTCTCTCTCTCTCTTTATTTGCCCTCCAATTTTCTATATTACCCCACCACTCTCTTCCTCTCTCTCATGTCCTCTCCCTTGTCCTTCCTCTCTCTGCCTTTCTCTCCAACCTTCCTCTATCATTTCCCCTCTCTCTCTCTCTCTCTTTTCCATACAATCCTTTATTTCCCCCCACCAATCTCTCTCTCTCTCTCTCTCAAAATATACAAAAATCAATGCATATAGTGCAAGAAATTAAATATTATTAGAAATCACCATCCACACTGAAATCAATGCATCAAGTGAAAGAAATCATCTTCCCTCTCTCCCCTCTCCAACATCGTCTCTCTTTCCCTCACTCTCTCCACTTTCTCACATCCTCTCTCCCTTCCTTCCCCTCTATGCCATTATGTCCCACATATGACTCACTCTCTATCTCCCTTTCTCTCCCTCTCTACACCTTCCAACTATGTTAATATATCCTTCCCTATTTTCTTCTCCCCCCATTCCCTCCATCTCTCCTTATTTTTATCTTTATCTCACCCCCAAACATACACATACTCTCTCTAGTTCTCCCTTGTCACTCCCTCTCTCTCTCCACTTCTCGTTCTTTATGTATTTCTTCTTCCCTCCCTCTTTCCCCCTCCAACTCCATGTGTCTATCCCTCCCTCTCTCCTCCTATCTCCCTCTTTCTCTCCTCCTCTCTCTCTTCCTTCCTCTCTCTCTCTCCCTTCCTCTCTTTTCCCTCCAATATCAAATGCAGGAGAAATAGAGAAATATGATAAATAGGTTTATGGAGTAAATATAAAAAAAAGTTTTATTTACTTACCATACCCCTAAATAATTTACCATACCTCTAGGGTAAATATAAAAAGAGATTTTATTTATTTACCATACTCCTCATAAATTAATAAAAATATATTGTAGTACATTTCAAATATTTACTTACATTACATTTATCGCATTACATCTACACATGTGCCTTATACTCCGAAATATCAAAAATTTACAATACATAAAAAAAAAGGCAGAGAAAAGAATCCTTCCCAAAAATATTATTTTCCAAATAACCACAAATATTATTCTCCAAATCAATTGAAATCAGTTGGTTGACACTAAATCCTTTCCCACAAGTATTACTTTCCACTTTTGAACAACTCCGGAAATCCTTTCTCACAAATATTATTTCAGCATTCAAACAATCATAGATATGTTTCCTCACAAATAAAATTAGACACTTTGTTTCTATTAAATTTATATATGTAGGGAGAGAAGTGATTTTTCATTAGGGCCAAGATTAGATTAATTATATTAAATTTTAAACATTAAATATCAAACATTATTTTTACATTTACGTGTAAATGTTTATTGTTACGTGAGATAGACAATGCATATAGTGTACTCAAATACTAACCTACTTGTTCCAAATTTAATAATCTTAATATTATAATATATCAATGTGAATATTAATATTAATATTAATATTAAGATTAATAATGTTTTTTGGGAATGGTATTAATAATAATTTGGGCCATGGTATTTAGCTCAAAATTCACCAAAATAAAACTACTTTTTGAGTGTTCCTAAATATAAATAAGATTATGGAGTAAATATAAAAAGATGTGTGCACTTCATTAGAGTTCGAGTGACGTGATATTTAAAAGACTTACATTAGATATATGTCTTTCAGATTAATCACATAGCTATGAAATAACCATTAAAAACTAGAAGTTAGAAAGCTAGCTCTTGTTGAGTTAGTTAGTTAATTAGTTGTTAAAAAGATTATTTAAATATTTAATAACTATTAAAAATTTTAAGATGATAAAATAAAATATTTTAAAAATATTTTTATCCATTTAAAATTTATTTATTAAATAATTAATATTTTAATAAATGTTTTAAATATTTAATAAATATTTTGATTAATATTAAAAGAAAATATATTTTTTTAATAATATCGAAAAATATATTATATTTATTAAGAAATAAAAATAAGGTACGAGATAAGAAAATAAATGTGAAGGAAAAAAAAAGGAAAGAAACCACCACAGAGGGGAAAATTTTTGGAAAAAAATCACATTAAGACAAGGTGAAAATAAATCAGGATAAGCAATCCCAAATTCTTATCATGCCTTTCAATGCAAGAACTAATGTGCTAGAGCAATTTTAGGGAAGAAATAAAAAAATTGCTGATATTTTCACTTTTTAATTCAGGATATGGGGGAGTATTTGTAATTCCTTCAATGCTTAGTATGGAATTGAGGTATAACACTTAACCAAATTAATAAAAAAAATTGAATGCGAATATTAACTTATCTACAAAGAGTGCATTAAAATTATAGATTGTATATATTATAAAAAGTAAATGAAAATAACAAATTTATAAAATGATTAAAATAAGTACTTTGTTAGTGTGTTGTTCAAGATGAATGAGAAGTGTGTATATGAAGAAAGAAGGTAAAAGACTTTATATGTAAAAAATAAAAATAAAAACTTTTTATGGTTAAAACATTATCTATTAATGTGTTACTTAAAATGAAAGAGACATGTCATTCATTCTATTGATATTGAGATGTAATATTTATAATAATTATTAATAAAAAAATAGATGTAAATATCTACTTATCTATTTATCTAAATATAAAGAGCCAAACTATATATATTCTATAAAACAAATGAAATAAAACAAAACAAAATAATTTATATCGTTAAAAAATTATATACAAAACAAATGAAACAAAACAAAACAAAAAAATTTATGGTTAAAACTTTTTTTAGGTTGAATCTAATTAGAATTATTTAAAATTATTTAGTTATTTGTATTTTATAAATAAAAAATTACCGTTATTTGTGTTATTAAAAGTTTCTTTATTTTAAACTATATAGTTATTTTTCAATTCTAGAATTTAATAAAGAGCTTATTTTTAGCCTTATTCTTGGGGAGATAATCTTCAGAGGTCTTATATTTTTTCGATGTATGTTTGCACCTTTTAAAGAAATTGCTGCTTGACAATTACAAATAAAAAACCTTTGGTGTATCTTTGCACCTTTGGGGGAAATTGCTAGTATGTACTCATTATATATATCTGAATACACCACACCCCTTTATCATTGACTTAACCATCTCAATACACCCCTTTATGTGTATCATTCATGTTGAAAAAGATCAATTTTGAGCCTTATTTTAATTAGCTACTTTTACATGTATGGTTTAATAGCATGTTTCATAATAATAAATTCATGTCATCTAAGAAAATTTTCCTCTACAAGAAAAAAAAAATATATATGCTTAGAGGTGATGCTTTCATTAATAGATGTTTTATCCTTAGATATAATTTTTCGGCTTCAACTGCGTTAAGTAAGTCATTCATCTATGAATATTTCAATGAGAGGTTGTCATAAATAACTAATTTCTCATGATTTTTTAATAGTCCACTTAGCACCCATTGCATCAGGTGATGCTCACAGGGGTGAAGAAGTTGGATTGAAATTAAAGAAATGAATCACATAGCGTCAATCAACACTTCTCGGGCTTGCACTCGGTAACCATGACATCCTAGAAGGTCACCCACACCAGAACTCCTCTGGCCTTAGCTTGTATTTAAGCTCGATTAAATAATGAAATTATGTGTATCCAAGGATAATCTGGACTTTGTTTTATCTATGTGTTTCGTGAATTTTTTGATTTCATATTCTCTGTGAATTTGTCTAAGAATTTCAATCTTTTTATGAGCTAACAAGAATCTTGGCAGAACTATGGTAGGTCATACTGTTTGAATAAAAATATTTTTTAAGGTTTAAGAGTGGATTGACCAGTAGATTGGGAGATCCAGAGAAGGGCAGTTGAACCAGTGAGTAGTGAAGATCTCTAGATCTGGGCGTAGATCAACGATGAAAATTAAATCACAAATAGTACGATTTTGCACATCAGCAAGTTTGGCATTAAACAAATAAGACATCACGATAAGTTTTTTTGATGCGATGTGATGCAATCGCAGATCACATAGGATATGGTGAAATCATTATGTTAAGTTATAAAATGTGCACAATATGTGAATGTGATAAGTCATGGATGTTGCGATGTGAAATTGTCATTGCAACATCGCATCAATGAAATTATATTTTGACGTTAACTTTATTTTTTAAAACCTGCAGTATGCGGAAAGGGATACCTGCGTTATTGTTTTGGAACCCAAATGAAATATGTTTAAAACCTCCAAATATTTTAAGTTGCAATCCGTCGTTGAGTTAAAGGGTGTTTATGTGGGCCATAACCCAAAGGTCCACGATAAATTGTGTAAATTGCAGTTCCATGCTACATCAACTAGTATCAGAGAAGGGAAAGATTTCCTGCAAGAAGATTTTTGCGTGGAAAGCAAAAATGTACAACTATGTTGAAGATTGGTGAGCACCTGATCTTTATATTGTGTGTAGGTAGTAGCCAAAGAAGGTGAGAAGATTTGTAGCAGCCTAGAGCAAGGAGTGCTCCAATGGTTCCAGAGGAGAGAACCAGGGAGATACCAAAAGGCTAAGCTCAGAGGAGATAAGCTTAATGAAGTAAAGTGTAGCAAGGAGGACATGCTACTACAGAGGTTTGTTACAGCTCAGGGAAATATCACAAATGAAAATCCATAGATGTGGGTAAAATTTTTGAAGAAGAAGACTTGGTACTGATAGCAAGTAGCAGACTTGTTATAGAGACGAAGAGGGCATATGGCCAAGAGGTCATAAAATTTGTGTAACTTGGGAGTCTGATGCAGGAGCATCGGATACTCTTAATTAAAAATTGGAATCCAATGCTATAGAAGGAGAACGTGGACAGCCGTTTGTGAATGGGGGCTAATTTTTTTGAAGCTGATTTAAAATGATGGAAGCGATAAGTCTCTAGAAGATTTGATTTATTGCAATTATCTTCCATGTAATCGAATAGAGAGACTTTAGTGGCTTACTTGAGCGATTGTGGGAGAACTACTCGTGGATATTAGATGATTCACTTGGTTGAAATTTCTTTATAAATATGAGTCTGTATTTCATGTTTAAAAGGGAAAAGAGCGCAATGTAGCCTGGGAATGAAATTGTGATCAGGCCTTAGTGTCATTAGCGTGTATTCAAGCTTGATGAAATAATGAAATTGTGTGTATCTAGGGATAATATAGACATTTTTATATCTATATGTTTCATGAACATTTTGATTTCAATATTTTTTGTGAATTTGTCTAAGAATTGCAATCATTCTATGAGCTGATGAGAAGCTCGATAGAACTATGGCATGCCATACTGTTTGACTAAAAAATTGTTGTTAAGGTTTAAGAGTGGATTGACCGGAAAAGTGAGAGATGCGGAGAAGGGCGACTGAACGAGCGAGTATTGGAGACTGTTAGATCTCGGTGCACATCAACGGTGAATATTAAGTCGCAAACAATGGAATTTCGCACATTGACAAGTTTGAAATTTAGTGAATAAGACATTGCAGTAAGGTTTTTTTCATGTGATGCGATGCAATCGCAGGTTGCATAGTATAGGGTGAAACTGTTATGCTAATTTATAAAATGAGAACAATATGTGAATGCAATAAGTTGTGGATTTTGCGATGCGACATCGCCATTGCAACATCCCATCGATGAAATTATAAGTTTGACGTTAAGGTTATTTGTTAAAATCTACGGTATGCAGTGAAGGGAAACCTGCGATATTGTTTTGGAAGCCGATTGCAATAGGTTTAAAACTACTAAAGTTGTTAAGTTGAAATCCTCCGTCGAGTTAAAGGGATTTTATGTGGGCCATAACCCATACGTGCATGGTAAATTATGTGAATTGTAGTTTCGTGTTGCATCACATTCGCATTCTTGCAATTTTATTTCCACGATGCCACGATGCCACTGCATGTGCTACCGTAGAGGTGGAGGTTGTGACTCTCCCTCCCATCAAACCATTCACACCATTGCTGAGAGGACTATGGAATTTTCATTGAATTTAGACATGCTAGAGCTCTTGGATCCTCATTGCTTATCTGCCCATTTATCCCTAGACCTTCCTAAAGCCTCACCTGGCCCATCTAGCTCATGCTATAGGAAGCATATGAGTAATTCCACGATGTCTCCTCCCTCCCTCAATCTTCCATGCAATATGGTGGCACTTTCAGTTAAGTTTGCCAAGGTAATCTACAGTGGAAGTGGTAGTTGCAACTCTAATGAGAAGGGAAAAGATTCTAAGACACATGCCCGCTTGACCTCCTCTCTGGCGGTGGACCCCCAGCTGTCCAAGCATGACAACGACATCTCAGAGTACAGGTGCTTCATCGAGGAAGAGGCACCTTGCCATGCTTTGCAGGATGATAAGAAGCATCAAGATTAATGTCATGGTTCCCACTTATCACGATTTTCTCCGTTATGGTCTTGTTCTCTTATCTTTTCATTTCTCACACTATCTATTTTGGTTCAAAGCTAGTTTCCCCACAAGGGTAGAATTTTACTTGCTACATGGATTGGTTTCTTGGGCTAGTTTCCTCTCACATGGCAGCCCCACTTTTGTTTTTCTGAACTTTCTATTTCCCTCTGGAATTGGCTAATGTAGAAATTCCAGATGGATGACAAATGTATCTCTGTGATTTGTTTTATATAATAGAAGTAGCCATATTTAGAAGAGAAAAAAATATTATATTGGTTATAAATATGATCCATCTTACTACCAAGTGAAATGATGATGGTTTTTCTGTTTCACATTTCCATGTTTTCCTATTAAATTTTTATAATATTAAATGAATTAGACCACCCCCATACCATCTCATTTTATATATATACACACTTCAACTATGTGTTTTCTTCCATAATTAATTTTAATTATTAAAATAAATTTTCAAGGATGAGATAACCATCTAAATGTACTTCTCCATGCAACATTTCATTTCATTTTGGAGAAATTGATTTTAAACCTCAAATTGATCATATATATATACATTTTCTATACTGCTTTATACAGTCATTGTTACTATTTTGTCATATGTGATGCTAAAATGTTATCAACATGTTATTTATCAATATATATGGGTCATGTGCATTAGATTGTTTGTACATATAACATAGTAGATTCACTAATCAACATATTATTACGGTCAGGGGGGTTGGGATTTTAACTCAATCATAGAGTAATGCCATGGTAATGTATGTGACCCTTTAGGTATTTTTTCATCTCAAAATTATTTCTAATTCTTTTTTATATGATGGGATTGAGTAATTTAACACATTGAAAATTTTATTAAAAAGAGGAAATTATATATGCACTGGTATAGTCTCTAGTTTCATCTACCCACAAGTTGAATGGTTGTTCCTATTCACCTAGATAAATATTTAATTTATTCTATATAAATATTTGCAAAAGAAAAATCCCATGCATTATGTATGTGACACTCCCCCTCTCTTCACGATTCGAAGGGGTGTGTGCAACTCCAAGCATCTTCTTTAAAAGCTTTCATTTTTTTTTCTTTCAAGGACTATGGTCAAAATGTTTACAATTTTCCCATTTCTCGAATAACGTATAAGCTAAAATTTATTTCTCTACACCCCGGATGCAGGTGCTAGTGCAGTTAATTAGGGCGACAGGATGCAAGGCAGTCGGACGGGAGGCCACATGCCATCCCTCATGGCTACATTGAGACCACCTGCCCGCAGTTAATATCCCATCGCATGCTCTTTATGGCGTTTGAAATGGAGGCGATTCTCAATATCGCAGGGGATGTTTGAGGCAGCCTCGACTGCCGCAACAGCATTTCGCTTAAGATTTGTAGGCTTGGTCATTCAATGCAGAGGTTTGAGTGTTTCAGGAACGGGAGGTTAAATTCCATGGCTCCGTTTTCCCCTCAGACGATGAATTTGTGGTGTAATTTTGTTCTGGAAAGCGCCAGAGAGCGCACCACCACTAGGAAGCGCAGTCGCCTTACCTGTTGCTTGTAGCCCACTGACAGCATTCACATTTCCATAGTCAGCTCTTTCTTGTCTGCAACGGTGGTTCTGGGAATTCCACCTGCGCCGAGCCCTGTCAACACTCAGTCGCTTCAGAGCTCCAGTCCCGTTACAGCTGCTAAAATGCCAAGGCTTCGGCAGAGGATGTGGTGCAGGAGGGGGTCTTCTCGTTTGGCTAGAAGGCATTCACCTTCCTTCTCTTCTTCCCCGTCTGATACCTCTGTGCCTTCTGGCAGCCTCCCTCGCCTCTTCCGTGGTCACTTGCTCCGCTCAGGCCGCAGGCTTGACTCGCCTTCAGGTGATGCGTTGCCTGCTCAGTCGCATACGGCCCTCTTCTCGTTCGATTGTGCCCTCAACAGACCTCGAGTTACTGTGGCCATCTCTGTGGTCTTCCTAGAGGAGCCCCTGCCAGAGAATCCACCGGAAGAGCAAGCTCTAGTCGACGGCGCTCATTTGGACACGGTGCAGCAAGACACGAGGGGTCAGCCTGGGGAAACCAGGGCGTTTTTGCAAGATGACTCAGATTGCGTTCAGGCCAATGTCACAGAATCTCCCACTGATGTCCACCACAATGTTGATCCCTCCCGTGCTCAGAGCGAACCAGAGGTTTTCGGATGCAGGATCGAGGAGGTTGCTCCTGATGAGTAATTCAGCCCTCCTTTCTTCTCTCTTTCGTTTTTTCTCGGCCCTCTTTGAGGGAGTTTTTTGTTGTTTCAATGTTTCCTTCAACTCTGGTCAAATTTTTTTCAATGACCAGTTTCAGTCTTTACAGTGGTCCAGTCTTGTTATGGTCCAGTGTTACAGCTATGTTCCTATTTTTAAGTCAAAGACACTCCAGTTCGATCCCCTGTGTGGGATTTTTTCAGTTGTTGGTTCCTCGGGCTGGATTCCCTCTTGTAGGGCAGCCAAAAACAAGTCTCTGTCAGCTCAAATTGCCTTTTCGTAGGCACTGTCATGGCCTAGGCCAGATGTACTATATTTTTCACTATTAATAGATTACTCTAACTTAGAAAAAAAAAATATTTCTTTACATGATGTCAAATCAAATGGTACTTTGTTTGATGTTCCTGATTTGAAATTCATGGAATCTAAGTTTCTAGGTCAATTGATCACATAAGTGTTGTTAATCAAGAATGGGATAGCATTCAAATATTTCTCTTTAAAATCCTTTGATATCTTCCCTAAGCCACATAATTTCCTTTGACGTCTCAAGAATAGGAACATATTCTACCTATAGAGTGGAATATACTAGAACAAATTATTTATATGATCTCAACGATATTTTTATTGATCCAAGAATAATGTGGTATCATAAAGTAGACACTCCATATAAAGTTCTCATAATCTATATGTAAAATTATTTTGAACTTCTTCACCTTCAAATATTTGCATCTAAATTGCAAAGTTCCCTTCAAATACCTTATAAATGTCTTTTGCAACATGTCAATATTATTCACAAGGTTTTTTCATGAACCTAAAAAGGATCCCAATTACAATTGAAATATTTTGTTTGGTAATATTAAGGTTGATAATGCTCTCCACAAATTGTGTATATTTAGTTCCATCCTAAGATAAGTTCCCATCTTTTGATGTTAGCTTCATATTTTGTACGGTTGCAGTAGAGAGATAATTACAACCAACCTTGCTAAATTTATTCAATATCTCTCCAATGTAGCTTTTAAGATCTAATATGAATATGTACCTTGGATTATGAGTGACTTAAATACATAAGTAGTAGTGAATATGTCCCACATTTGTGAGCTTAAATACCTTCTTTAGTTCTTTCTTCATGGATGAAAAATATGTTTCATTATTCCATATTATGAAAATGTCATTTATATATAGAACAAGATATCCAATATTTTTTCTAACATTCTTGAAAAAAATAAATTCATCACCAAAATTAAAATGCTTCAAATTTATCTTCAAAATATACTTAGCTTTATGTACCATGTATCAATGTTCTTGATTTATACCATACAAAAACTTGTTAAGCATGTACACCTTATTCTCTCAACCCTTCATAACAATCTTTTTGGTTGAGAAATATATACATTCTCTTTCAAGTCTCCATTGAAGATATTTATCTTTGGACTCTATGATGAATCATCCACCAATTCTATGTTTCTGAACTCATCAATGCATGAAAGGTATCCCATTTTGGTATGTGGGAAGGCATATTCGTAATCTATTCCTTATTTATATGCATATACTTTCACCAAAACCCTTATTATATGCTTGTCAAGATAGCCATGTAAGTTGTATTGGTTCATTTCTCTCAGGATTTGTACTGGTGATAACAAATCAATTTGTAGCATATAGTTTTTATTCCAAATGAAGGATCCACCATATTCAATGCCCCATTCTTGATGAGAGCATCATGCTTCTCCTACATGGCTTCTTTCAATTCATCATGAGAATTTACTTCTTCAAAGGGATTTTTTTTAATGCTATAGATAAATTCAATTCAAAATCAGGTGAAACATCCATGTAACTTACTTCACTTAAATATGACTTATGAACATCCCCTCAACCATATTATCCTATTTATCTTCTATTTAATTTATTTCTATCTTCATTAGGATTAATAGTTACAAGTGTCTTTATGAGCCACTTTTAACATTTTTGTTATGGTCTAGGTTTCTCCACTAATTGATATGGTGATTCATCCCGATCAATGTTGATCCTTTCAATCCTCTAAATCACATTATCTATTTGAAATCCCTATTCTAATGAAGTGGTTGGATATTATGCAGGAGGAGGAGATGGCATGTCAAAATGAGATTCCAAATATCACTCCAAGTTAGGGACCCCCCCTTATATATTTGGAATCTCGTTATCAAAATTATGATACGTACTTACATGGGTGATTATATATAGTCAAAATATCACTCAATTATCTTGTCAGTCTTACTGAATTTAATAAAAAGCACATATCTAGAAATAATTAATTTTTTACCTCGTTGTAAAACTAACATGCCTTTGTGGTATTTGAGTACCCGAAGAAGATATACTTTTGAATACTTGCTCCTAGTTTGTTTCTTTGCTTCTCAATAATTAAGGAATAATAGATGGAACAAAATATGCTCAGATGTATCACCAAAGGGATGTAAGGATGACATATTTCATATGAATTGATCATAACATACACTCCCAGTTCTCACCTATACTACACAGAACCATATCATCACATTCTTGAAAAAGACATGAAATGTATTGCATTCAATACTATTTTGTTCATCCTTTATATTGCCTCATTACTTTAAATATTGTATCAAATAGTGGTTTCATAATTTAGTTTGATATTTGATCACATGCTACAGAAGGTAGCTTTGAAAATAGTTTGAGCTAGATCCCACTCCATTGTCTAACCAAAGAGATATACTATATTTTGCTTCATTTCCAATCTATAAATGAAAAGTTTTAAATGTTTTAAATGGTTAAGACTTAGCTACTTTCAAAAAATATATTGAAAACATTTTGGTGTAGTCATCAATAAATGTGAAGTTCCATTTATTACCAAAATTTTATGTAGTATCCATAGGGCCACATAAATATAGGTGTAGCAGTTTTAACTCTATAAATTATCTCAAAGTGCAATCATGATAATGTTGTTTGTTTCATTCCAAATGATAGATGCCACATGTTGCTTGAAATTCTTTAGAATGGTAGGAAAAATATATAAAAAAAAAAATCGATGAGTGAATACTGTCATAGTTGATTTGAAAAAATATGACATGGCACAAGAGATTAGTAGACAATGTACCTTCATCATAGTGAGAAAAATATGTTGAATTTTGGTTGCCATGTAAATGTTCGTCTTAGCTTCAATAAATTTGCATCCTCCCATGTTTTCATGGCAACCATGTTGTTGGGAGACTAGCTCATTTTTTAAAATTTTTCTTTAAATATAAATAGGTGTATGGAGTAAATATAAAAAAAAAAGTTTTATTTACTTACCATACCCCTAAATAATTTACCATACCTCTAGGGTAAATATAAAAAGAGATTTTATTTTTTTACCATACTCCATAAATTAATAAAAATATATTGTAGTACATTTCAAATATTTACTTACATTACATTTATCGCATTACATCTACACATGTGCCTTATACTCCGAAATATCAAAAATTTACAATACATAAAAAAAAAGGCAGAGAAAAGAATCCTTCCCAAAAATATTATTTTCCAAATAACCACAAATATTATTCTCCAAATCAATTGAAATCAGTTGGTTGACACTAAATCCTTTCCCACAAGTATTACTTTCCACTTTTGAACAACTCCCGAAATCCTTTCTCACAAATATTATTTCACCATTCACACAATCATAGATATGTTTCCTCACAAATAAAATTAGACACTTTGTTTCTGTTAAATTTATATATGTAGGGAGAGAAGCGATTTTTCATTAGGGCCGAGATTAGATTAATTATATTAAATTTTAAACATTAAATATCAAACATTATTTTTACATTTACGTGTAAATTTTTATTGTTACAAGAGATAGACAATACATATAGTGTACTCAAATACTAACCTACTTGTTCCAAATTTAATAATATTAATATTATAATATATCAATGTGAATATTAATATTAATATTAAGGTTAATAATGTTTTTTTGGAATGGTATTAATAATAATTTGGGCCATGGTATTTAGCTCAAAATTCACCAAAATAAAACTACTTTTTGAGTGTTCCTAAATATAAATAAGATTATGGAGTATATATAAAAAGATGTGTGTACTTCATTAGAGTTCGAGTGACGTGATATTTAAGACTTACATTAGATATATGTCTTTCAGATTAATCACATAGCTATGAAATAACCATTAAAAACTAGAAGTTAGAAAACTAGCTCTTGTTGAGTTAGTTAGTTAATTAGTTGTTAAAAAGATTATTTAAATATTTAATAACTATTAAAAATTTTAAGATGATAAAATAAAATATTTTAAAAATATTTTTATCCATTTAAAATTTATTTATTAAATAATAAATATTTTAATAAATATTTTAAATATTTAATAAATATTTTGATTAATATTAATAGAAAACATATTTTTTTAATAATATCAAAAAATATATTATATTTATTAAGAAATAAAAATAAGGTACGAGATAAGAAAATAAATGTGAAGGAAAAAAAAGGAAAGAAACCACCACAGAGGGGAAAATTTTTGGAAAAAAATCACATTAAGACAAGGTGAAAATAAATCAGGATAACCAATCCCAAATTCTTATCATGCCTTTCAGTGCAAGAGCTAATGTGCTAGAGCAATTTTAGGGAAGAAATAAAAAAAATTGCTGATATTTTCACTTTTTAATTCAGGATATGGGGGAGCATTTGTAATTCCTTCAATGCTTAGTATGGAATTGAGATATAACACTTAACCAAATTAATAAAAAAAATTGAATGCAAATATTAACTTATCTACAAAGAGTGCGTTAAAATTATAGATTGTATATATTATAAAAAGTAAATGAAAATAACAAATTTATAAAATGATTAAAATAAGTACTTTGTAAGTGTGTTGTTCAAGATGAATGAGAAGTGTGTATATGAAGAAAGAAGGTAAAAGACTTTATATGTTAAAAATAAAAATAAAAACTTCTTATGGTTAAAACATTATCTATTATTGTGTTACTTAAAATGAAAGAGATATGTCATTCATTCTATTGATATTGAGATGTAATATTTATAATAATTATGAATAAAAAAAAATAGATGTAAATATCTACTTATCTATTTATCTAAATATAAAGAGCCAAACTATATATATTCTATAAAACAAATGAAATAAAACAAAAAAAATATAATTTATGCTTAAAAAATTATATATCAAACAAATGAAACAAAACAAAACAAAATAATTTATCGTTAAAACTTTTTTTAGCGTGTTGAATCTAATTAAAATTATTTAAAATTATTTAGTTATTTGTATTTTATAAATAAAAAATTACCATTATTTATTTTATTAAAAGTTTCTTTATTTTAAACTATATACTTATTTTTCAATTCTAAAATTTAATTAAGAGCTTATTTTTAGCCTTATTCTTGGGGAGATAATCTTCGAAGGTCTTATATTTTTTCGATGTATCTTTGCACCTTTTGAAGAAATTGCTACTTCACAATTACAAATAAAAAACCTTTGGTGTATGTTTGCATCTTTTGGGGCAATTTATAGTATGTAACAAATATATATTTGAATACACCACACCCCTTTATAATTGAGTTAACCATCTCAATACACCCCTTTATGTGTATCATTCATGTTGAAAAAGATCAATTTTGAGCCTTATTTTAATTAGCTACTTTTACATGTATGGTTTAATAGTATGTTTCATAATAATAACTTCATGTCATCTAAGAAAATTTTCCTCTACAAGAAAAAAAATATCTATATGCCTAGAGGTGATGCTTTCATTAATAGATGTTTTATCCTTAGATATAATTTTGTGGATTCAAATGCATTAAATAAGTCATTCATCTATGACTATTTCAATGAGAGGTTGTCATAACTAACTAATTTCTCATGATTTTTGAATAGTCCACTTAGCACTCATTACATCGGGTGATGCTCACAGGAGGGAAGAAGTTGGATTGAAATTAATGAAATGAATCACATAGCGTCAATCATCACTTCTAGGGCTTGCACTCGGTAACCATGACATCCCAGAAGGTCACCCACCCCAGAAATCCTCTGGCCTTAGCCTGTATTCAAGCATGATGAAATAATGAAATTGTGTGTACCCAGGGATAATCTGGACTTTGTTTTATCTGTGTGTTTTGTGAATTTTTTGATTTCGTATTCTTTGTGAATTTGTCTGAGAATTTCAATCGTTTTATGAGCTGACAAGAATCTCAGCAAAACTATGGTAGGCCATACTGTTTGAATAAAAATAATTTGTTAAGGTTTAAGAGTGGATTGACCAGTAGAGTGAGAGATCCAGAGAAGGGTGATTTAACCAGCGAGTAGTGAAGATCGTTAGATTTGCGCATAGATCAATGATGAAGATTAAATCACAAATAGTGTGATTTCGCACATCAGCAAGTTTTTCATTAAGCAAATAAGACATCACGATAAGTTGTTTTGATGCGAGGTGATGCAATCACAGATCACATAGGGTATGGTGAAATCGTTATGTTAAGTTATAAAATGTGCACACTATGTGAATGTGATAAGTGGTGGATGTTGCAATGTGACATCGTCATTGCAACATCGCATGAACGAAATTATAATTTTGACATTAACTTTATTTTTTAAAACCTGCAGTATGTGGAAAGGGATACCTGCGTTATTGTTTTGGAACCCAAATGCAGTATGTTTAAAACCTCCAATGATGTTAATTTGCAATCCTTCTTCGAGTTAAAGGGATTTTATGTGGGCCATAACCCAAAGTTCCATGATAGCTTGTGTAAATTGCAGTTCTATGCTACATCAACTAGTATCAGAGAAGGGAAAGATTTCCTGCAAGAAGACTTTTGCATGCAAAGGAAAAAGGTACAATTATGTTGAAGATTGGTGAGCATCGAATCTTTATATTGTGTGTAGGTAGTAGCCAAAGAAGGTGAGAATATTTGTAGCAGCCTAGAGTGAGGAGTGCTCCAATGGTTCCAGAGGAAAGAACCAGGGAGATGCCAAAAGGCTGAGCTCAGAGGAGAGAAGCTTAATGAGGTAAAGTGTAGCAGGGAGGACTTGCTACTATAGAGGTTTGTTACAGCTCAAGGAAATATCGCAAAGGAAAATCCACAGATGTGGGTAGAATTTCTGAAGAAGAAGACTTGGTACTGATAGAAAGTAGCAGACTTGTTATAGAGACGAAGAAGGCATATGGCTAGGAGGTCATAAAATTTGTGTACCTTGGGAGTCTGATGCAGGAGCATCAGATACTCTTAATTAAAAATTGGAATCCAATGCTACAGAAGGAGAACGTGGACAAACATTTGTGAATGGGGGCTAATTTTTGTGAAGCTGAGTTAAAATGATGGAAGCGATAAGTCTCTAGAAGATTTGATTTATTGTAATTATCTTCCATGTAATCGAATAGAGAGATTTTAGGGGGTTAGTTGAGTGATTGTGGGAGAATTACTCATGGATATTAGATGATCCACTCAGTTGAAATTTCTTTATAAATTGTTGAAATCGTAGTTAAACTAGGAGGGGGGGTGAGTTAGTTTAACACAAATATGAGCTTTTTAAGATGCTCGTCATCCTATTTACAGCTTACTTTTATAAGCCAACTTAATATATGAACAGTCTTATTAAGTTCTAGCAAGTATTAAATTAATGTGACATCAAACTTGTTATCAGAGCAGCAAACATTAAGCCGATTTGGTAAATCATCTCAGCACATAGGCAACACAGATAGAGCCAATAGATATAAGTGGAAACCCACAAAGGGAGAAAACCACATCTTATTATTGTTGTGATGCAAAGGCAACCTCCAACTCCCTCTCACCACTGTTTTTCTACATGCACGAACCTGAAGGAGGCTCCGACCTCAGTTAGCTACAACTGACAGCTATCAAGCTTCAACTTGATAGGGAAGCTCCAACTTCCTCAATTTATCAAAAGAAATGTTTGCTAATTTACTTCAGATATCAGCTCTGTTCTGTAGCATCTCTTACTGCTCCTCTTTTCCTTATCTTCTCTGCCTCAATTTTTGAAGCCCTGCATTCTCTCTTCTCACTCTCTCTTACTCTTTGTGCATATCAATGTGATATTATATATAGAGTTCATTACACGACTGTTTGTATTCCATAGGGAATTTGGAGTGAACAACCATGACTCTTTGGCTTCTGTCTTCTCACTCCTTTGTCTAACTCATTTTAAAATTATAATAATATGTACAAATTTCCATGTTACAATGAGATTTTTCTTTTCCTTAGGATACTTTCCTTTGCATCACAAACAATATAAAACAAATAAAACATTTACCTTTTCAGTTACAGTATATAAACTTCACTCAGCCCTTGGCTTGCTGGTTTTGTCCTTTCTGTAGCATTCATGCAGCTGTCCTGCATACTTTGTTCACTATCTTTTGCATATTCCACCTGTTCACTGCACTTTTGAATCCTTTTGTTGCACATTTCTTCAACTCTGCAATCTCTTTTTACCTCTGTTAGGTCCATATTCTCCAATTTCAGTGTAGTTGTGTATTTGCTGCATTTATACCTATTTTATTATATAGGGTAAATTAATTACAAGAAATCTCTTCTTACAAATCCCTAACATGAAGACTTCTCCACCGTTAATAATTGATTATGAACCCATAGCTACAGCACTCATGCATATAATATGCTCTCATATATAAGGAACGCAATCAACCCAGCTTTCAGCTCTTCTTTATGTGCCTATTTCAAATCTGTGGTAAAAGCCCATTTCATGGATGCAGTCATTTTACATACAAAACCTGTCTAATTAAACGTTCTCTGTGCATTTAAAATGCATCCCAAAAAAATTTCCTCCAATACAAATCCACAATTCTGGCAACTCACAATAATCTCAATTGACAATTTCAATGCTGTGCGGAACCTTCCTTTAATAAGGTTATAAACCCTCAAGCATATACAATGTTCCTTTAAAAAAAAAGCAGCCAATGTTCGAATACCCTTGCATACATTGACTCAGTGTTCATTAACAAACCTTGTACATTCAACTTTACAGCTTGGTTTTGGTTCAACCAACCTCACAATATATCACATAAACCAAACCCCATAATATATCACATCTCCTAAGTTCAGATTAGTGGATTTAATACCATGGAATCCAACTATATCATATGAACCTTCACGTATTATTTTCACACTGTATATATACAGCCCCAACTTGATTACAAATCAACTGCCAACAATAAAACAATATTGGACCCATGCATACGTACCATTTCATCTAATGGTTGCAATCTTGTCACGCCCCATCCAACTGATCATATGGTAATCAACAAGTGTCATGTAGATTAAAATGCATATAATCACAACAACTCGATATATATAGTGCTCAGCACTTAACCTTCATATGTGTACAACATTCGCACCTTAATTAAATCTTGACTTTGGATTAAACAAGCCAATAGGCCATAATGTCCACTAGTCCCACTAATCATATAACGTACCTTGGTGTTATGTCACTCTTCTAATCCGACAGTGGAGAGCACGTCGCCTTTCCCCGTGTGATCCGATGAATATCGCTTGGCTTAGATTCACGAACGATAATGTGTGATGAGAGTGGTTTCTCCAGACCGCTTGAGGCCACGTGTCAGGATGTCAATGGAATTGCTCCAAATTCTTAAATACCGCTTGCCCGACAAAGGCGGTGCAATCAAAACCAGAAACCCACCTTTACTGTTCACTCCTACAAGGTTCCACCACTTTCTCCCTCATGGTTCCATCCACCTTTATTATTTATGAATTCCGCTCTTCACCTTCAATGAAACTCGCTTTTGGCCACACACAGCTTCGGCCTCTGCCTATTTCAACAATACGCATCTTTGGGTTCATATTGGTTACAAGGATTCATCAGGAACACATTCTCATTACTAAATGCGCAGACAGACTTTAAACAAATCACAGAGTCTTAATTACACCCAGCTCACGGGTTACAAAATTGGCCCTTCTCCTCTACTCTGTCTCTACTACAGTCCTATGCAACCTATGCAGCTCTCTATGCAGGTAGGTCTCTTTTTGCTACCTCTGCTACCTCTCTTTTTGCTACCCTGTCTTTGTAAATGTACTCTTCCTCTGTTCTTCTCTTCTTTCCTTTGCCATCAATGAGAACATTTCCAACAGTCTTCCCCTTTGCCATTGATGGCAATATACTTCCTCTGTTTTCCTTTTAGGAACCTTCCTTTTGTTGCTAGCTCTTCCTCCCCCTTTGACATCAATGGAAAGGGGTTGCACATTTCTAGGGTAGATTCTATCCTTTGATCCTTTGTTTTTATCCTTTTTCAACATTTCTTGCATTTTTTCTCTCTGAGATCTTCTGAATTTGTACCCTGCTGCTCCAAACTTTGGATTAAATATAAAATACCGACCCTTTAGCCTTTTGATCGACTCTTTTTATGCCAGATGTAGTCTTTCCATAATCCTTTGATCCTGAGGACCTGTGTCATGCTTCCCTTGTTGGATGATCTCCCCCTGGAATGATATTTTCATTTCTGTTCTCCCCCTGAAGCTATGCTTTCTCTTTATGTCAGAGAGTAGCATCTATAGATACTACCCCTAGTCTATCTCTCAAATATTCAAATGGTTCTCTGGCAAGAGGTTTGGTAAATATATCTGTTGTATGTTCTTTTGTTGGTACATACTCCAGCTTTACTACGTTCTCAGTCACTTGTTCTCAGAGAAAGTCATACTTGATTGGAATATGTTTAGTTTTTGAATGAAGCACATGATTTTTTGATATACTTATAGCACTTGTATTATCACATTTGATTGAGATAGGTTCATCAATGATTACCTTCATGTCTTCGAGGGTTTTCTTCATCCACATGACTTGTGTACAACATGCTACTGCTGCTATATATTCTGCTTTTGCTGTAGATAGAGAGATAGATGTTTTTTTCTTGCTTAACTATGCCACCAGACTTTCTCCCAGACAGAATGCACCTTCACTTGTAATTTTCCTGTCATCCACACAGTTGGCACAATTTGCATCTGTGTATGCTATCAAAGTGAAGCTTTTTCCTTTAAGATACCAAAGCCCATATTGTGCAATTCCTTGTAGATATCTGAATATTCTTTTGACTACAAGAAGGTGATTTTGTTTAGGTGCTACTTGATATCTAGCCACTAGTCCTACTGCTAGCATGATGTTTGGTCTTGATGTTGTCAGATACAGTAGACTTCTTATCATGGATCTATAGATTTTTTTATTTATGTCAGCAAATCCATCATCAGCACACAGCTTGCATTTCGTAATCATGGGAGTTGACACAGGTTTGCAGTCCTCCATTTTGAACTTTCTCAACATTTCTTTTAATTATTTTTCCTCTGAGATGAATGTACCTATGTTCTTTTGCTGAATTTGAAGTCCTAGGTAGAAACTGAGTTCTCCAATCATGGACATCTCAAACTTTGGTTTCATCTCCTCAGCAAACCCTTTTGCTAGTTCATCTGTGTTGCTTCCAAACATAATGTCATCAACATATACTACAACAATCAGGAGTTCATCTTCATGGGATTTTATGTATAGATTGTTGTCTACTACACCTCTCTTAAAGCCTTGTTTTTGCAAATATTTATCTAGTCTTGAGTACCAAGCACGTGGAGCCTGTTTCAGTCCATAAAGAGCCTTCTTCAGTCTGCACACATAGTTTTCTTTGTCTGTTAAAGAGAAACATTCTGGTTGTTCCATGTAGACTTCTCCTTATAGATCTCCATTCAGAAAAGTAGATTTTACATCCATTTGATATACCTTGAAGTCTTGGTAGCATGAAAAGGCCAAAAACATTCTGATGGATTCTATTCTGGCTATAGGGGAAAATGTTTCATTGTAATCAAGTCCTTCAATTTGTGAATATCCTTTGTAGACAAGTCTGGCTTTATTCCTGATTACTTGTCCTTCCTTATTCAGTTTATTTTTGAATACGCATTTTGAGCCTATAACATTTTTCTTAGTGGGTCTAGGAACTAGTTCCCAGGTGTTATTCTTCTTAATTTGGTCCAATTCCTCAATCATAGCATTCACCCAAGACTTGTCCTTGCTGGCTTCTTCAAATTCCTTTGGCTCTATTTGTGATAACATGGCTATGTATACCTCTTCGGTCTATTATGTTAGCTACCTTCTTGTCTGGACCACTTTTCTCTTATCTCCTATGATCTGAACTTCAGGATGGTTCTTCTAAGTGTATCTAGAAGGGGCTTTAGAGCTCAGTTCAACATCTTTTGTTCTCTTGTTTGTTTCCACATCATCTTGGTTTTCTTCTTCATGGTTGTCTGATGGACTACTGCAGTATGTATCCCTTGTACAGTTTGGAAGTTTTTCATCAAATCTCACGTCAATGCTTTCTACTATTTTTTAAAGAGTCTTGTTGTAACACCTGTACCCTTTACTTTTGGATGCATATCCTAGAAATATCCCTTCATCTGATCCTACATCAAATTTCCCAAGATTTTCATCATTATTCTTTATATAACATTTTCTTCTAAAGATTCTAAAGTTCTTGATTGAAGTTGGTTTACCATGCCATAGTTCATAGAGAGTCTTATCACTGCTTGGCCTTAAATGGGATTTGTTTAGAATGTGCACGGTTATGTGTACTGCTTATGCCCAGAAGGTTTGAGGAATATTACTGTCTTGCATCATGGCTCTGGAAATTTGTTGTACAGATCTATTTTGTCTCTCTACTACTCCATTCTGCTGAGGTGTCCCTGCAATAGTAAATTGTTGATGTATGCCATGTTCATTGCATAGTTCTACAAAGTCATAATCTGTGAATCCACCTCTTCTGTCTGGTCTGATGCATTTCAGCTTGCATCCGGTCTGATTTTCTGCTAAAGCTTTGAATATTTTGAATTTTTCCAAAGCTTCCGATTTATTCTTGAGAAATGAAACCCATGTCATTCTGGAGAAATCATCTATTATCAGCATGAAGTGGGATTCTCCACTTGGTGTTTTAGTTCTTACAGGTCCACATAGGTCCATGTGCACAAGCTTCAGTGGTGTTCTTGTTGATAACTCATCTTTTCCCTTAAAGGATGTGCTAGTCTATTTGCCTAATTGACATGATTTGCATATGGTATTAGAAGGCCTTTTTATTTTTGGCATGTCTCTGATAGCTTTCTTCTTGCTTATTCTGATGATGTGATCGAAGTTGATATTTCCCAATCTTTTATGCCATAACCATGACTCCTCAAGCTTGCTAAGATGACATGCTTCATCTTCCTCTTTCACAATGTAAACATTAATCTCTGTTCGAACTCCTTTGAGCAGAGTCTTACCTGTGGTGCTTGATCTGACTTCACAATCTTGTGCTCTAAAAACAACTTCACAGCCTTTATCACACATTTCACTGACACTCAGCAAATTCACTTTCATCCCATCCACAAGTAGTACATCTTGGGCCTTTCCTCTGCCATTGTCTAGGCTGACTGAGCCTTTTCCTTTTATTTTTCCTAATTTATCATTGCCAAAGGTAACATTTCCAGATTTCTTTTCATCAAGAGTTATAAACTTGCTTCTGTCTCCAATCATGTGTTTTGAGTAGCCACTATCCAAATACCACTGGCTTTTCAATTCTTGAGCAGTTAGGGCCAAGTCACATTTATTCACCTTCTTTATCCACTGGAAGCACCCTTTTGTTTGGTATCTTTTGTGGGGTTATGAACTAGATCTTCTGAGAGGACATTTGGAAGGCATATGTCCAAATTTATTGCATACATAGCATTTGATCATAATTTTTGCAGAATTGTGAGTATGAACAAAATTTCTTTGATTTATAAACCTCCTTGAGGTTTTTGAACATCAATATTTGTCGACACTTTCTACACTCAATTATTTTATGGCCAAATTATTTACAACAAAATTAGTAACCATAGAAACTATTTGCATACCTGATGTAAGGTTTTCTTTTATATTCGTTTGCTTGAGGCAGTCTCTTCACTGTTTGCATATTTTTCTGGTTTGAATTACTCCTCCTTGTATGACAATATGTAGCAATGTGTCCTAGCTTGTGGCAGATATAACAGGTGGCATTCTTCATAGGAGGGAAGAATCTCCTTTGATAGTTTCCAAATTTGACATACTCAGTGGTCTTGGTATTTATTACATTCTTTGCTACTAGAGGTTTCTTCTGATCTGTGTCTTCCTCATTACAGGTTTCTTCTTTTGTAGGAATTGTTTGAGTTGCTTCATCATTCTTCTTTTCTTTTACAAAAATAATCTCTTTGTTTTCTTTTTCTTTGCTTTTACTTGATTCTCCTTCATAGCCTATTCTAGTTTTTATCATAGGAGATCTTTCAGCATCTAGAATTTCGTTCAACTTACTAGAGGTTGTTGTTTGAGAGGAATTTGTAGACACTTTCCTCTGAGCATTTTCTAATTTCTTCCTCAGACATATAGCTTCTTCTTCCAGCTTCTCTTGTTCTTGAGTTTTATCCTTGATTTGCCGAAGTAACATGTCTTCTATCTTCTTGGCTTCTTCAAGCTCTACCTTCAGCTGCATGAGGACTTCTGAATTTTTTTCTTCTCTTACATACTTGAGGAGAATTTCCTTTTGTTTTCTGCACTTCAGTTTGAGTCTGTCAATCTCCTCCAGAGCACTTATTAGCTCCCCCTCAAGGTCAACTTCACCTTCTTCTTCTTCATCTTCTAGTAGGAGTCCTTCAAGTTCTTCTTATGGCCATCAATAAAAATTCAGAGGTTCCTTTTTCACTTGAGGGTTCATCTGAGTCTTCAGATGTACTATTGTGTTGTTGAGCATATAAATATTTTCTGTTGAACTTCTTCCCTTTCTGCCAGTTCTTTGATGTATTTTTCTCTGACTCTTGAGCTTGATTCCTTACTTTCTTGTCAGGACACTTAGCATCATAATTTCCAAATCTTCCATAGTTAAAGCATTTGAAAGGAAGTTTACCTTTGTATTTACTGGAGCCTCTATCCAATTTCTTGACAAATTTTTCCTTTTCTTCATCTGAGCAAGAGCATATGTCTTCCTTTTCTTCATTCTTCTTTTCTGTTTTAAAGGCTACCTCCCTCATACTTGGATTCTTCTGTGGGAGTCTCATCTCATATGTTGTTAGATTTCCTAGTAGCTGGTCCATGGTCAAGGTTTCCCAATCAGCTGTTTCTTCTATTGTAGACTATTGGGGCCCTTGTTTTGAAAACTTGTTTTGAATATTTTGAATTTTGAATAAAGGATAGATTTTGGGTTGTAGAATGACACATGGCAGGCATAATCAAGTCGCAACTACAGTAATTCACGGAGCTATCAAGGTGGCAAAGAAGCAAGAGATAGCTGAAGAAAGAAAAAACATAAGTGCAGACGGAGAAAAGATACAGTGGAAGACAGAAAGAAGAACTCATCGATAACAAGAGAGAAGTCGGAAGTCGCCGAAGAAGAACACAAGAGGAAATAGTAGTTGCGAGGGTGGGTGAATAAATAGAAGTCACCCAGTCGAAAGAAGGGACGAATATGGTAGAAGGAAGGAATGCAGTAGAAGAGGCGAATGCAGAGCAACTAAAGAGGATTGAGCCGATGCTGCAAAGGGAATCCATTCCGGGCATGATATCTCTATAGTTCCTAGGTTTCTCTTATCTATCTTTCTGTCCTATAAGGTGTCTGTGACAGAGTTGTAAAGATCTTGATGTGGAAGCGACGTAACTATGGATTTGATTGAAGATTATTAATATACCTACAGGTTACCATCTGATCTTATGATTCACATGCATGCATGATGTCTGTGATTCTTTAAAATTTTATTTTCTTAGTAACTAGTCGATATTCTGAATTTTCTTGCATATATATGATGTTGATGCAATAAATTCTATGTTAATCATGAGTTGCAAATCCATCCATCACCATTGATCTTTTCCCCTCTTGCATGCGGTTGCGGCACACCTCGGGTGAGACTCTCTACTCTCTAGAGTAGGGTGATAATGCCGGCGTGGTTCTAGACTACTGCGGATACCCTTGTTGGCTCCAACCTCTGAACCTGGGTCTTGCCTGCGAGACCTGTTTCTCCACCAACAAATGGATCCATTGCCAGGACCCTGCACGTTATGAGGAGAACTAGATCATGGTATCGAGGATCTTCGAAGGGGAAATACGATGATGGTGGGATAACCATCTAGACCAGTTTGTTGCTCAGCAAGCGAAGTTGACAAATCAAAAGGAGGGGGTGCTCAAGGATCTCGTCCTTTTCTTGGGTTCTGCCAGTGATACTTACGAGATCCTCTGGGGAAAATTCCCTAGCGACCTCTACAATTGGTTGCAGAGATTGCAGACTAGGGTACCTAGGGGTAGCTCATGGAGGATAAACCACAAGTGGGTGCACGGAGATCTGGTGGCCCTGCATTGGTTAGATACTAAGTTGACCCGCGCGGTGGATTTCTGGGTAAAGACCACTTTGGACGGATATATTGTGGAGTTCACCGCAGAGTGCTACCAATCCTTTTTGGAAGGTGAGGCCATCTTCCACTCTGGGTTGAGAGGGAAACTGCTCAAGGAGATTTCGCTGTGGATTAAGGCCCTGATGGTGGATGAAGGACTGATGGAATTCCAAAAATCGAGCATGGAGGCGTAAACTCCCAGTGCTAGGGGAAGGGCTGAAGGGACAGATGCTACGTGAAGTGTGAAGCGGGAGGAGTGGGGAATGGATGCTGAAGCCACAAGAAAGTTGAGGGAGCGACGTGCACATTGGAGGGCACAGATCGCCGACAGGTGGTGAGAAAGGGTGATGCGGGAGTTGAAGCAATGGGAAGACAATAGGAAGAATCAGAAGGAGGCACCTCAGAGGATAGGAAATATGAACACCCAGGTGGATACCCGGGAGAGGGAAGGGACCGTTGTGGGAGTGCGACGGGTGCATGGGAGCCCAGCTACGGGAGAAAGGGAGACGAAGACTGAAGAAGATGATATAGGTGTGCAGCTCGAAGAAGGTTCCAATGGTGAATGGTACGTCATGATGCAACAGTTGTTTCAAGATCGGTTGACATTCATCTCTCCAAGTAGCCCTACTCCCCATAATTTTCATGGCAAGGATCCCTACCTTCCCCTGGTACTCTACAACCCTTTGAGTAATATTTTCGTTAAGTCACAAGCATTAAGTCGATTGCACAGTAGTTCAGTGTCGCATGTTAGTAGCAGTGTTACTATTAGTATTACAGTTCCTGGTGGTATAGTCACATAACTAGGACCCAGAAGGTTTATTCTGGTCACCCCTTCGTAAGAAAACATGGCCTGGTCACTCACCCGGTATCCAGAATTCTCTGGTCGAGGCAATGATGATGTGGAGCAACACTGGTATCTCTGCAAAGCCATATGGAGGGTTCGATAAACGCTAGACGCAGGGAAATTAATAAAGTTCCAAACCACGCTCAGAGAAAGGGCTATGTGATGGTTCATCAAGTGGTCTGAGGCCCATTCGAATCCAGTAATTGCTGACGTTAAGCGGGATTTTGTCCATGAATTTAAGCTTCCCAAAACAGATGAGTAGGGTCTGTCTGATCTATGGGAGATTAAGAAGAAAGAGGGGGAGACTGCATGGGAGCTGATGCACCAATTCAGGGATGCGATCAAGAAACTCAGCTACCCGATCAACCTGAACCATTATAGGGATTAGTTGATCAAGGCTCTGCTTCCCTTCACACGAACCCCCCTCACCCAGCAGAAGATTGACAACTTGCAGGATGCTTTGGAGCAGGCCATGAAGATAGAGGCCATGGTGGGCTACCCTCAGGAATATCGGGGAGGGTCGGCCCCGCAAGATCCTTCCTTAGTAGGATTGCAACATCAGATTGCCAGTTTGACTGAAAAGCTCAAGGAGATGCAACCAATAAGACCAGCCAAGTCGAACGTTTGGTGCACTCATTGCCTGGTCGAAGGCCACGTCGCAATCGAGTGTCCTCAGCTGCGTGGCATAGGTGTGGGACCCTCTGTCGTGAAAATCTATGGGGGTCCACCTATGGGGGTGGCGCGACAATGAACCCGTAGGGGGTATACTAGCCGCAATAGCCTTATGCAGGGTTCCCACCTCAATCAAACCCAACCACCATGGAATACTGTGAAATTTGTCGGATGATGGGCCATCAACCTCGGATGTGCCCAATTCTGTAGAAGTACTCCAACGTCCCAAACAATGCACACTGTGGTTTTGTGCTTCCATGACTCACAACACCGACTAGTGTAGGGCTCTCGATGCTTTAGTGGACTAGTTGGACCGACCCTCCTATTGGGTGAACGAGGCTTCCAGGGGCTGAGGAGGCAGGATGCGCAGTGGCCACACAGGGGGGCGGGGTCCGCTAAAATGCTACAACTATGACCAGGAGGGTCACGTGGCACGGGAATGTCCCCTTCCCCGGTGCCCATGGTGTTCCCAGTGCCACGTGAATGCCCATGCAATAGAGGACTGCCCAGAACTTATCAAGAAGTGGGAGGAATGGGCACAGAAGAGGGCCACGAGTTCGGTCAACTCTGAACCGCGAGGGACCGTGGCTCAGGCCATGTAGAATGTAGCTATTGTGACGTGAGGTGGTAAGAAGATGGGGGAGGATGCACGTGAAAAGGAGCCTACATGAGCTATTCATCCAGCCTCCCCGAACCAGTTAATCAGGCTAGATGCACAGAAGAAGTACTTCCAGGAGGCAGTTGATACGTTTGCGCAATTGAGAGGAGCCAACGGCTTGGAGGTGCCCCTGCTGATAGATCCTGGCAAGCAGAGCACCACGGGAACCTTGATTGAGGAATGGCTCCAGTTATTCCTCAAGATTGTTGACAATGCTACGATGCGGCAGCAGCTAAAGTGTACCTTGGAAGATGTACTACAGGCGAATACAGGACCATGGGAACTGGTGAACACCGCCCCCCAGTATGTCTAGCGGGTCAAGCGGAACACGCGACGAATGGGAAAAGAGTTCTAGCTTAACACACAGGTTGCAGGATTCCAGATCAGCGACACCATGCTTGACTTAGGATCTGACGTCAACATCCTACCACAAAAGACATGAAAGGCTCTTGGCCATCCATTACTGACCTACTCACCGATCCATCTTAGAATGGAAAACCAGTACTGCATTGTACTTATCAGCCAACTCGAAGGTGTCGAGGTCGAAATTGCAAGGGTGAAGACTTACACGGATTTTGAAGTTATTGATATTATGGGAGACAAGGATCCTTACCCTGCCCTATTAGGCATCGATTGGGCTTTTGAGAATTACGCCATCATCGACCTCAAAAAGGAGCTGATGATCTTCGAAGATGGAGAGGTCTGGGTCATTCAGCCTCTCGACCTGTATCAAGGGCCAAGATATACTGAAATGGTGGATAACCACGAGGATGCTCAGATGTTGGAAAACCTCTATTAGATGACAGCAGGGAAGCGGGAGGAATATATTAACCTGACTGCGACCAGATCTGTTAGTTGGCACAGTGTCTAGAGCTCGGAGTTGGGGTCGAAACTAGCATGGGAAGACTGGCAGTAGGGTGGGTATGAGACCAACACATGGAGGTGTGCCAATGTTGCCCGAGTTCATTGGATTGGTATGGAGGTCCAAGGGTACCCCACCCTGTCGAACATGCAAGTCATCATTACCTTTATTGCAAAACTAGAAGACACGGTACCAGAAGGAAGTAGGATACCACTTTTGGATGCAGCACTACAATCCACATCAGCACGGTGGTGGAAAAATCACTACAACACCCTGTCACGATGGAGTTGTGTGGCAGAGGCTTTGAGGGCACGGTTCAAAGAAGAGAAAGGACCTCGCAGCAGGCACAGGTACCACAGGACTTCTGATCCAAAAGACCACTTGAAGACTTGTGAGGAGTAGTGGCAATGTATAGGGTACCCAGAAGAGTTGTGGGTTCATCGGTTCATCCACTCTTTAGATACCATTCCCCATGCATGGTACTTAGAAGAAGAGCAGAAAAGAGAGACTAGCTCCTAGCTGGAAGTCGCGAGCAAATTTGTGCAGTGTTTTTCCTTCGAAGGGGAGACAGAGCTGGTGTCCCGAGCATTACAAGCAATCAAGGGGGTATTGTTTCTCTGTGATTCAGAGATTGATGGGAACACCATAACATTATATCCTGAGGGCAGGCGTGAGTTGGCTTGCCAGCGGATTGATGGCGATCGAGATGATGATGGTCTGGAGGACCTAAGGCACCTGTACTTCAAAGAGAGGGAAGGCAAGCGAAGCATCAAAGATGAGCCAACCACCAAGGGAATCCATCTGCTCCCGCTGAAGACAAATAAGTTGAACATCGGTACGGATGGGAAACCCAAACTAGCTACGATCGGAGATTACTGGGAGGAGGAGACGAAAAAGGAAATTTTCAGCCTCCTCCAGAAATACAAAGACCTATTCCCTTCATCAGTTGCATATTTGAAGGGCATCAAAGGTGACCTCGGAGAAATGTGTATTTTTTTGAAACCAGATGCCAGGCCCGTGAAGCACCGACCCTATCGGCTGAACCCGCGGATCAAAGGAAAGGTCAAGATGGAGATTGATAAGATGTTGGCAGCCGGTCTAATCTTTCTGGTGGAAGAAGCAGAGTGGGTGAGTCCTATCGTCATTCATAATGAGAAGGATAAGTCATAAATTCGAGTTTGTGTCGACTACCAGAGTCTGAACAACGCCTACATCCATGATCTGTTTCCCACTCCTTTCATCGATGAAGTCTTGGATCATGTTGTGGGAAATGAAGCTTACTCCTTCACTGATGGATTTCAGGGTTATCATCAGGTGCGCATTGTGGAAGAAGACAAGATGAAGATGACGTTCACCACTGAGTGGGGCTCATTCGCATACCACGTGATGCCGTTTGGCTTGAAGAATGCCCCAGCCATGTTTTCCCGAATCGTCATCGCTGCTTTCTGGGAGTATATCCACAAGTTCGTGGAAGTCTACATGGACGATTGGACCATGTATAGTTTGTTGAAGAACCATGCCACCCTGTTGCGTATCATGTTCAATCGGTGTTTCCAGTTGCAGATTTTCTTGAACTTGAAGAAATGCATTTTTGCAGTCCCTTTCGGCAGACTGTTAGGACATGTGGTGTGGAAGAAAGGGGTCTGCGTCGACCCCGCCAAGGCAGTAGTGATCGTCCACATGGAAGCCCCTGAAACGGTGAAGAAGTTGCAGGCACTGCTAGGGCACATAGGTTACTATCGACGGTTTATCTGAAATTATGCGAAGATCACTGCTCCTTTAGAAAAGCTCTTGCGGAAGTTGAAAGTGTTCCAGTGGACCGAGGAGTGTCAGATGGCCCTTGACACCCTAAAGGAAAAGCTGGCAACAACACCTATTTTGGTTCACCCAGATTGGAATAAGAAGTTCCACGTGCATATTGACGCTTCCAGTATTGCACTTGGGGCTATCTTGGCGCAACCAGGAGAGACGACAGTTGACCACCCGGTTTACTTCGCCAACCGCAAACTGTCTAATGCAGAGTGAAATTACACCACTACCGAATGGGAGGCCCTTGCAACGATGTACTCGCTCTAGAAGTTCCACCACTGTCTTCTGGGAGGAAAATTCAAGTTCTGTACGGATCATTTTGTGTTAAAGTACCTGGTCAATTAGCCTATCTTGGAAGGACGAATTTGTCAGTGGCTCTTACTCTTCCAAGAATTTACATTTGAAGTGATTTTCAAGCCCAGAAGGTTGAACATGGGACCTGATCATTTATCCCAGTTGGAAACGGTGGAGAATGATGACTCTCTTGATGATCAGCTACCAAATGTTGATCTTTTTTGCATCGAAGCCATACCCTATTATCTGGCTGATATCGCCACTTATTTGACCACGGGGCAGTGCCCTCCGCACCACACCCCGCTTCAAAAGCAACACCTGGTCGTTCGCGCTGCCGAGTATCAACTAATAGTAGGGTAGCTATACAAATTGGGTCTCGATGAGATTCTGCACAGATGCATCCTTGATCACGAGTGTGAAGCCATAATGTGGGAATGCCACAGCGGCATTGCAGGCGGGCATGTGGGGGTGAAACCCATTGCTAGGAAGGTGCTTCAAGCTGGCCTATGGTGGCTGATAGTCCACGCTGATTGCAAGGCTTTCGTGAGGAAATGCGATGTCTGTCAGTGAACAGGGAGGCTAGCTCACAGGGATGAGCTCCCGCTACACCCGGTGCATGTGTTGCGGCCATTCGAGAAGTGGGTTGTTGACTTCGTTGGTCCCATAGCCCAGATAGCCCTGCATTCCAAGGCTCGATATATCATTACTGCAACTGACGACCTCACCACGTTGGCTGAGGCAGTGGTGGTACGGGACTACATGGCAGATACAGTAGCATGATTCATCTTTGAACACATCATCAGCTAGTTTGGCTGCCCGTGAAGTCTAACTAGTTATCAGGGTACGCATTTCATTAATGACACGATCAGATCGCTGTTGGACACATTCATGATCCAATATCACAAAAGTAGCCTATACCACCCATAGGGAAATGGTACTGTTGAAGAATTTAATAAAATTCTTGGAAAAGGCTTGACTAAGATCTACAATGCCCAGCACGACGATTGGGATGAGCAGGTACCGGCTGCATTATGGGCCTACCAGACTACGGTAAAGCGCTTGACCAATTAGACCTCGTTCCAGCTAGTGTATGGCCCAGAAGCTGTGGTTCCCATTGAGTTCACCATACCGAGTCTCTTAATTGCCACATCCCTCAAGTTCTCGGAAGAGGAGTCGCTACAAGAATGCCTCCACGAACTACAAGAACTAGACGAGGCCCGTTTTCTAGCCAAATTTCACCAGAAGGTTCAGAAGGACAGGCAAAAAGTGTGGCACGACCGCCACATCAAGAAAAAAACATGCCAAGTTGGCGAGAAGAATGTCGGCAAGAATTAACTCATTAGGGGGTCTTGTCAACTTCACTCGTTCCAGGTTAATACATAACTTGCATGGAAAAAAGCACGAGAATGCCGAAGCAGTTAGACTTACCAATTGAAGAAGAACTAGAGCAGCAGAAGTATCTAGACGCATAGCACCAAGAGAACAAGCCGAGGTGAATTCTCCAAGTTTATCATTCCCAATAAAAAATTCCAGAAGCTCTCCCAACTGTCCTAGAACCAAATCTTGACGGCAAAATTCACAAGACAGAGTCGCTTGTCAGGAAATACGACAATGCGGCCCTCATAGATGCAGACCTCTCAAACTCTGTCGAGTTCCCAGCACTCAATTGGCAAGTGTATAGGGAACACTAATTCACAACAGCTAGGCACTAAGCAAATAGAATTTTACCAGAGTTCTGGGGCCTTCAGCAATTTTCTCTTCTGAACTTAAGAAATCTTCTGGTCTTCGGGACCATAGGCCTGGCTATGCAGTGCACTAGGTTCCTACTCAGTCGCATCTAGAATGGGTCCTTGTGGCTGAATAAGGAAATTCCCATTCATGCTGAGCATATCCATCATCTTACATGGCTTTCACAGAATGGCATGGATGTCTCGACTACATGTCAGACCACCTCCAAGCAAGTGCGGAAGTCGGGAGACGTAGACTTGTAGGTAAAATATGGCACTTGCCAGGGAGGAAAGCGAGCGAAGATGGAGCATATCAATAAACTCAAGATTAAATTTTCCTGGTACCTCATTGCTAGCAAGACAATGAGGCACTACATAAAGGGCGAATGCACCCCGGGTACTATCTCCATTGCAGAGCACTGCGTTCATGTCGCCAAGCTGAACTGGTGCTCCTTCCTATTGAAGGAACTGTTTAATGCATGCGAGGAAAACTACAAGTGAACTACAAGTTTCAGTTACGGATATTTGATAGTTTCCTTTGCCATGTTGAAGTGGCACACTCCCCTTGTCAGGTTACCAGTGGAAATTCAAGCAGGCCAGCCTCTAGCGATGAAGCTCATTACGTGGAAGGTGTCGGTTGATCCTAGCACCAAACAAGTGAATGCAGAGGCATTTCAGACCTGGTAGGGTTTAATGACAAATGTGGTAACCAACTAGAAACGGGTGCCTAGGAACCTGTTAGATGAGTACAGTGAGCAAGTGTGGCTCGGGGTCAGTCACAGGCATACTTACCTCCGACCTACTTGCGTGCCGGAGGACACCTTTCACATGAAGCCACTAAAATTCTAGCTTGACGATACAACCTTCCACAACGAAGTCTATTTGTGGCCGGGGGTAGCGATGGAAATCCGCAATGGGGTACCCAGGTACAATTTTTATCAGATTTTACTGCAGCAGCGGCCTACCGAGATGGATGTGGACGCGACACCACAGGAACTCCCTGTGCTGCTTGTCCCCCTTGTCTGCCACTTAAACACTTAGGTACATATTTTTAATGTGGCGACCAAGGCCATTTCAAGTGGTGCTGCTCCTTTCCCTTTAATTTTCGAGTTCCAGCTGTCTCGCTCTACCTCACACCCCCCCCACCACTCCTCTCACCTCCCCCATCCCTACTGTTCTATTTACTTCTTCAAGCCCAATCATAACTTTGATGGGAGAGAAGAGCAATACTACAGAGCAATTAGAAGCTTTTCAGGCCAAGTGAGCCCACACCACCGAAGAAAATCCAGTGGTGGACCTCACTGAGGATGATGTACCACTACCACCGAGTACAGGGGTGCTAATATAGGAAGAACCTCTCATTGACCCCTCAGAGTTTATCAATATTCGACTTCCACCTCCATCCACCATTCCACCTCCACCTACCACTTCATCCACTCCATCCAATTCAACGATACCGTGTCTGACCCAATCATTCGAGAACTACTTGGTAGGGACCACGGGGCCGAAGTTGACTCTAGTTCTACATCAATAGTACCACCGATCGACCCTGCTGGCGAACCCCAAGTTTCTTTGTCTGATATAATTACCCAAATGGCACAAATTGTTACCGACTATGTTAGGGCTCAGCCTGAGCCCCCTATACCTCCACAGGTTGGCAATACAGATCGACAGGAGCGCCCGGAATTGAATATGGCTGACTCAGTGCACCGATAGACCCTGCTGCCATCCCCTCCAAAGAATTATAATCAATCAGTTGGCAGTGGGAAAACCTTGTAGGAAAGGAGGCTGGACTAAGGCACTTTGGGGATCGCTAATTTAGAAAATGGGGTACAGCTCAGCTGTACTTATTTATCTAGAGGGTGGCCTAGCAAGCCGAATGGCTTCATTCTGAACTACAACCAAGGTGGGATGAGAAATAGCAGTAGATTGTAGCACTTACTGAATAGCGTGACCAACTCAAAACCACACAGGGGAAGCTGTAAGGACAGATAGAACAATTCGCCACGGTGTTTTCAGAGGCATGGCCAGCCATCGAGGCTCATTATACTCAACTGCCTACAAATATGTCAGCGACAAGTATCGTACAACAGGTCCTCCACCACCGGATCGTACTCAATGGCCTCCACAAGGAAAATGTGGAGCTTCACGCAGCGTTAGCAGCCCGGCCAGCGCTGCCTGATCCCAAGGCAGTTTATACCGCACAAATTGCCGAAAGGCAGGGCCAGATCCACTAGATGCAAGAAACTCTCATATCTACAGTGCGTGATGCTTACGACCTCCTAAAGGGTATTCAGGAGTGTTCAATGGCTCTGACTGTCAAAACACAGCCAATCTCCATGCAGCTGTAGCAAATTTTGAGGAAAATCCAAGAGGCCACAAACCCCACATGGTTTAACCAACTATACGCCCAGGCGGATGCTATAGAGGTGCAGATTCAGAAAATAGAGGCTAGCTCAGCAATGGCCAAATAGGTAATTCGGGAGCTCCACCCGCCCCTCCAATGCAACGCCAGGACAATGCGACAACTAGCTGCTGAGACTGAAACCCAAATCGGCACGGTGTTCGTGACTGTATCGGTGCCTGTAGAGGAGGCCTCCGTCAGTAAGATTACTACAGAAACAGATTCACTGGTTCAGGGGTGGCAGCAAGTTGTATCAACCTTCCATGAGTTTAAGGCTACAACATTTAGCAAAGTCCCGGGGTTGGGGCCCTCGTTTGGACATAAAGCTAAAGGCGCACAACGAGAACAGGGCACGGGGTCCAGCAGGGCGATGGAGATAGAAACAATGATTTGTGATTGACTTGGGGATGATTCAAGAAACTGTGGTTGGGGCCTGTTGGGGCCCTTGTTTTTAAAACTTGTTTTGAATATTTTGAATTTTGAATAAAGCACAGATTTTGGGTTGTAGAACGACGCATGGCAAGTGCAATCAAGTTGCAACTACAATAAGTTGCGGAGCTATCAAGGTGGTGAAGAAGCAAGAGATAGCTGAAGAAAGAAAAAGCATAAACACAGACGAAGAAAAGATAAAATGGAAGACATAAAGTAGAACTCATAGATAACAAGAGAGAAGCTGAAAGCCACCAAAGAAGAACACAAGAGGAACTAGTAGTTGCGAGGGCGGGTGAATAAATAGCAGTCACTCAGCCGAAAGAAGGGATGAATATGGCAGAAGGATGGAATGCAGCAGAAGAGGAAAATGCAAAGCAATTGAAGAGGATTGAGCTGATGCTACAGATGGAATCCGTTCCAGGCATGATATCTCTGTAGTTCCTAGGTTTCTCTTATCTATCTTTCTATCTTATAAGGTGTTTGTGACAGACTTGTAAAGATTTTTCTGTGGAAGTGATTTAACTGTGGATTTGATTGAAGATTATTAATATAACTACAGGTTACCATCTGATCTTATGAGTCACATGCATGCATGATTTCTGTGATTCTTTGAAATTTTAATTTCTTAATACCTAGTCCATATTCCGAATGTTCTTACGTATATATGATGTTGATGCAATCAATTATATGTTAATCATGAGTTGTGGATCCCTCCATCACCATTGATATCTTCCCCTCTTGCATGCAGTCATGGCACCTCTCGTGTGAGACTCTTTTCTCTCCAGAGTAGGGTGATAATGCCGGCGTGGTTCTAGACTACTGCAGATACCCTCGTTGGCTCCAACCTTTGAACCTGGGTCTTTCCTGCGAGACCTGTTTCTCCACAGACAAATGGTTATGTTGCCGGGACCCTGCACGTTATGAGGAGAACCAGATCATGGTATCGAGGATATTCGAAGGGGAAATATGGCAATGGTGTGATAACCATCTAGACCAGTTTGTTGCTCAGCAAGTGGAGTTGACGAATCAAAAGGACGGGGTGCTCAAGGATCTCGCCCTTTTCTCGGATTCCACTAGTGATACTTATGAGATCCTCTGGGGAAAATTCCCTAGAAACCTCTACAATTGGTTGTAGAGATTGTAGACTAGGGTACCTAGGGGTGGCTCATGAAGGATAAAGCACAAGTGGGTGCACAGAGATATCGTGGCCCTGCATTTGTTGGATACTAAGTTGACCCGCGCGGTGGATTTCTGGGTAAAGACCACTTTGGATGGATATATTGTGGATTTCACCGCAGAGTGCTACCAATCCTTCTCGAAATCTGAGGAAATCTTCCACTCTGGGCTAAGAGGGAAACTGCTCAAGGAGATTCTGCTGTGGATTAAGGCCCTGATGGTGGATGAAGGACTGATGGAATTCCAAAAATCGAGCATGGAGGTGTAAAATTCCAGTGCTGGGGGAAGTGCTGAAGGGACATATGCTACATGAAGTGTGAAGCGAGGGGAGTGGGGAATGGATGCTAAGGCCGCAAGAAAGTTGAGGGAGTGACGTGCACATTGGAGGGTGCAGATCACTGACAAGTGGCGAGAAAGGGTGATGCGGGAGTTGAAGCAACCGGAAGATAATAGGAAGAATTAGAAGGAGGCACCTCAGAGGATAGGAAATATGGACACCCAGGTGGATACCCGAGAGAGGGAAGGGACCATGGTGGGAGTGCGACGGGTGCATGGGATCCCAGCTATGGGAGAAAGGGAGATGACGACTGACGAAGATGATACAGGTGTGTAGCCCGAAGAAGGTTTCGATGGTGAATGATATGCCATGATGCAGCGGTGTGCAGCCCTACTTCCCAGAATTTGCATGGCAACGATCCCTACCTTCCCCTAGTACTCTACAACCCTTTTAGTAATATTTTCATTAAGTCACAAGCATTAAGTTGATTGCATAGTATTTCAGTGTTGCATGTTAGTAGCAGTGTTACTAGTAGTATTATAGTTGCTGGTGGTATAGTTGCACAAGTAGGACCGGGAGGGTTTATTCTGGTCACCCCTTCACAAGCAAACATGGCCGGGTCATTCACCTGGTATCCATAATTCTCTGGCCAAGGCAGTGATGATGTGGAGCAACATTGGTATCTCTGCGAAGCCATATGGAGGGCTCAATAGACGCCAGATGCAAGGAAGTTAATAAAGTTCCAAACCACGCTCAGAGAAAGGGTTCTGTGATGGTTCATCAAGTGGTCTAAGGCCCATCTGAATCCAATAGTTGCGGACATTAAGCGGGATTTTTTCTGCTAATTTAAGCTTCCCCAGATAGACCAGCAGGGTCTGTCTGAACTCTAGAGATTAAGCAGAAAGAGGGGGAGACTGCAAGGGAGCTGATGCAACGATTCAAGGACGTGATCGAGAAACTCAGCTACCCGATCGAACCGAACCATCAAAGGGATTGGTTCATCAAGGCTCTGCTTCCCTTGACACGAACACCCCTCACCCAGCAGAAGATTGACAACTTGCAGGATGCTTTGGAGCAGGCCATCAAGATAGAGGCCATGCTGGGCTACCCTCAGGAATATCGGGGACGGCCAGCCCCACAGGATCCTTCCTTGGTAGGATTGCAACATCAAATCACTAGTATGACTCAAAATCTCAAGGAGATGTAGCTGATAAGACTAGCCAGGCCGAACGTTTGGTGCACTCATTACCTGGTCGAAGGCCACGTCACAACCGAGTGTCCCCAGCTGCATGTCATAGGTGTGGGACCCTTTGTCGTGACAATCCAGGGGGGTCCACCTACGAGGGGTGGCGTGGAAATGAACCCGCAGGGGGTATACCAACTGCAATAGCCTTATGCGGGGTTCCCACCTCAATCAATCCCAACCACCATGGAATACTGTGAAATTTCTCGGATGATGGGCCATCAACCTCAGATGTGCCCAATTCTGCAGAAGTACTCCAACATCCCAAACAATGCACATTGTCAGTTTTTTTCTTCCATGAATCACAACACAGAGCAGTGGAGGGCTCTCAATGATTTAGAAAACTGGTTGGACTGACCCTCCTATCGGGTGAACGAGGCTTCCAGGTGCCGAGGAGGCGGGATGCGCGGTGGCTGCACAAGGGGCTGGGGTCCACTGAAATGCTACAACTGTGACCAGGAGGGCCATGTGGCCTGGGAATGTCCCCTTCCCTAGCACCCTTGGTGTTCCTAGTGTCGCGTGAAGGCCAATGCAACAGAGGACTGCCCAGAATTTATCAAGAAATCGGAGGAACAGATACGAAAGAGGGTCGTTAGTTTGGTCAACTCCGAACTACGGGGGACCATGGCTTAGGCCATGAAAAACGTAGCTATTTTGATGCAAGGTGGTAAGAATATGGGGGAGGACGCTCGTATAAAGGAGCTAGCATGGGCTATCAGGCCAACCTCCCCGAACCAGTTAATCAGGTCAGATGCACAGAAGAAGTACTTCCAGGAGGTGGTCAAGACGTTTGTGCAATTGAGAGGAGCCAACGGCTTGGAGGTGCCCCTATCGACAGATCTTGGTGAGAAGAGTGCCACGAGAACCTTAATTGAGGAATGGCTCTAGTTATTCCTCAAGATTTTTGACAATGCTGTGATGTGGCAACAACTAAAGCATACCTTGGAAGATGTACTGCAAGGGAATACAGGACTAGGGGAATCGGTGAACACCGCCCCCCAGTACGTCCAGCGGGTCAAGCAGAACAAGCGATGAATAGGAAAAGAGTTCTAGCTTAACACACAGGTTGCGAGATTCTAGATCAGCGACACCATGCTTCACTTAGGATCTGACATCAACAACTTGCTGTAGAAGACATGGAAGGCTCTTGGCTGGCCACGACTGACCTACTCACCGATCCAGCGTAGAATGGCAAACAAGTACTGCATTGTACCGATCCGCCGACTTGAAGGTGTTGAGGTCAACATTGCATGGGTGAAGACTTACACGGATTTTGAAGTTATTGATATTATGGGAGAAAAGGATCCTTACCCTGCCCTGTTAGGCATTGATTGGGCTTTTGAGAATTACGCCATCATCGACCTCAAAAAGAAGTTGATGATCTTCAAAGATGGAGAGGTCTAGGTCATTCAACCTCTCGACCCGTATCAAGGGCCAAGATATACCGAAATGGTGGATAACTGGGGGGATGCTCAGATGTTGGAAATCCTCTATCAGATGACAGTAGGGAAGCAAGAGGACTATATTAACTCGATCGTGACTGGCTATGTCAGTTGACATAGTGTCAAAAGCTCATAGTTTGGGTCAGAACTAGCATGGGAAGACTGCCAGTAGGTTGGGTATGAGACCAACACATGGAGGTGTGGCAATGTTGCCCGAGTTCATTGGATTGGCGTGGAGATCCGAGGGTACCCCTCCTTGTCCAATATGCAAGCCGTCAATACCTTTATTGCAAAAGTAGAAGACACGGTACCAGAAGGAAGTAGGATACCACTTTCCGATGTAGTGCTACAATCCACATCAGCACGGTTGTGGAAAAATGACTGCAACACCCTGTCATGGTGGAGTTGTGTGGCGGAGGCTTTAAGGGCATGGTTCAAAGAAGATGAAGGACCTCGCAATAAGCACAGGTACAATGGGACTTCTGATCCAAAAGACCACCTGAAGACCTGTGAGGAGCAGTGGCAATGTATAGGGTACCTAGAAGAGCTAGGGATTCATCGGTTCATCCACTCTTTAGATACCATTCCCCATATGTGGTACTTAGAAGAATAGTGGAAAAGAAAGACCAGCTCCTAGCCAAAAGTCACGAGAAAATTTGTGCAGTGTTTTGCCTTCAAAGGGGAGACAGAGCTGGTGTCCCGAGCATTACAAGCAATCAAGGGGATATTGTTTCTTAGTGATCTAGAGATTGACGGGAGCACCGTAACATTACATCCTGAGGGTAGGCGTGAGTTTTCTTGCCAACGGATCAATGGCGATCCAGATGATGATGGTCTGGAGAACCTAAGTTACCTATAGTTCAAAGAGAGGGAAGGTGAGTGAAGCATCAAAGACACGCCGACCAGCAAGGGTGTCCATCTGCTCTCGTTGAAGACAAAGAATTTGAACATCGGTACGAATGGGAAACCCAAACTAGCTACGGTTGGAGATTACTAGGACGAGGAGATGACAAAAGAAATTTTTAGCCTCCTCTAGGAATACGAAGACCTATTCCCTTCATCAATTGCAGATTTCAAGGGCATCAAAGGTGACCTCGAAGAAGTGCGTATTGTGCTGAAACTAGATACCATGCCCGTGAAGCACCGACCCTATCTGTTGAACTTGCGGATCAAAGAAAAGGTGAATATGGAGATTGATAAGATGTCGGCAATTGGTCTAATCTTTCTGGTGGAAGAAACAGAGTGGGTGAGTCCTATTTTCATTCAGAATAAGAAGGATAAGTCAAAAATTTGATTTTGCGTTGACTACCAGAGTCTGAACAGTGCCGGCATCCATGATCTGTTTCCCACTTCTTTCAACGACGATGTCTTGGATCATGTTGTAGGAAATTAAGCTTACTCCTTCACTGATGGCTTTTCGATTTATCATTAGGTGTGCATTGCAGAAGAAGACAAGATGAAGAGGACGTTCACCACCGAGTGGGGCTCGTTTGCATACCACGTGATGCCATTTGGCTTGAAGAATGCCCCGGCTATGTTTTCCCAGATCGTCATCGCTGCTTTTCGGGATGATTGGATCATCTATAGTTTGTTTAAGAACCATGCCACCCTGTTGCGTATCATGTTCGATCGGTGTCGCCAATTGCAGATTTCCTTGAACTTGAAAAAATGCATTTTTGTAGTCCCTTTCGACACGCTGTTAGGACACATGGTGTGCAAGCAAGGGGTCTGTGTCGACCCCGCCAAGGTAGCAGTGATTGTCCACATGGAAGCCCCTGAAACGGTGAAGCAATTACAGGCACTACTAGGGCACACAGGTTACTACCGATGGTTTATCTGAAATTATGTGAAGATCACTGCTTCTTTAGAAAAGCTCTTGCGGAAGTCGGAAGTGTTCCAGTTGACTGAGGAGTGTTGGATGGCCCTTGACACCCTAAAGGGAAAGCTGGCAACGACGCCTATTCTGGTTCACCTAGATTGGGATAAGCAGTTCCACGTCCATATTGACGCTTCCAGTATTGCACTTGGGGCTGTCTTGGCACAACCAGGAGAGATGATAGTTGACCACCCGGTTTACCTCGCCAGCCACAAAATTTCTAATGCAGAGTGAAATTACACCACTACCGAGAGGGAGGCCCTTGCAATGGTTTATTTTCTCTAGAAGTTCCACCACTATCTTTTTGGAGGAAAATTCAAGTTCTTTACGAATCATTCTGTGTTAAAGTACCTGGTCAATAAGCCCGTCTTGGAAGGACGGATTTGTCGGTGGCTCCTACTCTTCCAAGATTTTACATTCAAAGTGATTGTCAAGCCCAGGAGGTTGAACGTGGGAATCGATCATTTATCCCAGTTGGAAACAAGGGAGAACGACAACTCTCTCAATGATCAACTGCCAGATGTTGATTTTTTTTGTGTCGAAGCTGTACCCGATTATCTAGCTGATATCGCCACTTATTTAACAATGGAGCAGTGCCCTCCACACTACACCCCGCTTCATAAGTAGCACTTGGTCATTCACGCTGCTAAGTATCAACTAATAGCAGGGCAACTATACAAATTGGGTCTTGATGAGGTTCATCACAGATGCATCCTTGATCATGAGCATGAAGAAATAATGTGGGAATGCCATAGCGGCGTTGCAGGCGGGCATATGGAGGCGAAACCCACTACTAGGAAGGTGCTTCAAGATAGCCTATGGTGGCTGACAGTCCATGCTAATCGCAATGATTTTGTGAGGAAATGCGATGTCTATTAGTGAATGGGGAGGCCATATCACAGGGACGAGCTCCCGCTACACCCAGTGCATGTGTTGCGGTCATTCGAGAAGTGGGTTGTCAACTTCGTCGGTCCCATAGCCTCGATAGCTCGGCATTCCAAGGCCAGGTACATCACTACCGCAACCAACTACCTCACCAGGTGGGCTGAGGCAGTGATGGTATGGGACTACACGACAGATACAACATCACGGTTCATCTTCAAACACATCATCAGCCAGTTCAGCTATCCACGAAGTCTAACCAGTGATCAGGGTACGCATTTCATTAATGACATAATCAAATTTCTGCTAGACACATTCATGATCCAACATCACAAAATCAGCCCGTACCACCCGCAGGCCAATGGTACTATTGAAGAATTTAATAAAATTCTTGAAAAAGGCTTGACTAAGATTTGCAATGCCCAGCACGACGATTGGGATGAGTGGCTTCCAACTGCATTATGGGCGTACCGGACTACGGTAAAGTGCTTAACCAATCATACCCTATTCCAGCTAGTGTAAGGTCGGGAAGCTGTGGTTCCCGCCGCGTTCACCGTATCGAGTCTCTTAATTGCCACATCCCTCAAGTTCTGAGAAGAGGAGTCGCTACAGGAATGCCTCCATGAACTACAAGAACTGGACGAGGCCCAATTTCTGGCCGAATTTCACCAGAAGGTTTAGAAGGATAGGTAGAAAGCGTGGCACGACCTTCACATCAAGAACAAAACGTTCCAAGTTGGCGGCAAGGTCCTTTTATATGATAGCAAATTTCAGAAGTTTCCCGGAAAGCTACAGATGCACTGGTTGGGACCTTACTTCGTCATCAAGATTAGAGATTCCGAAGCTGTTTGGTTGGCTCAGCTAGACGGCACTGTTTTACCTTGGTGGGTGAATGGCGCACGCCTAAAACCCTACCAGGAGTAAGTTTCTTTCACTTTTCATCAATAACTCTCGCAACCGAGAGCACCCATAGAGTAGCGTAGCTAAATAACTCTCCCGCAACCAGGATGAGCATAGGTAGTATTTATTTTTTTTATATTCATGCATAGCTTGTCAATAACCACTCAGTTGCAGGGACAACACCACAACCGACTGTGGTCAGGGAGGGGCGTGTCCAGTGTCTCATCCCTGTAGGATCAATAAACGTGTCAATGTCAGTCCAGGTCATTTCAGCCAGTACTTGTGTCAGTCCGTAAGATCGTTTAGATTTGCACCATAAATTACCATAATTGGAAGTAACCCCACCATAATCATTTTGCAATCATCTGCAGTAACCTCAGCCGTTGCGTCCGCCCATTTCCCCATGCCAATGTTAGCAACTATTAGAATACACATTGGCACGCAATTGATCACACGACTGTCGCCAAGAAGAATGCCAGTAGGAATTAACTCATTAGGGGGTCTCGTTAACTTCACTCGTGCCAATTTAATACATAACTTGCATGGAAAATAGCACGAGAATGCTGGAGCAGTTAGACTTAGCAATTGCAGCAAAACTAGAGCAGCATAAGTATCGAGACGCACAACACCAAGAGAAGATGCCGAGGCGAATTCTGCAAGTTTATCAACACCGAGCAAAAATTCTGAAATCCCTCCCAGCTGTCCTAGAACCAGAGCTCGACAGCAAAAATCACAAGATAGAGTCGCTTGTCGGGAAATACGACAATGCGGCACTCATAGATGCAGACCTCTCGGACTCTGTCAAGTTACCGACACTCAATTGGCAGGTGTATATGGAAAACTACTTCACAACAGCCGAGCACTCAGTAAACATAATTTTACCAGAGTTCTGGGGCCTTTAGTAATCTTCTCTTCTAAATTGAAGAAATCTTCCCGTCTTCGGGACCACATGCTCGGCTATGCAGTGCACTAGGTTCCTACTCAGCCGCATCCAGAATGGGTCCTTGTGGTTGAATAAGGAAATTACCATTCATGCTGAGGATATCCATCGTCTTACAAGGATTTCACAGAATGGCACGGATGTCTCGACTGCATGTCAGACCACCTCCAAGCGAGCGCGGAAGTTGGGAAATGTAGACTTGTATGTCAAATATGGCACCCACTGGGGAGGAAAGGTAGCCAAGATGGAGCTTATCAATAAGCTCGAGATTAAATTTGCATGTTACCTCATTGCCAGCAAGACAATGAGGCCCTACACAAAGGGTGAATGCACCCTGGATACTATCTCCATTACAGAGCACTGTGTTCAGGGCGCCAAGCTGAACTAGTGCTCCTTCCTGTTGAAGGAATTATTTGACGTGTGTAAGGAAAACTAAAAGGGCACTAAAAGTTTCATTTACGGATATTTGATAGTTGCCTTTGCCATGTGGAAGTGGCACACTCCCCTTGTCAGGTTAAAAGTGGAAATTCGAGCAGGCCAGCCTCTAACAATGAATTTTGTTCCGTGGAAGGTGTCGGTTGATCCTAGCACCAAACAGGTGAATGCAGAGGCATTTTAGACCTGGTATAGTTTAATGACGGATGTGGTAACCAGCCAGCAATGGGTGCCCAGGAACCTGTTAGATGAGTACAGTGAGCAAGTGTGGTTCGAGGTCAATCACAAGCATACTTACCTCCAACCTGCTTGCGTGTCGAAGGACACCTTTCACATGAAGCCGCTGAAATTCTAGCTTGACAATAGCGCCTTCCAAAATGAAGTATGTTCATGGTCGGGGGTCACGATGGAAATCCGCAGTGGGGTACCCAAGTACAACTTTGATCAGATGTTACCGCAGCAGCAACCTGCCGAGATGGATGTAGAGGAAACACCATAGGAACTCCCTATGCCACTCGCCCCCCTCGTCCGCCACTTAAACACTCAGGTACATAGTTTTAATGTGGTGACCAAGGCCATTTCAAGTGGTGCTGCACCTTTTCCTTTACTTTCGAAGTTCCAGCTGTCTCACTCTACCTCGCACCTCCCCACCACTCCTCTCACCTCCCCCATCCCTACTATTCTATTTACTTCTTCAAGCCCAATCATAACTCTGATGGGAGAGAAGAGAAATACTACAGAGCAATTAGGATCTCCTCAGGCCAAGCAGGCCTACACCACCGAAGAAAATCCAGTGGTGGAACTCACTGAGGATGATCCACCACTACCACCGAGTACAGGGGTGCTAATACAGGAAGAACCTCTCATTGAGCCCTGAGATTTTATCAATATTTGACTTCCACCTCCATCCACCATTCCACCTCCACCTACCACTTCATCTGCTCCATCCAATTCATCTGCTACCATGTCTGATCCAACCATTCGAGAACTCCTTGGTGGGGACCACAGGGCTGAAGTTGACTCCAGTACTGTAGTAGTAGTACCACCGATCAACCCTACTGGCAAACCACAAGTTTCTTTGTCTGATATAATTACCCAAATGGCACAAATTGTTACCAAATTTGCTAGGGCTCAGCCTGAGCCCCCTATACCTCTGCAGGTTGGCAATACAGATCGGTAGGAGTGGTCGGACTTGAATACGGTTGACTCAGCGCACCCATAGAACCCGCTGCCATCCCCTCCAAAGCATTCTAATCGATCAGTTGCCAATGGGAAACACTTGCAGGAAAGAAGGTCAGACCAAGGCACTTTGGGGATCGCCAATTTAGAAACATGGGGTACAGCTCAGCTATACTTATTTATGCAGAGGGTGGCCCAGCAAGCCAAATGACTTCATTCTGAACTACAGCCAAGTTGCGACGAGCAGTAGCAGCAGATTGCAGTGCTTACTGAACAGCGCGACCAACTCACAACCACACAGGGGCAGCTACAAGGGTAGATAGAACAAGTTTCCACGGTGTTTTCAGAGGCATGGCTAGCCGTCGAGGCTCATTATACTGACCTGCCTACAAATGTGTCAGTGACAAGTATCGTACAACAAGCCCTCCACATCTGGATCGCACTCAATGGCATCCATAAGGAAAATCTGGAGCTTCACGTAGCGTTAGCATCCCAGCCAGTGCTGCCCAATCCCGAGGCAGTTTATACCACACAAATTGCTGAAAGGCAGGACCAGGTCCACCAGATGCAAGAAACTCTCAGCTCTGCAACACGTGATTCTTATGACCTCCTGAATGGTCTTTAGGAGTGCTCAATCACTCTAACTGTCAAAACACAGCCAATATCCGTGAAGTTGCAACAAATTTTTAGGGAAATCCAAGAGGCCATGAACCCCACATGGTTGGACCAACTATATGCTCAAGTGGATGCTCTAGAGGTGCAGATTCAGCAAACAGAGGCCAGCTCAACAATGGCCAAACAGGTAATTCGGGTGCTCCACCCACCCCTCCAACGCAGTGCCAGGACAATGCAACAACCATCCATTGAGATCGAAACCCAAATCAGCATGGTGTTCGGGACTGTATCGATGCCTGTAGAGAAGGCCGCTATCACTAAGATTGTTGTAGAAACAAATTCACTGGTGCAGGGGTGGCAACAAGCTGTATCAACCGTCCATGAGCTTAAGGCTACAACATTTAGCAAAGTCCCAGAGTTGGGGCCCTTGCTTGGACAACCGGCTGAAGGCGCATAGCGAGAATAGGGCACGGGGTCCAGCGGGGTGATCGAAATAGAAACAGTGATTTTTTATTGACTCGGGGATGAGTCAAGAAACTGTGGTCGGGGCCTGTTGGAGCCCTTGTTTTGAAAACTTGTTTTGAATATTTTGAATTTTGAATAAAGGACAGATTTTGGGTTGTGTAACGACACATGGCAAGTGCAATCAAGTCACAACTACAGTAAGTCGCAGAGCTATCAAGGTGGCGAAGAAGCAAGAGATAGCTGAAGAAATAAAAAGCATAAGTGCAAATGGAGAAAAGATACAATGGAAGACAGAAATCAGAACTCATAGATAAAAAGAGAGAAGCCGGAAGCCGCCGAAGAAGAACACAAGAGGAACTAGAAGTTGCGAGGGCAGGTGAATAAATAGCAGTCACCTGGCCGAAAGAAGGGACGAACATGGCAAAAGGAAGGAATGTGGTAGAAGAGGCGAATACAGAGAAAATAAAGGGGATTGAGCCGATGCTGTAGAGGGAATCTGTTCTAGGTATTATATCTCTATAGTTCCTAGGTTTCGCTTATCTATATTTCTATCCTATAAGGTGTCTATGACAGACTTGTAAAGATCTTGCTGTGGAAGCGATGTAACTATGGATTTTATTGAAGATTATTAATATACCTATAGGTTACCGTGTGATCTTATGAGTCACATGCATGAATGATGTCTGTGATGCTTTAAAATTTTATTTGCTTAATACCTAGTAGATATTCCAAATGTTCCTGCATATATATGATGTTGATGCAATCAATTCTATGTTAATCACGAGTTGCGGATCCCTCCATCACCATTTATCTCTTCCCCTCTTTCATGTGGTCTTGGCACACCTCGGGTGAGACTCTCTACTCGCTGGAGTAGGGTGATAATGCTGGCGTGATTCTAGACTACTGTGGATACCCTTGTTGGCTCCAACCTCTGAACCTGGGTCTTTCCTGCAAGACCTGTTTCTGCACCAAAACGGACACCTTGGGGTTAAAACTGGGTGGAAGAGATCTTAGAATATTTTGTATAATTACAACTTCTTTTAAAATTTCACCTAGAGCCTTCATGATATTAACTATTTATGCAACCCTTAGAAAGAAGCTAGCAATTTCTTCATAATCATTCATTTTTAAGTTCTCAAACTAGGCTCTATAGACTTGAAGTTTACCAGTCTTTACCTTGTTGTCTCCCTCATGGATGTTCTCTAGAGTATCCCACATCTCTTTAGCAGTGTCTTTGTGCATTAATTTGATAAACTCTACTTCACACAATCCATTTAAGATGGCATTCATGGCTTTTGCATTAGCCACAAAATCTTGTTTTGTTTCTTTCTCTGAGTCAGTTGCCTTTGGGGCATATCCTAATTCTACAGCAGCCCAAACTTCTATTCCTTAAGACATTATGTCTGTTCTCATTCTTATTTTCCAGAAGGAATAATTTGTACCAGTGAAAAAAGGGGCTTTATTGGTTGAGCATCCTTCTTTACTAGCCATCCTTGGAACCTAGGATCTCCTTTCAGTTGTTAAACTAGTACAAAGGAACTGGCTCTGATACCAATTGTTGAATTCTTAGTTAAACTGAGAGGGGGGGGGGGGGGTGAATCAGTTTAACACAAATATGAGTTTTTTAAGATTTTCATTATCTTATTTAGAACTTACCTTTATAACCCAACTTAATATATGAACAGTCTTAATAAGTTGTAGCAAGTATTAAATTAATGTGACATCAAACTTGTTATGAGAGCAGCAAACATTAAGCAGATTTGGTAAATCATCTCAGCACACAGGCAACACAGATAGAGACAATAGATATAAGTGGAAACCCATAAAGGGAGAAAACCACATCTTATTATTGTTGTGATGAAAAATCAAGCTCCAAGTCCCTCTCACCACTATTTTTCTGCACGCACCAACCTACAGGAGGCTCTGACCTCAGTCAGCTACAACTAATAGCTATCAAGCTTCAACTTGATAGGGAAGCTCCAACATCCTCAATTTATCAAAAGAAATTTTTGTTGATTTACTTCAGATATCAGCTCTGTTCTGTAGCATCTCTTACTGCTCCTCTTTTCCTTATCTTCTCTACCTCAATTTTCCAAGCTCTACATTCTCTCTTCTCTCTCTCTCTTACTCTTTATGCATATCAATGTGATATTATATGTAGAGTTCATTACATGAATGTTTGTATTCCACATGGAATTTGGAGGGAAAAACCACGACTCTTTGGCTTCTGTCTTCTCACTCCTTTGTCTAACTCATTTTAAAATTATAACAATATGTACAAATTTCCATGTTACAGTGAGATTTTTATTTTGCTTAGGATAATTTCCTTTGCATCACAAACAATATAAAACAAATAAAGCATTTACATTTTCAGTTACAGTATATAAACTTCACTCAGACCTTGGCTTGCTAGTTTTGTCCTTTCTGTAGTAGTCATGTAGCTATCCTGCATACTTTGTTCACTATCTTTTGCATATTCCACCTGTTCACTACACTTTTGAATCCTTTTGCCGCACATTTCTTCAACTTTGCAATCTCTTTTTACCTCTGTCAGGTCCATATTCTCCAATTTCACTATATTTGTGTATCTGCTGCATATATACTTGTTTTGTGATATAGGGTAAATTAATTACGTGAAATCTCTTCTGACAACTCCCTACCATGAAGACTTCTCCACCATTAATAACTGATTATGAACCCATAGCTATAGCACTCATGCATATAATATGCTCTCATATATAAGGAACCCAATCAACCCAGCTTTTAGCTCTTCTGTATGTGCCTATTTCGAATCTTTGGTAAAATCCCATTTCATGGATGTAGTCATTTTACATACAAAAGATGTCTAATTAAAATTTCTCTATGCATTTAAAATGCATCCCAAAAAAATTGCCTCCAATACAAATCCACAATTTTGGCAACTCACAATAATCTCAATTGATAATTTCAATACTGTGTGGAACCTTCCTTTAGTAAGGTTTTAAACCCTCGAGCATATACGATGTTCCTTTTAAAAAAAAACCAGCCAATGTTCTAATACCCTTGCATACATTAACTCAGCGTTAATTAACAAACCTTGTACATTCAACTTTACAGCTTGGTTTTGGTTCAATCAACCTTGCAATATATCACATAAACCAAACCCCATAATATATCACATCTCCTAAGTTTGGATTAGTGGATTTAATACCATGGAATCCAACTATATCATATGAACCTTCGCATATTATTTTCACACTATATATATACAGCCCGAACTTGATTACAAATCAACTACCAACAATAAAACAATATTGAACCCATGCATACATACCATTTCATCCGACGGTCGTAATCTCATCGCATGCCATCCAACTGATCCGATGGTAATCAACAAGTGTCGCGTAGATTAAAATGCACATAATCACAACAACTCGATATATATAGTGCTCGGCACTTGACCTTCATATGTGTACAACATTCTCACCTTAATTAAATCTCAAATTTGGATTAAACAAGCCAATAGGCCTTAATGTCTACTGGTCCCACTAATCATATAACGTACCTTGGAGTTATGTCACCCTTCTCATCCGACGGCGGAGAGCACGTCGCCTTGCCCCGTGTGATCTGACGGATATCGCTTGGCTTAGATGCACAAACAATAATGTGCGATGAGAGTGGTTTCTCTAGACTTCTTGAGGCCACGTGTGAGGATGTCATGGAATCGCTCCAAATTCTTAAATACCGCTTGCCCGACGAAGGTGGTGCAATCAAAACTAGAAACCCACCTTTACTGTTCACTGCTACAAGGTTCCACCGCTTCCTCCCTCAGGGTTTCGTCCGCCTTTATTATTTATGAATTCTGCTCTCCGCCTTCAATGAAACTCACTTCTGTCCACACACAGCTTCGGCCTCTACCTATTTCAACAATACACATCTCTGGGTTCGTATTGGTTACAAGGATTCATCAATAAAACATTCTCATTACTGAACACGCAGATATACTTTAAAAAAATCATAGAGTCTTAATTACACCCAGCTCACGGGTTATAGAATTGGCCCTTCTCCTCTACTCTATCTCTACTACAGTCCTATACAGCCTATGCAACTCTCTATGTAGGTAGGTCCCTTTTTGTTGCCTCTGCTACCTCTCTTTTTGCTACCCTTTCTCTGTAAATGTACTCTCCTTCTGTTCTTCTCTTCTGTCCTTTTCCATCAATGACAACATTTCCAACATAAATATGAGTCTATATTGCATGTTTAAAAGGGAAAAGAGTGCAATGTAGCCTGGGAATGAAATTGTGATTCAGGCCTTAGTATCATTAGGGTGTATTCGAGCTTGATGAAATAATGAAATTGTGTGTATCTAGGGATAATATAGACATTTTTATATCTATGTGCTTCATGAATCTTTTTATTTCAATATTTTCTGTGAATTTTTCTAATAATTGCAATCATTCTATGTGCTAATGAGAAGCTCGACAGAACTATGGCGTGCCATACTGTTTGACCAAAAAATCGTTGTTAAGGTTTAAGAGTGGATTGAATAGCAAAGTGAGAGATGCGGAGAAGGGCTGCTGAACAGGCGAGTATTGGAGACTGTTAGATCTTGGCACACATCAATGGTGAATATTAAGTTGCATACAATGCAACTTCACACATCGACAAGTTTGACGTTTAGTGAATAAGACATTGCGGTAAGTTTTTTTTTCATGCGATGCGATGCGATCACAGGTTGCATAGTATAGGGTGAAATTGTTATGCTAAGTTATAAAATGAGCACAATATGTGAATGCAATAAGTTGTGGATGTTGTGATGTGAAATCGTCATCGCAACTTCCCATCGATGAAATTATAAGTTTGACATTAAGGTTATTTGTTAAAATATACGGTATGCAGTGAAGGGAACCCTGCGATATTGCTTTGGAAGACAATTGCAATAGGTTTAAAACTGCTAAAGTTGTTAAGCTGAAATCCTCTGAAGAGGTAAAGGGATTTTATGTGGGCCATAACCCATAGGTGCATGGTAAATTATGTGAATTGCAGTTTCGTGTTGCATGACATTCGCATTCTTGCAATTTGATTTCCACCATGCCACGATGCCACTGCATGTGCTTCCGTAGAGGTGGAGGTCGTGGCTCTCCCTGCCATCAACCCATTCACGCCATGGCTGAGAGGAATATGGAATTTTCACTGAATTTGGACATGCTAGAGCTCCTGGATCCTCATTTATCCCTACATCGGCCCATTTATCCCTACACATTTCTGAAGCCTCACGTGACCCATCTAGCTCATGCTATAGGAAGCATATGCATAAGTCCACGATGTCTCCTCCCTCCCTCAATCTTCCCCACAAAATGGTGGCACTTCCTGTTAAGTCTGCCAAGGACGTCTCCAACGAAAGTGGTAGTTGCAACTCTGATGAGAAGGGAAAATATTCTAAGATAGGTGCTCGCTTGACCTCCTCTCTAGCGGTGGACCCCCAGCTGTCCAAGCATGATGACGACATCTTGAAGTACAAGTGCTTCATCTAGGAAGAGGTGCCTTTTTAGCCTTTGCAGGATGATAAGAAGCGTCAATATTAATGTCATGGTTCCCACTTGTCACGGTTATCTCTGTTATGGTCTTGTTCTCTTATCTTTTCATTTCTCACACTCTCTATTTTGGTTCAAAGCTAGTTTCCCCACAAGGGTAGAATTTTACTTGCTACATCAACTAGTTTCTTGGGTTAGTTTCCCCTCCCATGGTAGCCCCACTTTTGCTTTTTTGAACTTTCTATTTCCCTCTGGAATTGGCTAATGCAGAAATTCCAGATGGATGAAAAATGTATCTTTGTGCTGTGTTTTTTATAATTGAAGTAGCCATATTTAGAAAAAAAAAATTTTATTATATTGTTTATAAATATGATCCATCTTACTACTAAGTGAAATGATAATGGTTTTTCTATTTCACATTTCCATGTTTTCCTATTAGATTTTTAGAATATTAGATGAATTGGACCACCCCCATAACATCTCATTTTATATGTATACAGACTTCAACTATGTGTTTTCTTCCATAATTACTTTTAATTATTAAAATAAATTTTCAAGGATGAGATAACCATCTAAATGTACTTCTCTATGCAACATTTCATTTCATTTTGGAGAAATTAATTTTAAACCTCAACTTGACCATCTATATATACATTTTCTATATTACTTGATATAGTCATTGTTACTCTTTTGTCATATGTGATGCTAAAATGTTATCAACATGTTATTTATCAATATATATGGATCATGTGCATTAGATTGTTTGTACATATAACATAGTAGATTCAATAATCAGCATATTGTTACGGTCAGCGGGGGTTGGGATTTTAACTCAATCATAGAGTAATGCCATGGTAATGTAGGTGACCCTTTAGGTATTTTTCATCTCAAAATTATTTCTAATTCTTTTTTATAGGATAGGATTGAATAATTTAACACATTGAAAATTTTATTAAAAAGAGACAATTATATATGCACTGATATTATCTCTGGTTTCATCTACCCACAAGTTGAATGATTGTTCCTTTCACCTAGACAAATATTTAATTTATTCTATATAAATATTTACAAAATAAAAATCCCATGCATTATGTACGTGACGCTCCCCCTCTCCTCATGATTCGAAGGGGTGTTTGCAACTCCAAGCATCTTCTTAAGCTTTCAATTTTTTTTCTTTCAAGGACTATGGTGAAGATGTTTACAATTTTCCCACTTCTGGAATAATGTATAAGCTAAAATTTATTTCTCTACATGATGTCAGATCAAATGGTACTTTGTTTGATGTTCTTGATTTGAAATTCATGGAATCTAAGTTTCTAGGTCAATTGATCGCATAAGTGTTGTTAATCAAGAATGGAATAGCATTCAAATATTTCTCTTTAAAGTCCTTTGATATCTTCCCTAAGCCACACAATTTCCTTTGATGACTCAATAATCGGAACATATTCTACCTATATAGTGGAATATTCTAGAACAAATTGTTTATATGATCTCAAAGATATTTTTATTGATCCAAGAATAATGTCGTATCGTAAAGTAGACACTCCATATAAAGTTCTCATAATCTATATGTAAAATGATTTTGAACTTCTTCACCTTCAAATATTTGCATCTGAATTTCAAAGTTCCCTTCAAATACCTTAGAAGTGTCTCTTGCAACATGTCAATATTCTTCACAAGGTTTTTGCATGAACGTAAAACGGATCCCAATTACAATTGAAATATTTTGTTTGGTAAGATTAAGGTTGATAAGGCTCTCCACAAATTGTGTGTATTTACTTGCATCCTAAAATAAATTCCCCTCTTTTGATGTTAGCTCCATATTTTGTACCATTGGAGTAGAGAGATAATTACAACCAACCTTGCCAAATTTATTCAATATCTCTCCAATGTACCTTTTGATGATCCAAGATGAATATGTACCTTGGATTATAAGTGACTTAAATACATAAGTAGTAGTGAATATGTCCCATGTTTGTGAGCTTAAATACCTTCTTTAGTTCTTTCTTCATGGATGAAAAATATGTTTCATTATTACATATTACGAAAATGTCATTTATATATAGAACAAGATATCCAATAATTTTTCTAACATTCTTGAAAAAAAAATTCATCACCAAAATTAAAATGCTTCAAATTTATCTTCAAAATATACTTAGATTTATGTACCATGTATCAATGTTGTTGCTTTATACCATACAAAAACTTGTTAAGAATGTACACCTTATTCTCTCAACCCTTCATAGCAATCTTTTTGGTTGAGAAATATATACATTCTCTTTCAAGTCTCCATTTAACACATTTATCTTTGGACTCTATAATGAATCATCCACCAATTCTATGTTTCTGAACTCATCAATGCATGAAAGGTATCCCATTTTTGTATGTGGGAAGGCATATTCGTAATCTATTCCTTATATCTATGCATATACTTTCACCAAAACCCTCATTATATGCTTTTCAAGATATCCATCTAAGTTGTATTGGTTTATTTCTCTCGGGATCTGTACTAGTTATAACAAATCAATTTGTAGCCAATAGTTTTTATTCCAAATGGAGGATCGACCATATTTGATGCCCCATTCTTGATGAGAGCATCATGCTTCTCCTACATGGCTTCTTTCAATTCATCATGAGAATTTACTTCTTCAAAGGGCTTTGTTTCAATGCTATAGATAAATTCAATTGAAAATCATATGAAACATCCATGTAATTTACTTCACCTAAATATGACTTATTAATGTCCCCTCAACCATATTTTCCTATTTATCTTCTAGTTAATTTATTTCTATCTTCATTAGGATGAATAGTTACAAGTGTCTTTATGAGCCACTTTGAACATTTTTGTTATGGTCTAGGTTTCTCCACTAATTGATATGGTGATTCATCCCGATCAATGTTGATCCTTTCAATCCTCTAAATAAAATTATCTATTTGAACTCCCAATTCTAATCAAGTGGTTAGATATTCTTCATGAGGAGGAGATGGCATGTCAAAATGAGATTCCAAATATCAGTCCAATTTGGGGATCCCCCCTTATATATTTGGAATCTCGTCATCAAAATTATGATACATACTTACATGGGTGATTATATATAGTCAAAATATCACTCAGTAATCTTTTCACTCTTACTAGATTTAATAAAAAGCACATCTCTAGAAATAATTAATTTCTTACCTTGTTGTAAAACTAACATGCCTTTGTGGTATTTGAGTACCCAAAGAAGATACACTTTTGAATACTTGCTCCTAGTTTGATTCTTTGCTTCTCAATAATTAAGGCATAATAGATGGAACAAAAGACGTTAAGATGTATCACCAAAGGGATGTAAGGATGACATATTTCATATGAATTGATCATAACATACACTCCCAGTTCTCACCTATACTACAAAGAACCATATCATCACAAAAATCAGCATCACATTCTTGAAAAAGACATGAAATGTATTGTATTCAATAGTGTTTTGTTCATCATTTCTATTGCTTCATTACTTTAAAGATTGTATCGAATATTGGTTTCATAACCTAGTTCATTATTTGATCACATGATAGAGAAGGTAGCTTTGCAAACAGTTTGAGCTAGATCCCACTCCATTGTCTAATCAAAGAGATATACTAGATTTTGCTTCATTTCCAATCTATAAATGAAAATTTTTAAATGTTTCAAATGGTTGAGACTTAGCTTCTTTCAAAAAATATATTGAAAACATTTTGGTGTAGTCATCAATAAATGTGAGGTTCCATTTATTACCAAAATTATATGTAGTATCCATAGGGCCACACAAATAGAGGTGTAGCAGTTTTAACTCTATAAATTATCTCAAAGTGGAATCATGATAATGTTGTTTGTTTCATTCCAAAGGATAGATGCCACATGTTTCTTGAAATTATTTAGAATGGTAGGAAAAATATAAGCAACATTTTTTTTGGTGTGTGAATACTTTCATAGTTGATGTGAAAAAATATAACATGGCACACGAGATTAGCAGACAATGTACCTTCATCATAGTGAGAAAAATATGTTGAATTTTGGTTGCCATGTAAATGTTCGTCTTAGCTTCAATAAATTTACATCCTCCCATCTTTTCATGGTGACCATGTTTTTGGGATACTACCTCATTTCAATGTCTCCATCGATGATGTGAATGGATTGTTCATGCTATTGAATATGCAAAAGAGATGACAAGTTCCTTTAAAATTCAAGGAGATAAAGGGAATAATTGAAAACAATATTTGGGAATCTAGGAAATTTGAGCCTCATGGTACCAGTTCCTATAGGTTTGATATTGGATCTATCTATAAGGTATGATGTGCCCTCTAAAATGCCATTCAATTCTTCAAAAAAAATTCATAGGAATGTAAATGTGTGGCAAGTATCACAAATGTCAAGTAGCCATACATATTTCAAAGAAGCAAATGAGTTTTGAAAAATTCTTCGTTTATACTGATATTACAATGAGGAATAAAAAAATGATCAAATTAGGAGCTTTAATTTTTTATTCCTTTTGTTCATCACTTTTCCTTGATATTCTACCATGATATGTTGCATGTCTTTGCTTCATGTCCATTATTTCCACAGATAAACACAATGAAGATCAAATCTCTCACCTTTATTTTTCCTACCCCCTACCTCTCAAATGTTTCTTACGACATCATATCTTCTTAACATGTCCTCCTAAAAAATCATGTGCTTAATTATTCCCCTTTTTAGCAAAGAACATTGTGTATTCAATTGGATGGGCCATTTTTTCATAGAATTCTTCTCACAATCTACGATTTTCTTCACCAAAGTGTCAAAATTGTGGTACTTTAGTTGTCCAGTAGCTTGAAGTTATTCAAGATAGTGATAATATGTGGGATAGAGTGCTATACTAATGATTATACTGAGAGGGGGTAGTGAATAAGTGTTGTCGCTAGTTTTAGTCAACTTAAACAATCAATCAAAATTGTAATCACATCAACACATGAAAACATTAGATGTACATGGAAACCCCTTGAGGAGAAAATAAAAAATATATTTATATTATTTAGTTTTCTATTACATTAATTTGAAATAACTGGCCTACTAGAGGCACTAACCCCCAAAAATAAATTTCTAGGCAACAACCTGCTAGAGGAACCAATTCCCAAATATGTGCAAGCACCAACTTGTTGTAGGCACCAATCTATGAAATATGGAGGACCAACTTGTAGTGGGCTTCAACCTCATTAAGGCACCAACCTTTAAAATATGGTGGCACACTTTCCACAATATTTCAAACTAGATCCACAAGCTTAAAATACATGCAATTTAACTTATTCTTCAATCATCAATCTTCAACATCTTCCTTATTTCAAAACATATTCATGAGATCCAGCCCATAATGACAAGAAAAATTACTTCCCATTCTAAAAAATCTATCTTCATGACCTCACAGGTCTCCCTTTCAAATAACAAAAATAATATAACCAAATCCCCTTTTACAAAATTCAATTTGGCCTCAAAATAAGCTATAAAATCATTGTCCTTGAGTGGTAGCACAATTGGTTAAAATCATGTTGAAAGGCCTTTGTGTATCCACGTAATCGTAAGTTCAATCCCCACGTGACATGTCTCACAAGCGACAATTAAAAAGAAAATATTCCATAAAAACATTATAAACATTAATTATCCTATAGAATGGACATTTCTGGTCTGCTTCCTACAAAATGAACCTTTCAGTCATGCATTCTACAAAAGGTACATTTCTAGTTTGTTATTAGATCGAAAAAATGCACATTTGAGATTAAAATAAAAAATTTCATACACATTTGGAGAGATACACATTGTGCCATATTACCTTGGAGAGATAGGTCATATATATTACACCAATCATACCTCAGTGAGTCAACTCATATGCATAATGCCAATCATAGCATGGGGAGATTGTTCATATACATTGCACCAATAATACCTTGGAGAAACAGATTATATACATTGCAATAATCATAACTTGTAGAGAGAGTTCATATACATTGAACCAATAATTCAAGAGAGAGCCATGTCATGCACATAGAGAGAGTCAGGCCATATATAGAGATCCATGTCAAAAAAAATCATTCAATCATATCACGAAGAGCCGATTCATTGTGTTATTCCAATCATACCATGGTGAGATATCTCATTATGCTTCTCATACCATAAAGAAGTAGTTCATATACATTACGTCAATCATACCTAAATGAGCCAAGTCATATACATTATTCCAATCATACCTTAGTGACCCAAGTCACATAAATTGCGCCAATTATACCACGGAGTGTCAAATCAAACATACAAAGAGAGCCATGTCAAAAATTTTGCACCAAACATATGAAGAAGGGTTGGGTCATATACATTGCGTCAATTATATGAGAAAGAGATATATCAAATAGAGTGTTGATCCAACTTTCACAACAAAGACGAAAAGTAGATATTCTTGAACCTATGACATCTAAGAATCTAGGAATGCACTACATCATTCAAACCATAAAGCTAGAGCATTTACTTGTTTCACCATTGTACACCAAATTTATTCATACCTCATGTCATACAACCATCTATTTATACACATAGAAGACCTATTTTTCATAGGGGGTCGAGCTCTATAACCTTCATGGGACCACACCACGTGACCTAGTCCTAGGGTTCCATGGTAATCCTTATGTTGATGTCATCATGAGATCACAACTACCATGTGGTACTCTTTGATTGGTGCCATGTGTCATCCAAATTCAGCCCTATTGTATAACCAAAATCAAAATTTCAGCATGCCACATGGCACCTTGTCAAGAAACAGCTTCATCACCATAATACCATGGCATCATGCTTAAACTAGTTTCATGGTACCACATGTCATTGTACTACCATCTGTTGAATATAAATCTACCACATATCCATCCAAATTAGACAGTCATGTCAAAATCACTTGCATTCAAGGATCTACATGGCATCTAAATATTGGGTGCACCTGACACCTACCATATGTCATGATTTTATGGGTCTAGCAAGGTCAATGATGACATGGGTGAGGGAGTGACTTTTGTTAAACCTCACACATATTATTACTCCATTCATCATTCATAAAATTTTCAATGACCATATCTGCCCTAAGTTCCACTGTTCATGAATTTTTTGGCGACAAGATGTTTCCTGAAATAAAAATTGGCTTGAAGTGTTCATATAAGATTATAGTAAACATGGAGGTGTGCATAAAATTTCATTATCGATAGTGATTGGAAATCATATGTCTCATATTTATAAAAAATATAAAACATTCGCTAATATTTATAATAAATATAAAGCATGTATTAATGAAAACATCACCTCTATGTATATATATATTTCTTTGTTGTAGAGGAAATTTTACTCGATGGCATGAAGTTGTTATTGTGAAATGTAATATTGAACCATACATGTAAAAGTAGCTAATTCAAATAAGGTTCAAAATTGATCTTTTTCAAAATGAGTGGTACACATAAAGGGGTGTATTGAGAAGGTTATCTCACTTATAAAGGGGTTTACTGTATTGAAATATATATAACCAATATATATAAAATATAATTTTTGTGTTATGAAAGCAATGAAAATAAAGAGTGTATATATAATATATACTTTGTATTATGAAATCATTGAAAAACATCATTTTAACTTGTGTATAAAAATTTTCAGTGAAAATCACATTCAAATAGATTGTAACTATACATCATTATGTCGTAAGATGTTCTTATTTGAAAAAAACTCCCCTAGGTGCCTCTATGTCCATGTTTGAGCCATTGGATCAAATGTTAGCTGATTTAAATGTTTTAGGCCACTAGATTCACAAGTAAAAGTTTTATATATTTTTTTATAATGTTAATTTTTTTTTAATAAGTAATTGAATTTATGTTTTGGTGACTTTGTCAAATTACACAAAAATAAAAATAAAAGTAAATTAAATAAAAAGCTTGACATCTTGTAATGAACATTTTAACTAGGTCAAATAAAAAATAAAAATAATACTAAACTATAAAAACAACCCATGGTATTGTCTCATGGTGTTCATGTGGAATGTGGTTTATGTAAAGGGGGAGATTAAGATGGCATGACCCTAGATCTACCAAGAGCCAAGAGGGATCAAATGTGTTGATATGCAAACCCCATTGATCCCTCTCATTAATAACTAATTATTTAATAAAATTATTTACTAAACTATAAAAACAATCCATAGTATTGACTCATGGTATTCATGTGGAATGTGGTTTATCTAAAGGGGGAAATTAAGATGTCCTAACTCTAGATCTACTAAGAGCCACGAGGGATAAAATGTCTTGATATGCAAACCTCATTGATCCAACTAATTATTTAATAAATTTATTTTTAAATGTTTATAACCTTTATTTTTTTTTTAATTTCTTTTTTTTTTGTGAATTTGGTAGTGCCCCTCTTTTTCTATTTATAATTTTAAAGCAGGTTACAAAATTATAAACATCAATCTATAGCCTCAACCTGTGCGAAGGAAACCAGATCTGTTGGCCATCTCAGTGCGTGAAAAGCAAACCAAAACTGAAAAATTTTCATTCTTCTATGTCTAGCATGAGCTATCTGTGCTACTACCAAAATATCTACATACTGGGGAAATAAGAAGAGTTCATATAAGTCTAATAATATCATAAAACATGATAAAGAAAACAACAAAACAACTACTCTTCAGATGAAGAGACAGGTGATGGATCTTTCAGTGTAGATCCTAGCATGTCAACTTGCTGCAGTTGCTAGAGTTGCTTCTCCATGCGGCCAACCGGATCATCCAATCTACTAATTCTGTCAGTTGCCTGATATTGAGTGATCTTAATATGTTGCAACTGATCCTGCATGTGCTGCATCATGTCCAGTAGGCAGATTTCGGTCTTGGTTGGGTCATACTGACCATGACTGGGATTAATACTCTATATAGCCTTTGCTAGAAGGCTCTTTAGGATCCAATATGTGTGAATGGTCTATTGGAATAGCATGAGTTGACCCCTGGTGTTACTAGGATCAGTAATGAAGTCCAATATTTCTACTTCTGTTTCATTATCTTCCGGGTCAGTCTGAATGTTCCTTTCCCATCCTCTGATTTCCTGACGAATTGCAGTTGAATTCCAGGTAACATGGTTGGCTGCCAAATTCTTAAGAATCTCTAAGTTTGATTTTCGCCCGCGTTTCTTCGACGTTTGATCAGCTTCGACCTGTTTCCCTTTAGCAGACTAAGCGTTTGACCGGTGCTTCCCCATAATATCAAAACGCCTATATTGCAACACAAACATGCATGAAAACACGGAGAGAGAGTGAGAAAAGTCATGGGGCCACCGTGCCTGAAACCTCTGAACCTCGACAATGCAACGACCTGACAAACGAGAAACAGAAGAGGAAGGCACTATTGACCACTGAACCAAATGACTAAAACTGTGAATGAACACAATTTGAATATACGAAAAGCCAAAGACCAAGAGCCTTGTCTCCCAATTCCCAGACCTGAAGCCCTAAGTTAACTTAGCTTGGACAAAATATAACAGTACCAGCCTCATACCAAAATTAGTGCTCGCGTGAGCAGTATTAATAGGACTCGAGGTGAGCATAGGGTCCATAAGAGGGGCAAGGGGCAGCTGAAAATTAGCACTGTCGAAACCTCTGTACAAAACAAGCAGAAAAGATGAAGAGCAGACATGACTCCTATTGTCCCAGTGATCATAATTTTGACAGCACCTATAAGCGCTAACCAGACCGTTTGCAATGTTAATAACCACAACAACTTTGGACCAAGAATGCATCTATATCATTGCAGTATGAAGTGACTGGGCTTGGAAATTGCAAGGGTCTCTAAAGCATGGTTTTACAGGCTGCGGAGAGAGAGTAACATGACAAATGACCATTAACAGAACCAAAATCGCCAAATGATATAGTAACCTAGACAAGACCATTATCATTGCAACCGTGAATACGAGAAATAAACCTGACACATACCCCCATTGATTTGAGCAGCTGACAGTTTGAAAAATGCTTGGCTTCCTCCTCGGAGACCTCTAGATGCTTGCATGCAGAGAGCGATGCGTGAATGAATGGAGGGAGGGGGGCTAGCCACTTACCATAACTAAAACATTCCTTCCACAACCTGACAAGACAAGTTGGCCTGCCTGCAACATTATTAAAGGCCGATCTTTCGTGTACTTCCATAATCTGTAATTCCAATGCACCATTATGGAAGGGAAGTGTGCGAAGGACAAGCAACTGCCATCTTTCATCTCTTATTACGCTCTGTGGGACAGGTGTACTTAATAAAATGTATCTAAATTTTCAGACATCCAAATATACATAGTTTTTCTTGTTCTATATCATTTTTGTTACAACTATTTTATTATTCCAAAAATACATGGTTTTTTTGTTATATATTATTTATGTTACAATTGTTTTATTATTCATGAGTAGTATTTCTTAATATATAAAAAAATTAAATAAATAATGAAATTTTTATAAACATGTGATCTTTTTAAATTTCCAAATTATTTCACACAACATGATTTCTCTTGAGCAATAATGATGAATGTTCATAATTTTCATTTCTTACATAACACTAAATTTACCTTTAATTACTTAATTTTAATAGTTCCGGACATACTCTTTATTCTGCTAAAAAAATATATATATACATATCTTTAATTACCTAATTTCAGCCAAAAAAATCTTACATGCTTTTTACTTTACAATCATAAACAATTTTCATATTATATGATGTCAAATTTTAAACAATTTTTATCACTACATAATTTTATCTTTTATAATTTTATCTATTTCTCAATTCCAAACAAAAATTACAAAAGAGAAAACCCACTTAGTCATTATTGTAGATTAGAGTTTTACAAAATTGACACTATTTGATTAACAATAGAGTAAGTTGAGACAACCTTAAGGGGTTTTTTTGTACAATTTTTGTCATAACCTTTCCCTCCATCCAATATATAATGTAGAATCTTATGAAGAGAAAGTATATTTTAGTCTATAACTTGGTCCACAATCAAATAAAATGGCTAGGGATTTCACAAGTTATTATTTTATAACTTGATCCATAATAAAAGAAAATGGCTAGGGATGTCACAAGTTATCATTCGTACAGTGTTGTATTGAAGTTATTAGTTGAAATGGATCCTATTAGATGCATGGTGGTGAGAGAAACTAAAAAATTCAAAAAATATGTATGTTATGACATCCATATTGTCTACAAACCATCCAAATTTCTCATCTTATACAGTAATTTCTAACAGTAACCACTCAATTTACTCTCCAATTTTGAAACCGCCACCCATGTTGGGGAGATCACACTGTAAAATGAAATGTTCCTTTTTTTTTTTAAGGGGTCCATAAACAAAATAGAAAACAAAAAAGTCAAAATGTGGTATAATAATTGATTTTTGAATCATTGTTACAAACAAAACATCACATTAGCTCACATAATATATATAATGCTATAAGGATCTAAGATGATAAGAAAGTTTTGAATCATGATAACTAGGTGAAAACCAAAACTAAGATGTAGACACCAGGAAAAAAATCACAACAAATCACATAATATATGCAAGGTTGCAATTAACCTCATACATTGTGATGGACCTAATGGGAATTTTAGTGCACATAGAATACCACTCTAATAATTCTATACTCTTGATAAATTTAGAATAACATGGGATGTGTAAAATATTTTAATAAGATAAACAAAACAGACAACAAGAAAGTCAATATTGTGGTATAATCACTGATTTTTTAATCATTATGACAAACAAAACATCTCATTAGCTCACATAATATATATAATGCTATAAGGATCTAAGATGATAACAAAGTTTTGAATCATGATAACTAGGTGAAAACCAAAACTAAGTTGTAGCCACAACCAAAAAATCACAACAACTCACAAAATATATCCAAGGTTGCAATGAACCCCATACATTGTGATGGACCTCATGGGAATTTTAGTGCACATAGAACACCACCATAATAATTCTATACTCTTGATCAATTTAGAATAACCTAGGATGTGTAAAATATTTTAATAAGAAACTAGATTTGTAATTATGAAATATAAAACTATAACTTAAATTTGTGAATTTACTTTGTATTTTTTTCTTATGTATATAGAGAAAGAATAAACCAAGTTTCGAGTTAGGAAAATAAACGATAACATAAAGAACAATATCTCCTTCAAAAAATGTCTCCAAATTAAAATGACATTCAATTTCTTGTATACCAAGACTATTGTTCTCCATATACAATTTCTGATAAGCATTCAATTGACGCTCTATAGATGAACATGAAGTAAACCCTATTTTTGTTAATAAAAATTATCTTTATTTACATCTATGTTAGATAGATTGTACTTGAATGTATTTAAAATATATTATTTGAGTTAGGTTTTGGATTATTAATCACCAAAGGATTTCCATGCCCAATTTCCTATTTCAATATCTATATCAAAATTTGTATATATGTCAACATATTATGTTGGTTTACATATATGTTTTCACCCCCAATTACCAATTGCAAAATTTATAACAAAATTTATTGGTTGATAACTCTCATCATCAATATCTTTGAAACCTCCACGACTTGCTTCCATGGAAGCAAAATTTTCCTTTCATTCCTTCACGATGACTTGTTATCTGCAACATCTTATTCCTTCTAGGCTACTCTTTCCTATGCTATTGCCTTCTTATTTCTTATAGGCTACTCTTTCCTATGCTATTGCCTTACAACATTTCTTTTGCAACATATGGTGCAATTGCTAGTTTAAAAAACAAATAAATAATAAAAAATGACTACTTTTGTTATTTAAAAAACATATATATATAAATATACAACTCCATGATTTACAAGAATTCAACTCTCCTAAAGTGAAACTTGATATTCCAAGTGACCTTTGGAATTTCTAATTAAATAATTTGCTAAAATAATAATGCTTTGTTTCTGAAAAAATGTGCGAAAAACAAGCTGGTACATCTTTGGATTTTAAGATATTAATTAAAATGATGTATGCAAGATTAAAACCTCATTATTTACTTCAGCTAAATATAAGGTGGGGTGAAACAAACCTTTTCGCCCCTCGAAAATTCCAGAAATATGAATAAATAATAAAAAATCCGTTATAATGACTACCTTATTGGTCACCATATACCTTTTCAAACCCTAGGATTTTTCAACTTATCATTCCAACGAAGAGAGATATGTATACCTCTTCAGACCCTAGGATTTTTCAACTTATCATTTCAACCAAGAAAGATATGCAATGATACAAATAAAGAGAAATGATGTCATTACAAGAGCGAAGGACATGGGTTGTCGGAGGCCGGGAAAGGATCACCACAGAGAAGAGACGACTCGGGAAGTGTCATCTCATCTCATCGCAAAAGTGAAAAATTCGCATCACACTACACAAAAAAATGTAATGACGTCCAAATGGCAAAGGGGCCTATTTCGTAATATAAGGTTGTAATATTATTTATATAGAATTTGAATTAATCTTCATGTTTTAGATTTATATAATTATTATAACTTATTTTTGAATTAATCTTTATGCGTAAATGTAATTTATAAGTACTTAAATAGTTATAAATATTTGCTATATAAAAAAGTTAAATTTAAATGTTAGTCAATTAAAAATAAAACTAATAAAATTTAATTGGTTATATTTTTGTTATTAACTTGTGAATAGATTTTGTTACAATATTATGAGCCAATATCATGATTTATGAATATGATATGCTCAAAAACCATAACTTACTTGAGAACCAAAATATTTTATAACAATACAAGATTCTTAACCATGGATATTTGTACCCACATCACTATGGATATTATTAACATGTAAAAAATAGATTGTGTTATAATACAATCGACCAATATCATGGCTTATGAATACCACATGCCCAAAAAACATAACTTATTTCACAATGGAAATATTGTATATCATTATGAAAATATTGTTAACCATTGATATTCAATCCCACTTTATCATGGATATTATGAACTTGCAAATATGATTTGTTATAATACCATGGGTCAATACCATGACTTATCAATTGCACATGCCCAAAAACATATCTTATTTCACAATCACAATATTTTATAACAATATCGAAATATTCTTAACTGTAACTATGGATATTACTAACCAGTAAATATGCTTTGTTACATTACCATGGCTTATTTATCCCACATAACCAAAAACAAAAACTTATTCACAATCATATAACAATATCACAATATTCTTAAACCTAGATATTGACCCCCACTTTTCAATGTTTTTTTACAATCCCACGGGCATAATACCACGGGTTTTCAATACCGCATGTCGAAAACTCATAACTTATTTTATAACACATGGAAATATTCTCAAATATGGATGTTATCAACTTGTAAATGGGTTTTCTTATTATACCATGGACCAATACCATGGCTTATCAATACGACATGCCAAAAACCATAACCTATTTTACAATAAAAATATTTTAATTTAATTTAATTTGATAACCTTTTTTTAATTGAATCTAAAAAGAAAAATGTTTCATTACTTTTGAGATATATCTAAATCCCATATCCACACCTTTGATAAGAGAAAACAAGGCGACTAACCATAAGAGAGGAAAGAGAGGACATAATTTTTTTTAAAGTTTTTCTTTATTATATTTTAGTTGACATGATTGATCCAAAATATAGGTTCAATATATTAAATTTAAAACAGAGAAGGGTGAGATAGAGGAAAGAACGTAGACAAAGAGAGAAAGGGTCTCACAAGCGAGAAATGGAGAGAGAGGAGAAGAGAGAAGATACATAAAAGGAGAGGAGAGAGAAAAGGAGACACACCTATGAATGATTGCTATTACTAGTTGCTATCTATGAATGTGGATTGACTCTCGTAATTGGCTAGTGGTCCATTTTACTAATGATCCATAAGGGGTGGGATTTCATAAGGGATGCTCTTACTAGATACATCTAATAACTTATCAGCAATTTATGTCATCAGCTCGCATTGAGAGTAGGGTAAATGTGTCCACATTGAATTTTAAAAGTTAGAAAATAAAGGTTAAATGTAATTTTTTTAAATTCATGTTTTTTTTTTATTGTAATTTTATTTTTATTAATCATAATATACATATCACATTAAAATATGTGCATTGTTAATGTGGTGCAAGATCAATGTTACCGTATAAATTGAAATAATTATTGTGTAACAACATATAAATTTTAATAAATAAGCACACAAAGTTTTCATATTTACAATACAACTAGATTCTTAGCCATGGATATTCACCCAACTTCCAAATAGGATTTAGTACAATACCATGGGCCAATACCATGGCTTATCAATACCACATGCCCAAAAACCATAAGTCATTTCAAAGTCAATATATTTTAATTTAATTTTGTAACATTTATTTAAATTAAAAATTAATACTTACACTAAATTTACAATATAACAAGATTGTTAACCATGGATATTCACCCATATTTTATAATAAATAATATTAACTTGTAAGTAGGTTTTGTTAGAATAGAATTTGCCAATACCATGACTTATCAATCTTGCTCAAAAACCATAACTTATTTCAAAATCAAAATATTTAACAAATATTTTATTTTTGCACCTAGCCCTCAAGCCCAATATGGTAGAGATGTTGTATTCTAATGTTGGACATTCTCATTAAGTCAAATTACAAGAAAATAATAACAATAATAATGAAATGATGTAATGTAAACATTTAGTTTGGTTAAAATTTAATAAATAAATAAATAGAACCCTATAAAAATAAAATAATAATTAAAATAAAAATAGCAACCCATTATATTGATCCATGATATTCATATGGAATATAGCCTATTTAGAGGGGGCAATTAAACCAACTTGCATTTATCTTAACTCCATGTCTACAAAGTTCGAAGAGGGATCAAATGGCTTCATAGGAAAACTTCTTTTAGAATCAAAAGATATTTGATCCCTCTCAGCTCGGTAGATAGATCCCTAGTTAAGATGGATCTAGGTTGGTAATCTATTTTCATAACCTTTTTTAGAGTAAATCTAAAATAAAACAGGCATGCAGTAGATTGTGTAGTGGTGCAAATGTCTGTACACATTTACATGTGGGCTCATTTAAAAATAATAAAAAATTAAATATTTGGATACACCTTATATGTAGAGATGTTGTAATTTCATGTAAACATTTTGACTGGGTCAAGATAAAAGAAAGAATTTTTTTTAGAAATGACATAAAATAGAACACTTAATTAGGATAATTATCAATAAAACATTTCCACTTAGTCAAATTAGATAAAAATAAAAATAAATTAATAGTTAATAGTTATTATTATAATTAATAATAAAACAATTAACTCTAGATCTACCAAACCTAGATTGGGGTCAAATCTTTTGAAATGGAAACTTCATTTAAAATGAAAAAAGATATTGATCCCTCTTCAAACTTGGTAGATTTGGAGTTAAGACGAACCTTGTCTTAGGCCAATATTATGTCTTAATCCAAACATCAATTATAAAACGAGATATTGGCATTTTAACACTTTCATTTTTTCCATTTTTTCAGGTAACTAAATGAATAAATTTAAATTAGGTCGATTAATTGTTTTGTTTTACATATAATATTAAAATAATTTGTAATTAGACTTAGGTGGTATTGGCATAACATAATTAACTCACGTGGAAAAATTATTATTCTTTCCATATTATATATATATATATATATATATATATATATATATTTGTGTATGTGTGAGATCATTATTGTTAGATCTAAGAATTTTTTTGATCCATAATTTAGATAAATGTCTTTCTGATTAATCACATCATCAGTATTAGGTCAATTCGAAAGTCCATTAATTTATGCATGATGGCAGTACCACTATTAGTTTATACAATCACAGATAATTCAAAGATATATTCTGAATAACAATCTAGATCTTTCTATCACTTCATATTTTTTCATCAAATCTGATAGCCCAGCCCTCCAACTGTGCGTAATATTAATTCAACGCTTGTTGGTAACTGTGATAGGTTACAGGTCCCACTTATCTTTTCAACTATGGCTTAATACACATGTTAATGGATTTATGAACATTACGATTGCTGTGTTGTTATATTAAATATGTTTCAAAGGTCCGTGGATTGGATCCACTTTGCAATCTCTATGAAATTATTACCATCCTTTTCGCCGGTCGTTGGGTGCCACCTGTCGATCTTCTCGATCCGGTCACCTCCCGCCTTTCGAAAAACCCTACCCTCATTCTACTGTCATTTTCATTTGCTCACTTGTGTTGCGGGCTCTCCGTTCTGCTCTGCTGAGGTTATGTTGATGCCTCCCGGTTTCTCCTGTTCTGTGCGATGAGATTTTCACTGAGAACAACAACCCTGTCGATTTCCTGTTCTGTGCTTATGGTATGACTGTTTTTGTAGTCGAACTAAGTCGACCCTGTTGCTCTGGACTGTAATGGGTTTATAGGTTTGTTTACTCTGGTTTCGTAACTGTTCTTTTGGTTGTGATAGGACGGTCCTTCGGCTCCACGCTCATGGCTCGGTTCATTCAACCTTTTTCGCATCCAAGGTAAATTAATGTTCCATGTTATAACTTACTCTGCACTTTTCCCAGGTTCTTATGTACCCGCTCCTTGTTATCAGGTTCTGGCTGTCAGTTTTCGGCCTTCTCTCGCAATGCCGCCTCTTCAATCATAGGTAAATGTTAATATGTTTGTGATTTCGTTTCCATTTCAGCGGTTCATTGTCTTCTCCTTCCTGTTTCCGGCACTTCCAACTTCTAACCCACTTTCTCCTCTGTTTCTGCAGGTTACCCAAGGTTGCTGGTCACCAAGGGTTCGCTCTCTGCAATTTTCAGAAAGCAAAACAAAACTGGCCCGATTCAAACAACCGGGTAGGGTCGTTCCGACCACGAATCTGTCATTAACTTCGTAATAGGGTTTTGTTGTTCCTGGTTCCCGCTCTTTTTGTGGTTATAGTCTCATGGGTTGTTGTTTGGCCCAAACTTTGTTCTGTCACTCCATGGCACGAATATTCCTTTGTATGTTCTATTTTAGTTAGAAAGGGTTTAACAGTTAGCTGTTATATGAGCACTATCTGCTCGGCTCAGAAACCCTTCTGTGCACTCTTTGTTTGTAATGGATAGTGGATTTACAGTTTAATTGAATAAAACATTTCTTGTTTGCTTTTAAGAAACTCATATTCTTTTCAAATGATTCTATGGAATTGTATGCTTTACCTGGAAATTCGTTGGTGACTGTTTATAATGATGATTGGATGTCCTTTACTCTTTCGCTGGAAGTCTGTTCCTTGTGTGTTGTGACCTTCGCTCTCGGCTTGCACAAACTTTGTCTTCGTCCTAGACAGCTGTGGCTTCTCCTTAAACTGAAAAATGCTTTCTGACTGCGAGGGTTTCAACCTCTGGTCTTGGGTTTACAATACATAATTGTCTGGAATGAATTCAGTTCACTATTCTATCGATTACAAATGCATTTCTACTTGTAATGGTTTAAACTCTTAGTTATTTCTGATTACAATGTACATCAGTAAATAATTATGAAACGAACACAGGAATTCAATGCATAAAATAGTTTGCTGTGGATTTAAGTTGGAAAATAATCTTTTTCATTACAAAAATACTGTCATTCTACTTATCTTCTCTGGCTGGAGATTCGAACCCTCCAACTTATTTTCTCTCTGTTTAAATGCTTGCAAGGTGTAACAGTTTCTTGCTTTCGGTTGAACTGTTCCACCAGAATCCGTCCAACTGTTTAGCCAGTTCTTTTAAGAGGAAAATAACCAACTGCTAACTAATTATTAAACTAAAATAGTTCATAACCTTAATCCTACTGTCTTTAACTGATTTCTGGAAAGTGAAGAAAATAACAATAAAAATAACAAGTTTAATAACCTCTCCAATAATACGTGAAATTTTCGGTTTTCTTCGAGACAGTCAACCACCTTCTGTCTCCTCGGAGTTGGATGCTCCTGCATCAGGCTCCTGGGGTGGCAAAAATTCATGGCTCCGTTCCATGAGGTCGTCAACAGAATAACCTGTTTTCTGTATCTACGTTGCGTCGAGCCACGAACTGTCCTCAATCGGACGGTTCCTCCACTTGACTAAGTACCGCAGATATTCCTTCCTGCGTGTGTGCCTGGCTACCTATGTGTCAAGGATCCTCTCGATCTCAAGGGGCTGTGCCATTGGCATCTGTCTCATCCACGAACTTTCTTCACAACTGGTGTCCCGTGGTGGCTTCTTTGTTGCGCTATCTTCTGGATCAGCGACATAAGGGAACAGATCTCCCACATTAAAGATGGGAGAAATACCTATCCCTGGTGGCAACTGTAGCTCATAGGCATTTGTAGAAAACCTGCGAATGATTTTGCAGGGACCGATCTTTTTATACTTCATCTTGTTATATTCCCGTTTTGGAAACCGTTCCTTGCGTAAATGTGCAAGGACTTCATCTCCAACGTTAAACTGAACTTCCCGTCGCTTTGAATCAGCTCGCTGCTTATACTTTTGACTGTTGTCCTGCAACTTCAGCTTTACCTGCTCATGTAAGTCGCTCATTGCTTGGGCGAAATCTTCCCTATCAGCACTTCATTTTTTGAGTTTTCCCAAATCTCGCAATTCATGCACTCCGCGTGGATGCATGCCGTATAAGATCTAGAAGGGACTATAACCGGTGCTGCGATTAGGTGAATCGTTATATGAGAATTCCGCCTGAGAAAGTACGCGGTCCCACATCCGTGAATTTTCGCCTATTAAGCTCCGTAGCAGATTTCCCAAACTCCTATTCACCACTTCAGTTTGCCCATCGGTCTACGGGTGGTAAGCGGAGCTGAACTGTAACTGAGTGTCCAAATTCTTCCACAAGGTTCGCCAAAAATTTCCAGTGAACTTCACGTCCCTGTCGGAGATGATGGACCTTGGTAGACCATGTAGTCTGACGATATCTGTATAAAACAAACGTGCTACATGAGTAGCATCACTGGTTTTCTTGCAAGGTATAAAGTGTGCCATCTTTGAAAACCGATCTACCACTACCATTACTGAATCGAAACCCCGCTATGTCTTAGGCAAACCAAAAACAAAATCCAAGCTGACGGAGTCCCACGGTCTGCTCGAAATGGGTAATGGAAAATAGGGACCTGTATTCTGACTGTGACCCTTTGCTAGTTGACATATCTTGCACCTGCTTACGTACCTTTGTACGTCCCGTCGCAACTTTGGCCAAAAATAAAAATGCTCAACCTGTGAAAATGTCTTGTCTATACCCAAATGTCCGGCTAGACCCCCACTGTGATTTTCCTGAATAATGTTCTCTCTTATAGAACAGTCGGGAATACATAATTGTCCTCCCTTAAATAGTAATCCTTCCTGTAAATTGTAGTCCAACCATGGACTATTATTTCTCAACAGAGGGTTTTGGCGAGCCTCATAGGCCTCCTTAAAATCTGCATCTATTTGATACAGTTCCCTCAGGTGCTCAAAACCTAAAACTTGCATTGTACTTTCCTGTAAGAGTAGGGTCCTCCTACTCAGTGCATCTTCCACCTTGTTCACCTGCCCACTAATATGTTTCAACACAAACGTGAAACTCTAAAGATACTCAACCCATTCTGCATGCTTATGGTTCAATTTATGTTGCTGCATGATGTACTGTAATGCAAAATTATCTGAAAATAAAACAAACTCATTACCTAACAGGTAATGTCTCCAATGCTTTAACGCTTGTATAATTGCGTAGAACTCCTTGTCATAAGTTGAGTACTTCTGTCTACTCTCGTTCAACTTTTCACTGAAATACGCAACTGGTCTATCCTCCTGACTAAGCACCGCCCCAATGGCTATACCACTGGCATCACAACAAACTTGAAAATTTTTGATGAAGTCATGCAGCCTCAATATCGGCCTTTCGATGATCTTCCTTTTCAAAGTCTGAAAACTGTTTTCCGCTGCTTCGGTCCAGTGAAAAGGATGATTTTCCTTCTTGATTGTATCCAGCATGGGTGCGCAGATTTCACTGAAATTCCTGATGAATTTCCTGTAAAAACTTGCTAGTCCATGAAAACTTCGGACTTCAAATAAACTCTTTGGAGAAGGCCAGCTAACTATAGCTGCCACTTTTTCTGGTTCCATCTTCAGTTCATTCTCTGCAATTATAAAACTCAGGTACACTAACTCCCGCTGAAAAAAGGTACACTTTTTCAGATTTATCAGCAACTTATTTTGTTGTAGCTTCCTCAACACACTTCAAACATGCCTGAAATATTCTTCCTTGGTTTTACTGAAAATCAGTATGTCATCTAAGTAAACAATTACAAACTTCCCAATGAATTCTTTCAGTACTTCATTCATCAAGCGCATGAAAGTACTGGGAGCGTTACTCAGCCCAAATGGCATCACCAGCCACTCATACATCCCTTCATTTGTCTTGAAAGCTGTCTTCCACTCATCTCCTTCCCGAATTCGGATCTGGTGATATCCACTCTTCAAATCAATCTTCGAAAAATAAACCGCCCCACTCAAACAGTCCATCATATCGTCCATTCTCGGCAATGGAAATCTATACCTGATAGTAATTTTATTAATGGCTCTAGAATCCGTGCACATTCGCCACTCTCCTCCTTTCTTTGGAGCCAAAACTGTCAGAACTGCACAAGGGCTCATGCTCTCTCTAATCAACCCCTTATCCAACAACTGCTGAACCTACTTCCTAATTTCTTCGTGTTCCTTAGGACTCATCCAATAAGCTGCTTTATTTGGCAGACTAGCCCCTAGTATAAAGTCAATACAATGACTGATACCTCTCCTGGGGGGTAGTTAATCCGGAATATCGTCCACGAAGATATCTCCAAATTCCTGCAACATATTTTGGATTTCCTCGGGTAAGTCTGAAATCTATGTGTGCAGTATCACTATCTTTGGTCTTCTTACGACAAAAAAATTTACATCATTGTCTTCAATCTGTTTTAGAAATTATTTTCTACCCATCAGTAGCGCTTTTACTCCACTGGTCTCTGCTACACTTTCCTCTTTAATGGGTACAATCGTGTGCTTGATCCCATCTTTGACAAACTTATAACAGTTTGTTTTCTCATCATGAACTGCGCTTCTGTCAAACTGCCAGGGCCATCCTAGCAGTATATGACAGACATCCATTGGCATAACATCGCAGATAATTTTATCCTTATACCTGCCTATCTGGAACTCCACCTCACACTGTTCATCAACTAACAGTTGATGTCCTTTCTGCAGCAATGAAACTTTGTAGGGAGTGGGATGCTTCAGCTTTTTCAATCCCAATTTCTCCACCATCTCCATAGCCACCAAATTGTCAGTACTTCCGCTGTCAATGATCAGATTGCAGCACTTATCCTGTGACTTGCAAACTATTCGGAGCAAAGCCTTCCGCTGGTCAGGTTCTGCAATTTGTTTTGCTGGCTTCAACAACACCTTATTCAACACCAAAGCTTCACTTGTCTCTGGTGCGTTCTCCACTTCCTGAGCCAATGCCTCAACTTCCTCCGACTAGGCAATATAAGCTCCTCTCCCACCTGCTGGTTCACCTTCAGGACAGTCATACGACTTGTGCCCCCGCTTGTGGCACCGATAGCATTGGACAGATCCTCTTCCCCGACCATTTCCTCTCCCTCACTGGGCTGGTCATCCTCCTCTAGTGCTATTTTCCTTTTCTGCTGTTCCTGCAGATTTGGAACTGCTGCCTTCTTCACTTGAACCTATACCTTTGCCCCTGCCAAAGACCTTTCCCTTTCCTCTGCCAGTTCCACCTCCTCTCCCGGCATTCTGTTTCCTGTTTATTTTCTCCTGTACCTTTAGAGCAAACTGGTATGCTTCATCTAAAGTTCTGGGTGAGAGGATATCGATTTCATCCAGTATTTCCCCTCTCAACCCATTCACGAATCTGGCTGTCTTTTCTGGGGTATCTTCCATATACCCTGCCCGCAGATTCAGCTTATAAAACTCTTCTATATATTCTTTAACAGTCATTCCTCTTTGCTTCAAGTTTTGTACCTGCCTATACAACATGATGTGATAGTCTTTCGGCAGAAAATTCTCCTTGAGTTTTTCTTCCATCCTGGTCCAATTCTTTATAGGCTGTTCGTGTAGCCTTTTCCTTTCCGCCTGAACGCTGTCCCACCACAAGGACGTATGTCCTTTCAACTTTGTGGTAGTGAACTTCACCTGCTTGTCCTCACTGGTTTCCTCAAACTCAAAATACTTGTTTACTTCACTCAACCAGTCCAGTAATACATCTGCAGACAAAATTCCATCATAAGTGGAAAGCTCGTGCTTTGGCTTATGACTGGATAGCAAAAATGATTTTAATAACCTGAGTTCAGGTGTCACCCCTTCAAACTCGTCTTCTAATTCTGCCACATCTTCATCACTATCATCTGCTGGGTCTCTCCTTCCCCCAGCTTCTACTTCTGTCAATCTTTCACGCAAAACTCGAATCTCCTCACGCAGTCGCTCTTCTCCTACCCTTCGGACTGCTCTTCCTCTTCCTCTTCCTCTTCTGCCAACCTCCATTTTTTCTATTCAGCAAACCCGCTTTGATACCACTTTTGATAGCCCATCCCTCCAACTGTGCGTAATATTAATTCAACGCTTGTTGGTAACCGTGATAGGTTACAGGTCCCACTTATCTTTTCAACTATGGCTTAATACACATGTTAATGGATTTATGAACATTACGGTTGCTATGTTGTTATATTAAATATGTTTCAAAGGTCCGTGGATTGGATCCACTTTGCAATCTCTATGAAATTATTACCATCCTTTTCGTCGGTCGTTGGGTGCCACCTATCGATCTTCTCGATCCGGTCACCTCACGCCTTTCGACAAACCCTACCCTCGTTCTACTGTCATTTTCATTTGCTCACTTGTGTTGCGGGCTCTCCGTTCTGCTCTGCCGAGGTTATGTTGATGCCTCCCGGTTTTTCCTATTCTGTGCGATGAGATTTTCACAGAGAACGAAAACCCTGTCGATTTCCTGTTCTGCGCTTATGGTATGATTGTTTTTGTAGTCGAACTAAGTCGACCCTGTTGCTCTGGACTGTAATGGGTTTATAGGTTCGTTTACTCTGGTTTCATAATTGTTCTTTTGGTTGTGACAGGATGGTCCTTCGGCTCCACGCTCATGGCTCGGTTCATTCGACCATTTTCGCATCCGAGGTAAATTAATGTTCCATGCTATAACTTAATCTGCACTTTTCCTAGGTTCTTATGTACTCGCTCCTTGTTATCAGGTTCTGGCTATCAGTTTTCGGCCTTCTCTCGCAACGCCGCCTCTTCAATCATAGGTAAACGTTAAGATGTTTGTGATTTCATTTCCATTTCAGTGGTTCATTGTCTTCTCCTTCCTGTTTCTGGCACTTCCAACTTCTAACCCACTTTCTCCTCTATTTGTGCAGGTTACCCAAGGTTGCTGGTCACCAAGGGTTCGCTCTCTGCAATTTTCAGGAAGCAAAACAAAACCGGCCCGATTCAAACAACTGGGTAGGGTCGTTCCGACCACGAATCTGTCATTAACTTTGTAATAGGGTTTTGTTGTTCCTGGTTCCCGCTCTTCTTGTGGTTATAGTCTCATGGGTCATTGTTTGGCCCAAACTTTGTTCTGTCACTCCATGGCGTGAATATTCCTTTGTATGTTCTATTTTAGTTAGAAAGGATTTAACAGTTAGCCGTTATATGAGCACTATCTGCTCGGCTCAGAAACCCTTCTGTGCACTCTTTGTTTGTAATGGACAGTGGATTTACAGTTTAATTGAATAAAATGTTTCTTGTTTGCTTTTAAGAAACTCGTATTCTTTTCAAATGATTCTATGGAATTGTATGCTTTACCTGGAAATTTGTTGGTGACTGTTTATAATGATGACTAGCTGTCCTTTACTCTTTCGCTGGAAGTTTATTCCTTGTTTGCTATGACCTTCGCTCTCGGCTTGCGCAAACTCTGTCTTCGTCCTAGAAAGCTGTGGCTTCTCCTTAAACTGAAAAATTCTTCCTGACTGCGAGGGTTTCAACCTCTGGTCTTGGGTTTACAATACATAATTATCTGGAATGAATTCAGTTCTCTATTATATCTATTACAAATGCATTTCTACTTGTAATGGTTTCAACTCTTAGCTATTTCTGATTACAATGTACATCAGTAAATAATTATGAAACAAACACAGGAATTCAATGCATAAAATAGTTTGCTGTGGATTTAAGTTGGCAATAATCTTTTTCATTACAGAAAGACTGTCATTCTACTTGTCTTCTCTGGCTGGAGATTCGAACCCTCCAACTTATTTTCTCTCTGTTTAAATGCTTGCAAGGTGTAACAGTTTCTTGCTTTCGGTTGAACTGTTCCACCAGAATCTGTCCAACTGTTTAGCCAGTTCTTTTAAAAGGAAAATAACCAACTGCTAACTAATTATTAAACTAAAACAGTTCATAACCTTAATCCTACTATCTTTAACTGATTTCTGGAAAATGAAGAAAATAACAATAAAAATAACAATTTTAATAACCTCTCCAATAATACGTGAAATTTTCGGTTTTCTTCGAGACAGTCAACCACCTTCTGTCTCCTCGGAGCTAGATGCTCCTGCATCAAAATATCTTGACCTGCACGAAACTTCATGCCTACTGATCAAATATATTATTGAAAATTCTATAGTATTTGAGTACGGTCGTTGGGAAATAATGGAATAAGGTAACCTAATAAATGATACAAATGTTTCTCAGTATTCTCACAGCGAACCGTGAAAGGCATGGAAGCCGCAATAAATGAAATAGAGGCAACAACCACTGAAAGGACCCAAAGCAAATATGTCAATGTTTAGCAATTGGTTTTGAGCATGAATCTTAGTATAATATAATTCCAAAATATTGGAAAGAGAGCGAGAAAAGAAAAAATACATAGAGAGAAAGAGGAATTGATAAGGGAGAAATGGAGAGAGAGGATAGGAGAGAAGACAAAAAGGAAGACATGAGAGATATATGGAGAGAAGGAGAAGAGAGAGAGGGATGGACAAATCTCAAGGGGGGGTGGGGGGTGAGAGATTGAGAGAGGGAGTGAGATATTGAAAAATTTAGAGAGAGATAGAGAGAGAGAGAGTTGGAGGGAAGTAAGAGAGAGAGAGATTGGGGGAGAGAGAGAGGGAGGTGGGAGAGAAAGTGAGAGAGATAAAGCAATAGAGAGACGACTCAAGAGAGAGAAGTGAAGAAGAAATACATAGAGGGAGAAAGGTGGAGAGAGAGAGATAGTGAAAAGGGAGAAATGGAGAGGGAGTGAGACAGGAGAACAAGAGGGAAGAGAGAAAGGGAGAGAAGGGGAAGGTAGAGAGAGACATAGAACCGGAAGAGAGATAGAGGGAGAGAAATAGGGAGTGAGACAGAGAGAGATGTTGTAGAGAAATAGAGTATGTATGCTTATGGAGTGAGATAGAGGGAATAAGAAAGATACACATAGATGCAAATATAGGTATTATATAGTATTATATAACCATCCTAGTTCCATATTAATCCTGGATCAATCAAGGGTTTAGAGGGACCAAATATTTGGAGGTGCAATCCATTCATCAAGCCTCACAGTCAAAAAAGAGGTTTCACCTAGATGGATCATATTTGTTTGAGCGCTTGATATATCTGGGATTAAGATGGATCTAGGGTGGTTAGTTAATAAATATGGTAGTCTAAACTGATATTAAGAAAGACAAAGACCGATTTCATGGTTTCAAGGAGAGAAGAACTAAACTTCCTTGGAAAAAATAACTCTGAATTATTTTTTAAGGAGCATCAACTGATAAAGATGCAAACTAAGAATGATATTACAACTTATAGATGGTTTGACTATGTAAGACAACTTTATGAGTACCATCCCAAGGTTGACCTCCTGCTTTGGTCAACACTGATACAAAACTCTTCACAGTGCAAGAGTTAGATATGGGCATCAAGAAGTTATGTGTTGGAAAAGAAAAAGATGTATTTGAACTCCATGGAGAGTCTAAAGTGGGGCTTAAAATTTCTTTCACCTCAGATTTAAACAATTTTCAAGATCATCATACAACAACGCTTCCCCACTAATTGGACAACTAGTTTTGTAATACCTCTTTTTAAGAGTGTTTATGTCAATAACCCTCCAACTATATGACCATAATGATAAAGCCCTTGTTTGAAAATCTATTTGGAAGCATGTTAAAAATTAAAATCAGCAAGTGGGAAAAATAAATAGATAAATGTGCTAAGGGACAAGCAAGTCATCCATATAAACATTCCATAGTTAATCATTGTATAACTTTAAGGCACATCATTGAGAGAGCTTGGGATAAAAAGGAAGAAGTCTTTTGTTTCTTTGTTGATTTCAGAAAAGCCTCTGACATAGTTCCTAGGCATAAGGTTTGGCACAGAATGGAGGAACTTGGGGTTTCGAGGAATTTGAGAGTGGTTGTGCATAGGGTGTATAGGTGAAAGTAAAAATTTAAACTTCAACAGGAATTTATGAAAGTTTCAGAAGCGATATCAGGGAAAAATGATATATATTTATGCAATAAAAGAATAAATTATAGAAATAGACATAAACCTGGAGATGTAGTGGAAATAAAACTTCATTTCATTAATAACAAATGACTGAAATATGCTTACAGATATAATGGAAATAAACTAGCAAGGGTGCTCGTAGCTTATCTCTGAGAAGTGATGTGATGACTAGAGGTCTTTGAACTATGTTACAGTGATGCTTGAAGGCCTATTGATCATTGAGAAATAATATAAAACCTTAAACACCGAAAACCCTAAGCCTAGGAGATAAAGCACCAAAATTATTTGCCTCATTTCGGTAAATTGGTGCATCAATCTTCCTAGGGACATAAATTTGGCATACGATCTTCATTTGATGCGATCAATATGTTTTTAGAAATATATCTCTTAGCACTATAATTTTTGAGTGAGAAAAATCGGCTCATGATCCATGTTGCTCTCAGTTTTCCCAAAAAATGTCGTTTAGGGCCTCAAAACGATTTTGGAAGTTCAGGAACCGAAAAACTGCTAAAAATAATAAGTGGTACTGAAAATGAAAAACTGAAATAACTGATGGTGGGGGTTGAAATGGAATAGGTGGGTGGCCACTAATATCCACCTGGATTATTAGGGCCTCAAAACAGCTCCATAAGGTAATGACCTAGAAAACTCCTAGAAATAGTAAGCTGTGTTGAGACTAAAAATTTGAAAGAACTGATAGTGTAGGTCCAAATGGAATAGGTGGGTGGCCACCAATATCCATCTAGATCATTCCTCCCTCATTAGGGAGAAATAGTCCCAATTGCATTAAATTCCTCCATGAGAGTCAAATTCTACTGAACTTAGTATTGGATTTGTCCAGGATATCGTGGACGTGCTAGCAGACCTATTGGCGGATGCATTGGATATGTTAAATAAATTTTGTTGCCTCAGACTGTACATGTGTGGATTATGTCTGTGTAGTTACATGAGATATGGCAACATCAAGCAGTGGTGCACCAAGGAGTCAGATCAATGGAGTGCTTGTCCTGGAAATGTACATGAACCTCTATGGGTAAGGAGAAAATGTCCTCGTATTCCTCCACGACTTTGTCCATATGCTGCAGCCATGCAAGGTATCTCTATTTTAAGGTTGAGGCTATAATATTCTTCTTTCCCTGTGAGCGAGTTATAAGGAAAATAAATTTCCTGGTTTGGAAATCAATCTTATTGCATTGTTTCACAATAGTCAAGGAGATGGTAGGAGGCAGTACTACCTCCGGTATCTTGTACAATTTATTTCCAAAAGTAATAAAAAAATAACAAGGCCTAGACTCATACACAACATATCGCCTCCACAAGTATGGTTGGCCATATAATACAACAGGTACATAAAGAGGAGAAGCATCACAAAATACCTCTTCCGTAAATGACTTGATGTTGTACAGAAGGCGACATTGTTGGCAGATGCGAAGATCTATACCAGGGTTAACCCATCCAATGTTACACGGCTGCAAGTGTGCTATGGTTGATAGGCTGAGCCACTTCACGACCTCTACTAAAATGAGGTTCTTTTGTCTTTTTCTATCGATGAGTAATTGCAGTGGAGAACGCTTCACCCACATCTACGAATGGAAGAGACACTCCCCCACCTCTAGATCCTCAGGGTCCTCCCTTTGGAGCTTGGTGGTGGCAACAATGGAACTAGGGTCCGCATCACTGATATTCTTCCCTTTTTTATCCCCCTTTTCTAGTTCTAGCTCGAGATCATAACATGCATCTGAGTGGGGTGCCTTTAGTTCATCCACCAATGACTGTTTGGCCGAACACTCTTTTGTGGTATGAGTAGGGTTGTTATGAAACTCACACCACTTTCCCGTGTCCTTATTTGTCTTTGTGGTGTTGTTCTGAGTAACCCCGCTTTGGCTTTTCCCCCAGTTTTGTGGTTTGAGGGTGCCTTTCCCTCGCTTCGGATTTGTGGATCCCAATTCTCCCTAATTCTACTTAAATTTTTGCTTAATCTTAGTGGCATAGCGATATGTCATGCCAAGCGTGGTGCTCTCTAAGAACTCCATTTCCTCCTGAAAGGATAATTTTAGGGACGGAAAATTATCTTGAACTTTAAAACATTCGGGAATTTCACTAGTCACTTATATGTGAACTATAAAATTTTATTGATATGTTTGTAAAATTATACAATTTTATAATTATTTTATATATATTCTCTGTATAATGTTGGCTATTTTAAAGGTAAAATAATTATATATTGTAAAATTTGGGCGAATCATTTTACAAAAGAATGGAAATTGGCAAATCTTTTTTTTGGCAAAATCATGGAAAATTAGCCCACCTGCGAGTATTAGCCCCTAAAGTTTTCCATGCCTCCTAAATGTGTTTGTGCAAAAATTTGTAATACCAGAGCACGAAATGGCTTTTTCAACCTTTAATAGCCAACTTTCTGCATAGGGTATGGAACAAATTCATCAGTTCATGCACATCTTGATCCCTTTTCTGTCGTAGCGTGGTCCATTGGATGTACTTGTCCTCATAGCTCCCCACTAGGTAATATTGTTCCTTGATGTCATCTCAACATGAATTCCAAGTGGGTGTGGCTGAGAACAAAGAGGGTTCCCTCTTGTCATTTTGATCACAATGGGTTTCCTACCAGTCTTTGACATGGGGGGCGGCTTTGAGGAGTGCAAAGGTAATGTTTTCTCGGTCAGAGAAATCATGGACTGAGAAATACCCTTCCAGCAAATTCAACCATATATCTATGACATCTGCATTTATCTCGCCTTCAAATATAGGAAAGTCAAAATTGACATGTATCTTGAAAGGATTAGTGCCTTCAGAGTTGCTACAGGATGTAGATGCGTTGCTAGTGGGAAGTCACTGAAGGATCTAGGCAAATTCATCCATCATCTTATTCTTATGTTTCTTGAGGGCCTCCTCGAGCAATATTTTGATAGGATCTACTGATCCCTTGTCTTTATTTTCTTCTTCCATGGGTGGTCGTCGAGGTTTCTGAGGCTTATCTTGCAAGGGTTCAATCAGACCGAGCCCTAACTCCTTATACCCTCACCATGTTGGGGACATGCAAAGAAAAATAGAGAAAGAGAAATTTTCTCTAATACCATTAATCCAGATTTATGCAGGTAAGAAAAAAAATATAGAAATAGATATAAACATAGAGATGCAATAGAAATAAAACTTCATTTCATCAACAACGGATGACTACAATATGCTTACATACATAATAGAAATAAACTAGCTAGGGCACTGATAGCTTGTCTTTGAGAAGATATGTGATGGCTACAAGCCTTTGAACTATATTACAATGAGTCTCAAAGGCATATTTATTCTTTTGAAACAATAGAAAACCCTAAACATCCAAAAACCTAACCCTAGGAGATGAATTTCAAAAACTATGGGCATCGTTTGGGTAAATTGGTATATCAATCTTCCGAGGGACGTAAATTTGGCGTACAATCTTCGTTAGATGTGCTCAATACCTCGTTATAAATATCTACCCGAGGACTAAAACATTTGAGTGAGTAATTCATAGACCCGTGCTTTTTTTTATTTTCCAAAAAAAGTCCTTTAGGGCCTCAAAATGGCTCCAGAAGTTCAGGACCTGAAAAACTGCTAAAAATAATAAGTTGTGCTGAAACTGGAAAAATGGAATAAAAAATGTTGGGGGTTCAAATGGAATAGGTGTGAGGCCACCAATATCCACCTGTATCATTCGTGCCTCAAAACAACTTAGGAATTTCATCACCCGAAAAATTGCTAAAAATAGTAAATTGTGCTAAACCTGAAAAATTGAAAGAAATGATGGTGCAGGTCCAATGGAATAGGTGGGTGGCCACCAATATCCACCTAGATCATTCTTCCCTCTTTAGGAAGCAATGGTCCCCACTGCATTAATTTTCTCCATTAAAGGAAAGTTTTTTTGAACTTGGTATTGGATTTGTCGAGGATGTTGTGGACGTGCTCGCAAACGAGTTGGGAGACGTGTTGGATACGTTCAATAAATTTTATTGCCTCAGACAATATTATGTCTGTGTAGTTGCATGAGGTAGGGAAACATTAGGCGGTGATGCACTAGGGATCAGATCAATGGATTGTTTGTCTTGATAGTGTACGAGAACATTTGTGGGTAAGGAGAAAATGTCCTCATCTTCCTCCACGACTTTGTCCATCTTCTGTAGCCATGGAAGGGAGCCATATTTCAAGGTTGTGGCCATAATATTCCTCTTCCACTATGAGTGAGTTGTAAGGAAAATAAATTTCTTGGTTTGGAAATAAATTTTACTGCATTGTTTTGCAATAGTGAAAGATATGGAAGGAGGCGTTACTACCTCTGGTATTCGATACAATTTATTTCCCAAAGTAATAACTATAGAACGAGGCCTAGACTCATACACATCATGTCACCTCCACAATTGTGGTTGGCTGAATAATACATCAGCTACATTAAGAGGAGCAACATCACACAATAACTCATCCATGAATGGCTTGATGATGTAAGGAAGGTGGCAGTGTTGGTAGACACAGAGATCTCTCCTAGGTTTAAGCCACCCAATGGTATACAGTTGTGGGTGTGTTATGGTCAGTAGGCTGAGGCGCTTCATGAGCTCCACTGAAATGAGGATGATCCAAGTGGATATCGGTGGCCACCCAGCTATTCCATTTGGACCTGCAACATCAATTCTTCCAGTTTTTCAGCTTTAGCACAACTTACTATTTTTAGCAGGTTTTTGGGTCCTGCACATCCGGAGCCGTTTTGGGGACTGAATGATCCAGGTGGATATTTTTTGCCACCCACCAAGTCCATTTGAACCCCCACCATTATTTATTCTAGTTTGTAAGTTTCAGCACAACTTACTATTTTTAGCAACTTTTCGGGTCCTGAACTTCCGAAGCCATTTTGAGGCCCTAAAAGACTTTTTTTAGGAAAATGGGAGAAACATGGGTTATAGACAATGTTTCTCACTCAAAACATGTATTCCTCAGATATATATTTCTAATGAGCTATTGAGCATGTCAAACGAAGATCGGATGCCAATGTTACGTCTCCGGGAAGTTGGACCACCAATTTACCCAAACGGGGCCCACAATTTTGGCGCTTCATCTCCTAGGGTTAGGTTTTTGGATGTTTCGAATTCTACATTGTTTCTAAACAATAAATAGGCCCTCAAGCCTCATTGTAATATAGTTTAGGGGGCTGGGAGCTGACACATCTCTTCTCAGAGATAAGCGTTACCGATTCCCTAGCTTGCTTGTTCCCATCATTTAAGTTATGTAATATAGTTCAGGGGCTGGTAGCTAATACATCACTTCTCAGAGATAAGATACCAATGCCCTAGCTTGTTTCCATTATTTTTGGAAGCTTATTTCATCCATTCTTTTACTAATAAAATGAAGCACTATTCTCACTGCATCTCTGTATCTATGGCTATATGTGTATTCTGTTGCATTCCTGCATAAATCCGGATCAGTGGTATGAGAGTGGGTCTTCACTTTCTCTATTTTTCTCTTCATGTCCCCAACATGGCTAGGGTATAAGGAGTTCAACGTCGCAACCTCGACGAACCCCCGTGGCAGAAGGAAAGAAAGACGAGGGAACAGGAGATCCTATCAAAATCTTGCTCGAGAATGCCCTCGATAAAAAAAGGGAATGCGATGATGGATAACTTTGACCAGATCCTTCAATGGCTACCCACTAACAACACATCTACATATAGCATGTCCCCCAATAGGTCCATGACATCCTGGACAAATCTAATACCAAGTTCAGCAAATCCCATCCCCCCCTCCCCCCCAACCCACCATGGAGGAACTTAACGTAATGGATACCATTGCTTCCTAAGGAGGGAGAAATGATCTAAGTGGATATCGCTGGCCTCCCACCTGTTCCATTTGGACCCACAACATCAATTCTTTCAGTTTTTCAGTTTTAGCACAACTTACTATTTTTAATAGGTTTTCGGGTCCTGCACATCCAGAGCCTTTTTGGGGACTTAATGATCCAGGTGGATATTGGTGGCCACCCAACAAGTCCATTTGAACCCCCACCATCAATTATTTCAGTTTTTTAGTTTAAGCACAACTTACTATTTTTAGCAATTTTTTCGGGTCCTAAACTTCCGAAGCTGTTTTGAGGCCCTAAATGACTTTTTTTTGTGAAAATGGGGACAAGCATGTGTCATAGACCATTTTTATCACTCATAAATTGTAGTCCTCGAATAGATATCTCTAACGATCTATTGAGCGCGTCAAACGAAGATTAGATGCCAAAGTTACGTCCCCGAGAAGTTGAACCACCAATTTACCCAAACGGGGCCCACAATTTTGGCGCTTCATCTCCTAAGGTTAGGTTTTTGGATGTTTTTTATTATACATTTTTTCCCAACAATAAATAGGCCCTCAAGCCTCATTGTAATACAGTTCAGGGGGCTAGGAGCTGACACATCTATTCTCATAGATAAGCACTACCAGTTCCCTAGCTCGCTTGTTCCCATCATTTCAGTTATGTAATATAGTTTAGGGGCTAGTAGCCGATACATCACTTCTTAGAGATAAGAATTTCTAGTACCCTAGCTCATATATTTCCAATATGTCTATAATAGGCCTGTGAACCTCAATGTAACACATTTCAGAGGCCTACGTATGCCACATATCCTCTCAGAGATAAGCTACCAATGCCCTAGCTTGTTTCCATTACGTTTGTAAGCTTATTTCAGTCATTATTTTATTAATAAAGTGAAGCACTATTTTCCTTGCATATCTGTATCTATGGCTATATGTGTATTCTGTTGCATTCCTGCGTAAATCTGGATGAGAGGATCTTTTGGCTTCCGATATCAATGAGGAATTGAAGTGGAGAACCCTTTACCCACTTCTGTGAATGGTGTTAGCCTCTCTAAAATAACAATAATAAATCCAAAATAATAAAATAGTTAATTAAATATTCCTAACTCTTGGGTTGTTGGGTTGTTCCTCAAAAGATGGAGTTTGTTTAGGAACTCCTATCTTGGTGGGTTTTTGGTGAGTAATTAACTCAACCAAAAGAGACTAAGATAGCACTGACTATATTCTCTCATCTATTTAAATTGTAAATTAAAATTCTTTTAATAAGAGAGATTACATGAGGAAGCCATGAGGCTTCTGCCTTTTCCACCAATGTTTTTTCTAAGTTTTGTGTCTATGTTTTCTGCAATATGTTTAATTGAGTTGATTTAATTTGTATCATGTGGTATCGGAGCTTGTGATCATAGGCCTGTGTGTTGTAGATTAACTGAAGGCCAATCCTTGAAGGCGTGTTGTGAATCACCGAGCAGAGATGTTGCTGTCAGCGCAAAGGAGATTTTCTAAGAGCTGGTGTGTAGGCGAGTGTGAATGATCCTATAATCCGTGTGGAGCTCCAGAGATGTTGCTAAATTCGGCATGTGTGGTATGAAATTTGTCTATTTCAAAAACTGCAAATGTGTGTGATTTTTTTTTAAATTGTTTAAGTGAACAAAAAAAGGAGAGCGCTCTTGCCATTTCCGCACAAGGTTTATTTTTTTTGGATTCAATTAGTTTATCAGAAGTTTGTATAAAGTGCTGCCCCTCCAAACATTCAATCGATTCATATCAATTTGAATTCTGAAACAATCGATTCATATCGATTCTGCAAATCGATCAGCAATAAAGACAACAATGGACACTAGTCGATTCCAATCAAAATCGTAGAGTTGTTTATGGGCGTTCACATCGTGAAAGTCTCGGATTCTCAGCAATAGTGGCCGAAGTGCGAGTATTATAAATAAATCCATTGGCATTTCATCACATTACAGTACAACGACCATGGATATTATGGCGCTTACTGGATAGTTGAGGGTTGTTTTTATTATTTTTTTTGTGTCCGCTTAATCCAATTCCCGGACATCAAAACTCTAGTCAACAATGGGTGTTTGAGAGTGAAATATATGTGATATATCTCTGCCAGAAATAGACCAAAGGATGCTCCAAACATGTCATTCCATGCCAGCATTCAAAATGTCATTTCAAACTAGCGTTCTGCACATCGTTTTGAGCCAGCGTTTATGCACAAATTCAAACAATGTTTTTTATTGACCCATCATTTTTGTGATTGAACCAGTCAACCAGCGTTTTGATCAAACCAACGTTTTTCTGAACCATCTTTTCTAAATGATTCGAACTAGCGTTTTGAAATCTGCAAGATCGATTTTGAATGGATGTGGCATCAGATTTGATTGGTTCCAGGCTTGGAGGACTTCTTTCCAGCGTTGAGCATTCCAGCATTTGATTCAGCGTTAAGTGTGTTTGAAAATGTTTTAAATTAATTGAAACAACATTTTTTTGATTAGAAACAGTGCTTTTGCCAGTGTTTTCATAAGTGGATTTTGCATGTTTAAATTGAGCCAGCATCCTCCAGCGTTTGGCATGGCTTTCTGCAAATAATTTAACCAGCATTCAGCCCATAACTAGCGTTATCTCCAACGTTCAATAACCAACTTTATCTCCAGCATTCTCAGTGTTCAATAACCAGCAATAACCAGTGTTATCTCCAACGTTCTCAGCATTCAAGAACCAGATTTCCTCGGGTAAGAACTAGACTTGAGCTCTTCTCTATCGGCGATGTTCCGTTGTTCATAGCCAGATTTACTGCAGGCTGTGGAGAAGACAAGGAGGATCTGCAAAGTTGCGTGGGCTTGGTCGTAAGCCTTGAATTACCAGCGGAGGCGTTGTTGGTGTGGAAGCGCAGTAAGCTACAAGATCCGTCTCCTCTTCGTGCAATGCCGTTTGTGGAAGCTTGCTGATTTTCAATTTTTAAGTTGCTTGAACTATTGAAAAAGGGATATGTCCATGAAGTTGTAGATTGCATAACGATCTGCATGAAGTTTAATGTGCGTGCTTCTGTCAATTAAAAATTCAACCGAAAGTTCATAGCATGAGGACTTTGGTGTTGAACGTGAGGAAAGAGCATTTTGAAAACTTGAGAAATGGTACGTAGCAAAATTTCAATGGATATTGTAAAATAAATAAACAAGAAGACAAAACTTCTTAAATAGTGTGCATAGTAAAAAGTGTGCTTAAAAATATTTAAAGCAAGAAGGTCTATTCATTCACTTTCTAAAGTGAACGTAAAATTCACTTTTTTCATTTCATTAAAAGGCCTTTTCTTAATTTTTTTTTAATGGAGGTTTAAAAAGGGATTAAAATTAAAAAAACTTTTGGGAGAGATAAGGAGTGGATAAAATAATTTTTTTATTTAGGAGTCATAAGGGTGAAATTTGGGATTAAGTTTGTAATAAAGTTGATGTTTTTAAGGTTTATGGAGGTATAATGAAGCTTTTGTAATGGATAAATAAGTTGTTTATTGTAAATTTGGAGGGATAAGTGTTTTGTATCTGGAGTGATTTGTGGAATTTTTTAGAGTAATTCGTTATTGTAATTCAAAGTATTGTCTTACTTTCAGAGAGATCGTGTCACTATCCATTTAGATTTTGAAGACGCGTTGTTTCAAAGGGTTGCCAGCTTGACATTATCATTGCTTCAGATGTACTCCAGTGATTAATAAAGATATTATTTTTTTTGGGTGTTGATGTGTCCTAGATCCGCCCGAAATTGAATAAGGGGATCTAAGGTACACTATGTGTGTTTGATGGTGCATGTGTTTTATGGCTTCATGATTGTTGCTTTTTGATCTGTGTCTAGTTGTGACACATTAATAATTTCATCACATACATGAAATTCAATATCAGCAAGCACAACACATAACGAAATAGCTGCAGGATCAACACATGCATCTGCACAATTTCAACACATAATCAACGATTGTCTACATTAGCATTCCACATCAAACAACAAATTCAATTAGTCAAATTAATGCTTTTCACAACAAAGTCTCCATCAGCATTCTTGCAAATTCATTTCAGAACTTGTAATTAAATTCATTGATTTAAGTGAATCATTAAAAATTCATTGTTAATGAATTCTTAAGAAGAAAAGTGAATTCATTATTTTAAAGTGAATCATTGTAAGCTTTCTTGGGTGCATTGTCGACGGTGTTGAGCACCCTTCCTTTACACAAAATCAATTGAGTGCATGAGTTTTTTCAAACAAGAAACAAGTTTACATCTCCAAGCGAGCGTGATTTCAAGCAATTTGCATCAAGGCAACACAATGATCAAACCTTCAAGCAAGCCTGAGTGAATTTTATTGCAGCAACCATCAAAAGCAACCAAACAAGTTCAACTCTGACATTAGTCAACCAATTTGACATCGAAATTAAGCGAGCGTAGTTATTCATTCAAGTGAGCATAAAATCATCAAGTAAGTCAAGTGAACCATTCAAGAAAACGCGATCGTCATCAAGTGAGCGTGAATTCCAGAGTTTAAGCAAGAAGGTTCTGTAACTCTAGCAAGTGCAATCAGCAACAATCAAGCGAGCGTGCTATTCAAGTCACATTCAAGCGAGCCTGACATTCAAGAGAAACAGTTCAAAGTACGACATCTACAACAAGAGAGCCTGATTTCAAGTGCGCAAGTTCAGATGGCGCACCATATTCAGTTGTTAAACATTCTCCAAAGTTTGATCATCTCCAGTGATGAAGACATGGTGCATGTCAGCAAAGGCACTCTTGCTGCTCTTTCAAGGCATCTACAACAAACACATGAAACTATTGAGTTTATTCAACTTGAGTCGCAACTTCAAAGGATTGAATTGCAAGAAAAGAATGATACTTTCAACTCTTTGAACCCCCAAATGATAAGTCTTTAAACCATCAAAATAAGTCATTCATTCAACTAGCTTCAATTGTCGTAGCTGTTCCAGATCCAATTTCTTCCAAGCCCATCATCAGGCCCTAGGAAGAAATTCGGAATAACAAGAGTCGACGAGGCTTGGGATATGTCCAAGATTATGCCAACTTACATATTCCCAATTATTCCAAGTCCATTCAGTTCATCAGTGCGGGATTTCTTGAACAGATCCCCTCAGCACATTCAGAGCGAGTTGCAGACAACCAGCAGTGCATGCAACCCAAAGTTGCCGAAAAAGAGAATTCCACACAACCTGAAGTTGACGTCACACCGAAATGTTCTCATTGTCAAAGAACCAGTCATATGGAAGATCAGTGTTTTCATCTTCATCCCTGTCATCATTGTGGCAAGTGCAATCATTCCTCAGAAAAATGTCGCAATCAACACAAATCAGAGAGATTGAAGATACATTATGAATGGATTGACCCTTGGGAATGGTCATCCACAGTTAAAATATTGCTTCAGTTCTACAATCGAATCCAATCACACATTGTGCAGCCAAAAGTGAAAATATGATGGTACTCTCATGCAGTTGAATGGGGGAGTACAATAGTGTAAAACTCCTACACCTGAAGGGGGGGAGTTCAGGAATATTTTACAGAGAAGTGTCTCTCCTTTCAGCTGACAAAGGGGGGAAAATGTCAATGATATTGACAGTGGTTGTCAGAATGGAAGTCTTGACAAAACCAACAAATTTGCTAGTGGGCATCAACCAATTTTCCAGTGGGCAGTCAACAACACAAAAGCAGTGAATAGTTTTTCAGCACAACAAAAGCAACAGTGAGTTATTTTTGACATCATCAGCCAGTGGGCTTTGAACAAATTTTGTCAGTGTACAAAGGATGCTGCTTTCATGCAAAGGACAGATGGATCCTTTTCCAACTTGACACTTGATGGAGTTGTCAAGCAAAATTCATACATGAATCAAACATACAGCTGACTCATGGTCTCTTCAGATTGTAGTTTTTCAGCATCCAGCTTTGGCGGTTTTTCAGGCAATGTTTTTGAGGATCAATGTGAGAACTTGGAAGATGATTCCTCGTTCTTATTTTTTATTTTTCATTAAAGGGGGGAATGTTAGCCTCTCTAAAATAACAATAATGAATCCAAAATAATAAAATAATTAATTAAATATTCCTAACTCTTGGGTTGTTGGGTTGTTCCTCAAAAGATGGAGTTTGTTTAGGAACTCCTATCTTGGTGGGTTTTTGGTGAGTAATTAACTCAACCAAAAGAGACTAAGATAGCACGGACTATCTTCTCTCATCTATATAAATTGTAAATTAAAATTCTTTTAATAAGAGAGATTACATGAGGAAGCCATGAGGCTTCTGCCTTTTCTGCCAATGTTTTGTCTAAGTTTTGTGTCTATGTTTTCTGCAATATGTTTAATTGAGTTGATTTAATTTGTATCAAATGGAAGAGGCACTCCCGCTCCTCTCGATCCCTGGGATCCTCCCTTTGGAGCTTTGTGGTGGCAACAATGGCACTGGGGTCTGTATCAATGATTTTCTTCCCCTTTTCATCTCCCTTATCTGGCTCTAGCTTGGGATCAGAACATACATCTCATTCGGGTGCCTTCAGTTCGACCACCAATGACTATTTGGCTCAACCCTCATTTGTGCTATGAATGGGGCTGTTATGAAACTCACACCACATCCGTGTGTCCTTATGAAACTCACGAAAATTCACGCCTACTGATCAAATATATTGTTGAAAATTCTATATTATTTGAGTACGGTCGTTGGGAAATAATGGAATAAGGTAACCTAATAAATGATACAAATGTTTCTCATTATTCTCACAGTGAACCTTGAAAGGCATGGAAGCCGCAATAAATGAAATAGAGGCAACAACAACTGAAAGGACCCAAAGCAAAGATGTCAATGTTTAGCAATTGGTTTTGAGCATGACTCTTAGTATAATATAATTCCAGAATATTGGAAAGAGAATGAGAAAATAAAAAAGACATAGAGAGAAAGAGGAATTGATAAGGGAGAAATGGAGAGAGAGGACAAGAGAGAAGACAAAAAGGAAGACATGAGAGATATATGGAGAGAAGGAGAAGAGAGAGAGGGATGGAAAAATATCAAGGGGGGGTGGGGGGGGAGAGATTGAGAGAGGGAGTGAGATATTGAAAAATTTAGAGAGAGATAGAGAGAGAAAGAGTTGGAGGGAAGTAAGAGAGAGAGAGATGGGGGGAGAGAGAGAGGGAGGTGGGAGAGAAAGCGAGAGAGATAAAGGAATAGAGAGACGACTCAAGAGAGAGAAGTGAAGAAGAAATACATAGAGGGAGAAAGGTGGAGAGAGAGAGATAGTGACAAGGGAGAAATGGAGAGGGAGTGAGATAGGAGAACAAGAGGGAAGAGAGAAATGGAGAGAAGGGGAAGGTAGAGAGAGACATAGAATGTGAAGAGAGATAGAGGGAGAGAAAGAGGGAGCGAGACAGAGAGAGATGTTGTAGAGAAATAGAGTATGTATGCTTATGGAGTGAAATAGAGGGAATAAGAAAGATACACATAGATGCAAATATAGGTATTATATAGTATTATATAACCATCCTAGTTCCATATTAATCTTGGATCTATTAAGGGTTTAGAGGGACCAAATCTTTGGAGGTGCAATCCATTCATCAAGCCTCACACTCAAAAAAGAGGTTTCACCTAGATGGATCATATCTGTTTGAGCGCTTGATATATCTGGGATTAAGATGGATCTAGGCTGGTTATTTAATAAAGATGGTAGTCTAAACTGATATTAAGAAAGACAAAGACCGATTTCATGGTTTCAAGGAGAGAAGAACTAAACTTCCTTGGAAAAAATAACTCTGAATTATTTTGGAAGGAGCATCAGCCGATAAAGATGCAAACTAAGAATGATATTACAACTTATAGATGGTTTGACTATGTAAGACAACTTTATGAGTACCATCCCAAGGTTGACCTCCTGCTTTGGTCAACACTGATACAAAACTGTTCACAGTGCAAGAGTTAGATATGGGCATCAAGAAGTTAGGTGTTGGAAAAGCAAAAGATGTATTTGAACTCCATGGAGAGTGTAAAGTGGGGCTTAAAATTTCTTTCACCTCAGATTTAAACAATTTTCAACATAATCATACAACAACGCTGCTATGAAGAGCCATCATGCCAGCATGCAATGGAATAATTACAAGTGATCATGTCCTCATACGGGAGATCATGGTCATAATTAAAAACTGAGAGCCAGCTTAGGCAATAAAAGCTGCTGTGCTTATCCTTTTCTCATAGGCTTCCTGGGAGCCACTATAACAAAGTCTACATCGCCAGCTTGTAAATCAAGAGGCAAGGGTAAGGCAATGAAGATCCCTGCGCGCTCTTGTAAACGAGGGAGTAAAACAAATGAATAGGTTGTCGAGCATCTGGTTCATGCTTATACAATCATGACCCCTCCACCTATTCGCAAGCAAATTGAGGCCTGGGAGCAGTGTAGTTTGGATGAAAAAGTTGATCCGCAGCAGCAGTGAGTCACACTGGATTTCCTACTTGACCCTGGTAGTACTAGGGGCAGGGTATCCTTGTTCCAGCAAATTGTTAAGATGTATTGGTGCCTTAAATGTGTTCTTGCAACAACCCTCATGAGTATGAAGGCACAGGACTCTCCTACTTCTTTGTCATTTGAGCTTAATCATATCAAATAGGACATGAGTACTATGACTAAGGTTCAACAACAACAGAATGACCTCATTGGACGTATTGAAGAGCAGCTGCGAGATATGCAGTGGGTGGAGCTGCATGGGTCTGATGAAGATCCAGCCCCTGTGAAATCTTCTGATGTCTAGACCTTTTTGTTTCTTTTTGCTCATAGATGTTTTTTGTTCAGCGATATTATAGTTGTTGTTGTATATGTCAGTATTGTGGACATAGTCGCGTAGCTCTTACTACTATAGCTAGACTGAAACAGTATTGTTTTTGGCTGGCCTTTAACTGTTAGACTTGGTTTCCCTTTGGGCAGGTTGAGGCACATACTTCTGTATTAATTAAGCAACTTGCTCTTTATAATAGAAAAGACAGGTCCTACGTAATTCACAAAAAAAAAAGATATTCATATGAAATGTAGTCTCTTTAAAGTGGGGATGTAAACCAACTTAGATTCATCTTTGCTCTAGATCTACCAAATTCCAAGAGAGATCAAACCTCTTCATAAGGAAACTTCTCTCTCAACTTGGTAGATGAGGAATTAAGATGATAATTTTATTCTATAACACTTTTTAGAGTAAATCTAAATTCAAAATGGTATATAGGAGATGGTGTAGTAGTGTAAATGTTTATAAACATTTACATGTGGACTTATTTTAAAAATAATAAAAATTTAAAAGTAATTCACTGAGCATTCTCGACCTATATTGTAATATGATGTAATAAAATAAAATTGAAATTATATTAAAAATAAAATAAAATGATTATTTATGGTTGTTATCAAAGATGGCCGAATTACAGAAAAATAAAAATAATTAATAATTAATATTTATAATCATAGTTATAATTAATAATAAAACTATTAATTACACATCTAACAAATCTGTGTGAGTCAAATCTTTAGAAATACAAATTTTATTTAGAGTGAAAAGAAATATTGACCCTTCTTCACAATGGGTTGATATGAAGTTAAGATAAACCTTGTCTAATGTAAATTAGAATTCAAACTTAATAACTATGTTAAAAACCCATTAATTTACAAATGAAATAGTCAAATGGCAGAACCATTGTCAGCTTTGTTCAATCAAAATAAGTGAATGTGAATGTTTATGTATATATAATTCAAAGATCTATTCAAAACAACAATCCAGATCTATCGCTTCATATTTCTTTATCAGATCTCTTGACGTGCGGGAAACTTCATATCCATTTGTTGAAAATTGTATGGTATTTGAGTTAGGTCATTGGTAAAGAATGGAAAAAGGTAACATAAAAGGTGATACAAACCGTTTTCGGTATTCTTAGAGACGTGGAACCCGCACAAATCGCAGCAGAGGTAATGTGGATGATGAGGATTCAGTGTCTGGTGAAGATGTAGATGCTGAGCATTTGCGTGATATTGGTACAAGGGAATTGCTGGATGTCACAGAGAATGTTAGTGTACGTGAGTTGGACGAAGAGTGGCTGGAAGAGAGCATAGATTGGAGGAGAGGCAGAAACGAAGATACTGAAAATGAGGAGAGTGGTGAAGACTATATGGTAACGCTTAGGTTGGCGGAGAATGTAATCGTCCTCAGATATATAGAGGATTTTCGCCCACACAACGTCGATGAACTCTTTTATTTCGTTAGAATTCAAATTATTTGGAATTCGAAATTCACGTGGCGTGAGATCAAACAGCATCTGGAGAATGATACATATCAATTCAATTTCAAATATGAAGAAGTCCGTATTGGCTTCATTGACTCTTCATACGACTCAGAAGAAGATGAAACAGAAGAGGAGGAAGTGTGGGTAAATAGCAGTGTTCGTACAGCACTTGATGCGTTGCCGTCAGTTATATTAAGTTGCCAAGAAAACGAAAGTGAGGATGCGGTAACCTGTCCTATCCGTCTCGAAACGTTTTCCACAAGAGATTCTACAAAACAATTACAATGCAAACATAACTATCATGCAAAGTGCATTTTGTTATGGTTTGATCGTAAGCATTCATGTCCAACATGCAGACGCCAGTTTGTGTTGGTCCAAGACAAGCTTGTAGTTTTCAACCTAAACAAATTAAGTTGAATATTAGCCGAACCTAGTAGAATATTAGTTTGAACTTTGTAGTTCTAGTTTGCTAGCTTACAGAATGACAAATATTTGAATTAATTTAATGTTACAGTTTAAAATTATTATACTTTGGGAATATAGCAATAAGGCGATGTTGTTTCGTTTATTATCATTATCTAATGTTCATTTAGAATGCCCTCTAAGGACCCTAGGGTTGTGAATTGACATTTAAATAATATTTCTCTCTGCTTCTTATTCAGCATGTAATAGATAAATTCTTGTGCCTCTTAATTCCATGGGTATCTATAATCATGATTTTTTGTCCACCTAAATATTGATTTGTTTTTGGAACTTCCTATTAGGTTAGCTCCCTTTCTAATATAGTTAACATAGAATGCTACTAGAATTAGAAGCATGCTACTAGAATGTAATTTTAGGTGAAGCTTCTAATGTCTCCAACTCTATGGTATTTATATATTTTGAAATGATAGGTTGCATAGAAACATGTGCTTCCTCACTTAATGATTATGATGGGCAATTGAAGGAAGGGATTGGTTCAAACTCAAGATTTTAGACTACTAGTTGAAAGTTTACACATATTATCTTGAAATCCACTTAAACATTCCATTTGATAGACACATATGGGAATACTTCCTCTATCCTCATGTTTACTTGTTGGGGCTTGAGAATTTTCACTCCAAAATTTGATGTATTGATTACTAGATGAGTTCCTCCTCCCATAGTGGTCATTTACTTGTGAGGGAATGGGGGATAAGGTAAAATGATTCATGTCATCATGAGATTTATGCAATAGGAATTATTCTCTAAAACCACTAGGAATGGCATACTTAGTGTTCTTGATGAGTTACTTTCTTATGCTTTGTGTTTGTATTTACCTTAGAAATTATAAAGGAATTAGCATATATAATAAAAACTGAATAGTATCACACTACTTTTGCATATTCCTAAGGTCCTATAAAGCAACAAGGATCTCTTCATGCCTCTTATAGGATTTTAATTGACTTACCACAATTCATAAAAGGCCTCAAGGTATGTAATAATTTATTATTTTCTAATGAGATCTACAACAAACATGACTCATTAGATATCTATCTAAGATGGAGTGCTTAGTCATCATAATGATACACAGAATAAATCAACTATTACATGATTGAAACAAAAGGGTTTGATTGTGACCTTGAGGATAAAGCTTTACATTGTCATTTGAAATAATTTTAGTTTCCTTCAAAGAGAAATAAGTATGGCTTACCATCAATCATTTTTATTTTTGTTCATTTCTTTTTAATATTGGAAAGATTGAAAATACAATATTTAATTTAAAATAATTTTAATTTGAAATGTGTACTTAGTTAACTCTTATACAATGAAGTACAAATACATTTGGAAGTTTTCATCATGCAATGGTTGGATGAAAGTATACCCTTCAACATATCCCTTAAAATTTGATTGCTACTTTCACATAGTTTATTCCAAAGTATTTAACATCATTTTTTTTCTAATTTTTTTAATTGAAAAAAATAGTATAAATTGTAATTTTTCCTTATTGAATTGCAGGTCACTTTATTGATTTAGGCCATATAAGAATTAAATGAGTTTTCACACTTTTTGTTCTTGCCCCTTTACAACAAAATATTCCAATTAATACATGAAACATCCTCTTTCAAATATCATTTCATGAAAGTAGTCTTCACATTCATTTTATGAAATTTCCATCCATTTTTTTATAGTCAAGTAAAAGAGAATATGGATGATGGTTGACATTATTGTGGGATAACAAGTCTAATCATGATCAATGCCTTCTTTCTATGAAAATAATTTTCCATATATCTTTCCATGCCTGATAGGAATTCCAACTCTTCGGAAGCCCAAGGAGAGCCAAGCTCACCAAGTCTTCATCATATACCGTCACCCCCACATTTCCGAGCTCATCCCTGTATTGGGTGAACTTCGTGAGGTACTTGGGCATACTATCGCCTTTCTCCATCTTTATGTTTCTGAGTTTATCCTTGAGCGCCAACTTCCTGTGGTCGCTCTTGCTTTGGAATAAATCTGTCAAGGCTTTCCACATCAGGAATGGAGAAGCCTTACCATGTAGGCTAGACACTATGTGATCCTTCACGACCTCCAACAAAATCCTTCGACACTTTGCTATCTTCTTTCGCCATGCATCAAGTGCGGCAGCATCGCTAGAAGTAGGCTTTGGAACTTCAACATCTATGAACTCCTTCAACCCATTGTCATCTAACACTGCCTCCATCTTGTGTCTCCATGCAATATAATTCGAGCTGCCCTCAAGGACATACTCCAATCGCAATCCATTGAAAAACATCTCAACTTTGACACCAAGAAAATATTGCTGCAAATTCGAATTCCACTAGCACAAAACTCAACCACTTCAATGTTCTGCAATTGCTCCAATGATCAATATCGCTCTCATACCATGTAGAAATTTTAATAGCTCTTAAATTATTCACTGAGATTATCCTGATCACACACTATTTGAGCTTCATGCATAATACATAACCTCTTCTACCATTGATCATTAATTGCGGAAATATAAACAATCGCATGTGCACATTAAAACCATAAACAATCACACATATAAACACAGTATTTATGGAAAATATTAAAGCTGAAAACCCCCAACTATCTGTATATTATAATGATAGAGATCATGTAACAATCATTGTACAAACTCCTCACAAGCTCTCAGTACAATCTCCAATTGTTACACACTACATAAGCTCAGATCTAGCAAAACACATGCTCCAATCTGCTCCACCTATTAGCCTGCCTCTACTGCGCAATCCAAGATGAATAATGGCTCCACCTGAGTTTGAATCCCTCTAGTATGCACTGCGCAATCCTCATTAGCATCTCCATCAATGTGTGGTGCAAACTCATGCACCAGTATAGTCACAACTGATAGTCACACTGCTCTTTCACCTACCTCTTCACTGGTCTCCACTGAAACTGTCCATGCACTGAAGTTAACTGATGTATTATTTAGTTGATTTATGAGTTAATAATTAGTTAATTAATTAATAATTAATTCACACCACTCTCACTAGTGTATCAATCAGTTAGACTAGATACAACTAGCTCAACTATGTTTAACTGAGTTAAACTGAACACAACTCCATCAACTCCTCAATAAACTCCAACAAACTCTGTCACCTAAGTTCTAACTGAAGTCTCCATGCAATAGCACCACTAAACCCTAAGAATAGCGTAGTTCCTTCTGTGAGCTGCATGTGCCACATCTGTGCACTTAACTGAAGTGCTCCAAGAGGATAAGATAATGTTTAGAGTCCAAATATTATTAAGAGCTAATAATATTCGACATATCTATTTTTAGACTGGCAATCTAAAAATAGATTCCACCAAATATGTCTAAAAATAGAAGTCCATCTATTTTTTCCAACTTGACCAACCATCCACAAATAGCATCCTGCAACTCATAGAACATGATCCATATGTCTAAAAATAGACATGGTCTAAAAATAGACTTTGCGCCAAAAATAGCCTGCGGGCCCACTTAGTGAAGGCGACTTCTTTCCACTAAGCTCATCATCTTGTTGCAATCTCAACACTCCCTCTCAACAAGATAAGGATTATCTGCAACCCCTATCCTGCCCCCGTGGTATTCGAATTTTCTCCTGGTGAGCGCCTTCGTCAAGATATCAGCATCCTGATCCTCCGTAGGAATGTATGAAAGTAACATGATTCTCCGCTGCGCACAATATCTGATATGATGATACATGATCTCAATGTGTTTAGATCTATCATGAAATATTGGATTAACTGAGAGTTTTATGCAACTCTAATTATCACAATAAATCACAGTAGGCTCTAAGTGTGAACCGAACAACCCGACCAGGATCTTCCTCATCCATATAGCCTCGCATGCAGCCAAACTCCCTGCCATATACTCGGCCTCTGCTGAAATGAGTGCCACGGATCTCTGCTTCCTGCTGTACCAAGAAACTGTTGTCGACCCGATACTGAAAATCCCTCCAGATGTGCTCTTTCTATCCATTGGGCTCCCTACCCAATCGGCATCCGTGAAGCCACATAGCCTCACCTCATCCGACTGTCTGTACCACAATCCATATCCCGATGTGCCTCTGAGATATCTCAATACATGCTTCCTCGCCTTCCAAAAGAGCTTGGTAGGCTTAACCATAGCTTGTGAAAGCTGGTTAACTGCATAGCATATATCGGGTCATGTATTGACCAGATACATAAGCGACCCCACCAACTGTCGATAAACAGTGGCATCCACTACCTCCACCGAAGTAGCATCCTCCTTCCTCCAACCTCTAGGAAGAGGAGTATCAACAAGCTTGCAGCCATGCATGTTGAACTTCTCCAGTATCTCCCAGGCATACTTGCCCTGAGAAACAAACAATCCATCACTGCACTCCCAAATTTCCAATCCCAGGAAATAATGAAGGAGGCCCAAGTCCTTCATCTCAAACTCTTTTACAAGATCCTCCTTGTATGAGAGTATCAACAGCTCATCACCTGTCAAAATCAAATCATCTACATAAAGTACAATGATCAGCAACTTACCCTCCACCACAATCTGGTATAGGTTAGGATCCGCCTCACTCTTGGAGAATCCAAGTCCGATGAAATAACTTTCTATCCATGTGTACCAATCATGAGGTGCTTGCTTCGACCCATACAGTGCTCTCTTGAGCCTGCACACATGTGACTCGCTGCTGAAGATCTCAAAACCTTCGGGATGCTCTATGTACACCTCCTCCTCAATGACTCCATTGAGGAACGCAGTCTTCACATCCATCTGATGAATGTGCCACCCCATCTGCGCTGATAGAGAAAGAATCATCTGTATGGAAGAATACCTTGCGATAGGTGCAAAGGTCTCCTCATAATCGATCCCCTCAATATGTGAAAAGCCTCGAGCAACAAATCTTGCCTTGTACTTCTCCACACTCCCGTCAGCTGCCCACTTCACTTTGTAGATCCATCTCGAACCCACCACTGATTTCCCTTCCAGCCTTGGGAAAATCTCCCATGCACTGTTTCTGACAATCGAATCATACTCTTCCACCATGGCATCTACCCATGTGGGTTCCTCCGCAGCTTCCTCGAAAGAGGATGGCTTTGTCACGATACACTTGCTCATAAGAGCCATGTATCCAATGTACCAATCAGGTGATTGTCTCTGTCTACGCTATGACGTAGGTGCTCCTACAATCTTCTCTGCATATTGAGCCAATTTCTCAGCTTCTGTAGTGCACTTCTACCCTTTGATGGTTAGCGCTGCCTGAGTGGTATCTTCCACTCCATGAACCTCATCTTGTGGATGATCCACATCTTGAGGCTCATCCTTAGGAAGTAATAGCTCCTCGTCTGCATGCAAGTCTGGCTCCCTCTCAAGTGAACACTTCATGGCTTTCTCCTCCTGAAATTTGATATCCCGTCACACAACAGTCTTGCGACTGTCTGGGAAAGACACACGATACTTGTGGGGCATATCAGTGTACCCCACAAATATCCCAACCTCTACAGTCGGCTCCAGCTTCTTCCTGGCATCCTTCATCACATGAATGTAAATAGGTGAACCAAAAATACTCAAATGGGAAATATTAGGCTTCTTACCAAAAAACGCCTCCTTGGGTGTACTCATGCCAAGTATCTTGTGAGGACAATCGTTCTGCACATATACTGCAATATTGCATGCCTTAGCCAACAAGTGTATGGGAAGGCCCTGATCATGCAACATCTCCCATGCAGCACCCATGATTGTTCTATTCTTCCGCTTAGCAACCCCGTTCTGCTGTGGGTTATGAGGTGCTATGAGCTCTCTTCAAATTCCTTCTGTGCTGCAAAAGTCCTTGAATTCGCCAGAGATGAATTCACCACCATTGTGGCTCCTAAGAGCCTTCACTTGCTTCCCCGATTCTTTCTCAACCAGTGCCTTGAACTCACAGAACTTTGATTATGTATTGCTCTTATTCTGCATGAAGAAGATCCAACACTTATGATAAAAATCATCAACAAAGATCACATAATACCTGTGCTTTCCTATCGGAGCTACTGAGAAAGGTCCACACACATCTGTGTGAATTCTCTCAAGGATCGTCGTGGTGCGACTATCCTTCTCGTGAAAGGTGGCTTTCACAAATTTTCCCAAGGTACATCCCTTGCACTGATCTTACTGTGCAAGTGTACCCTTAGGAAGCCCAGTAGAAATCTACTGCAGTATCTTCAAAGCTCCATGGTGAAGGTGGCCCAATCTCTGGTGCCACAACTTGCCATCATCCCAGCTCACCACTCCTTCTACCCTGCCTACCATTACTGTGTATCCATCTAGCTACAATTGATAAAGGTTATTAACTCAAACCACTATCCTCCGGGTCTCACCAGTTGCCTCACTACGCAGGAAAGCCTTTCCCTCACTAAAGACAACATCATATGCCTTGTCTTCTAACATCGCCATAGAGATAAGATTCTTCTTCAATCCTGGAACATGCATCACTTCCTTCAGTATGAAGGGTTTACCAGACTCCCTCTCAAAGGAAATGGTACCGATACCAGTCGCACTGTGTCTACCATCATCTCCCATCTCAATGTGCACTCCAAGATCTTTCTCATCCAGATCAGTAAACAAATCTCGATCTCCTGTCATGTGAAAAGATGAACCACTGTCTAGAAACCACACTGAAGCCATCACACTTGATACCAAGCATGTGATTAGCAAAAAATCTAGCTCAAAATGCGAGGCTAAGGCCTCTCCAGCTTCAGATCCAGCAGCTTGCTTATTTTTCTTCTTCTGCGGACAATTTGTGGCATAATGTCCCTGTTGGTGACAGTGAAAGCACTTCACCTTGGACATGTCCTACTTCTTACCATTAGCACTAGATTGAGAATATTTCTTTCTCTTCCCCTTCTTTGCCTTGGCAGCCAAAGCACAATTCTCTTCATTAGATGCCTTTGATGAAGATCTGTCCCTAGTACTTTGCCTTATCCCCTCTTGCACAAGATCTGACCAAAGTCGCTCCCATCCTGACAATTTCTCCCGACCATTGACAGAGTCCTGATAGGAAAGACAACTCTTCAGAAGCCCAAGGAGAGCCAAGCTCACCAAGTCCTAGTCATCTACAGTCACCCCCACACTTCCCAGCTCATCCCTGCATTGGGTGAACTTCGTGAGGTACTTGGGCATACTGTCACCTTTCTCCATATTTATGTTTCTGAGTTTATCCTTGAGCATCAACTTCCTCTGGTCGCTCTTGCTTTGGAATAAATATATCAAGGCTTTCCACATTAGGAATGGAGAAGCCTTACCATGCAGGTTGGACACTATGTGATCCTTCACACCCTCCAACAGAATCCTTCGACACTTAAGTGCGGCAGCATCACTAGAAGTAGGATTTGGAACCATTAGGGGAATTTTTAGGTCTAAAATGGGCCTCCTAAGGAAATTATAAAATAATAGTGGAAAAAATCAAATAAGATTTGATGACATCATCAAATTTTAGAGGGAAAAATGAAAAAACTACTTTTTCAATTCATATTTTCAACTTATCTCCCAAAGTTTTTACTCAAATTTCGAGCGTGAGTACTCGTTGGATGCGGGACTTGACCTCATCCATGATTTTCACCATAAGGTAGGTACTTTAAAATGAACGGATTATGAAAAATGAGAAATACATAAAAAAACGTGATTACAATCACGTTTTTTATGTATTTCTCATTTTTCGTGTAGTAGAGTTCATCGAAAGTATGCAACATGGGTACTCCTTGGATGAGGAATTAAATTTCACATCCAACGAGTACTCCCGCTCGAAATTTGAGTAAAAATTTTGGGAGATAAGTTTAAAATACGAGTTGAAAAAGTAGTTTTATTATTTTATTATTTTTTAATATTTTTACTTTTTTACTCCAAAAATGGTGAATCATCCATTACGGATGACATCATCATATTGAATCCTATTGGCTCTTATAAAATTTATTTTGGTTGTACATTTTTTTTAGGAGGCCCATTTTAGACCTCAAAATTCCCCTAATGTTCAACATCTATGAACTCCTTCAACCCATTGTCATCTAACACTACCTCCATCCTATCTCTCCATGCAATTTAATTCGAGCTGCCCTCAAGGGCATACTCCAATCGCAATCCATTGAAAGACATCTCAACTTCGACACCAAGAAAACACTGCTGCAAATTCGAATTCCACCAGCACAAAACTCAACCGCTTCAATGTTTTGCAATTGCTCCAATGATCAATATCCCTCTGATACCATGTAGAAATTTGAATAAATGTTAAATTATTCACCGATATTATCCTGATCACACACTATTTGAGCTTCATGCATAATACATAACCTCTTCTACCATTGATCATTAATTGCGGAAATATAAACAATCGCATGCGCACATTAAAACCATAAACAATCACACACATAAACACAATATTTATGGGAAAGCTTAAAGCTGAAAACCCCCAACTATCTGTATATTATAATGATAGAGATCATGTAACAATCATTGTACAAACTCCTCACAAGCTCTCAGTACAATCTCCAATTGTTACACACTACACAAGCTCAGATCTAGCAAAACACATGCTCTAATCTACTCCACCTGTTAGCCTGCCTCTACTGCGCAATCCAAGAAGAATAATGGCTCAATATGAGTTCGAATCCCTCTAGTATGCACTGCGCAATCCAATATGAATAATGGCTCAATCTGAGTTCGAATCCCTCTGGTATGTACTGCACAATCCTCATTGGCATCTCCATCAATGTGTGGTGCAAACTCATGCACCAGTATGGTCACAACTGATAGTCACACTTTCTCTTTCACCTACCTCTTCATTGGTCTCCACTGAAACTTTCCATGCACTGAAGTTAACTGATGCATTCTTTAGTTTATTTATGAGTTAATAATTAGTGAATTAATTAATAATTAATTCACACTACTCTCACTAGTGTATCAATCAGTTAGACTAGATACAACTAGCTCAACTATGTTTTACTGAGTTAAACTGAACACAACTCCATCAACTCCTCAATCAACTCCACCAAACTCTGTCACTTGAGTTCTAACTGAAGTCTCCATGTAATAGCTCCACTAAACCCTAAGAATAGCATAATTCCTTCTGTCAGCTGCATGTGCCACATCTGTGCACTTAACTAAAGTGCTCCAAGAGGATAATATAATGTTTAGAGTCCAAATATTATTAAAAGCTAATAATATTCGACATATCTATTTTTAGAGTGGCAATCTAAAAATAGATTCCGCCCAGTATGTCTAAAAATAGAATTCCATATATTTTTTCTGACTTGACCAACCATCCACAAATAGCATCCTGCAACTCATAGAACATGTTCCATATGTCTAAAAATAGACATGGTCGAAAAATAGACTTTGCACCAAAAATAGCCTGCATGCCCACTTAGTGAAGGTGACTTCTTTTCACTAAGCTCATCATCTTGTTGCATTCTCAACATTCACACTTTTTGTTCTTGTCCCTTTAAAACAAAATCTTCCAATTAATACATGAAACATCCTCTTTCAAGTATTATTTCATGAAAGTAGTCTTCACCTTCATTTTATGAAATTTCCATCCATTTTTTATAGTCAAGTAAAAGAGAATATGGATGATGGCTGACATTATTGTGGGATAACAAGTCTAATCATGATCAATGCCTTCTTTCTATGTACATAATTTTCCATCTATCTTTATTTGTGCTTGTCAAGTGAGCCATATAATTTGTACCTTTTCTTGTAGACACACTTGCATCCAATTGTTTTAGTTACAAATAGAAAATCCACCAACTTCCATGTACCATTATTAATAAGACCACCATAATTATAATTAGAAGTGTCATATTTCAAAGGAATTTGGTTCAAAATTATTTGATGAATTCAATTTGAAGTCATTTGAAGCATTTGCTTCATCTACATCAACTAAATTATAGATATCTACATAACCTCTATTGATTTTTCAAGTACAATTGATACAATAATAAATTTCTTAAATACTAATAATAACTTCAAATAATGTATAGCCTATTTTAACAATTCATGTTTATCATTAGAAAATTACACTTTATATATTCAACCATATAACCACAATGACAGTATATATCACAATGCACAAAGAGAACACAATATTTACCATCAAAAAACCCTTTTGGGGGAAAAACCAACAATATTTTTCTTAGTGAAATTCTTCATTTCAACAAGAGATACATCTAATGCAGGAAGTCAATTATGAGTTCAAGCTAACCAATAAATTATGATCAAACATGTTCAACTAGCCCTCTTTTCAATTCAAGTAAATTCAAACTTATGTTCAAGTAGCCCTCTTTTCAATTCAAGTAAATTCAAACTCCTTCCCTTGGAAATTGACCCTCTATGATATTCAAATTATGACCTCCCAGAATACTCCAATAAACTCTACCTCCCGAGAATTTCATCATGCCCAAATTTACAGCATATCTAGAATGTTACCCAAAAACTGTGCAAAAATAAATTCACAGGTATGAGGTCTAGAGACATAGAAGTTAGAGATGAATTCATCCTTCTTGTCCTTTGTTCTTCTTCTCCTTACCTTATATTCAAAGAAATTGTCTTTTCTTGTGTGAGGTCTAATGGTACCTTGAGGAGGAGGTCTATTTCTCAATATATAGTGGTATTCCTATCCAAATGGGTTTGTCTCTTCACTAGGGACGAATTGACGAATTGATCCAAAAATTCAAAATTCAAATTTTGAAATTTTCTCTTATAAATTGCACATTAATAATGTGTCTCATAATAATTATTTCAATATCTAAGCAATGAAAACTACATGAATAACATGTCTCACAATTACATTATATATTTCAAGAAATAAAATATAAATGATAAAGGAATAACATGTCTCACAATTACATTATGTATTTGGAAGCTTTTATTTACAAAATGTTGTTGGAAGTTTCAAGAATAATTGAGCATACTTTATATAGGAATTTTGATGACTTTTTTGTAAAAAATCTTGTGGGGAAATTTGGGTTTGAAGGTTTCCTTTGGAGCAGAATGTATACATTTATTATAGCCTGTACAACAGAACTACTGAGAAACAATTGCCTCTATCAAGTATCCTTTCATGAAAGTAGTCTTCACATCCACTTTACTAAATTTCTATCCATTTTTTATGGTTAAGGAAAAAAGAATGTGGATGATGGCTCAGGTTGTTGTTAGAGAACAAGTATAATGATAATGAAAATATTTTTTCCATGAGCCTTGATTTGTGCTTGTCAAGTCAGCCATATAATTTGTAACTTTTTTTGTAGACCCACTTGCACCCAATTGGTTTAGTTCAAAATATAGCATCCACCAACTTCCATGTCCCATTATTAATAAGACTGTCATACTTATCATGAAAATTATATTATTCGAAAGGAATTTAGTTCAAAATTAATTGATAAATTCAATTCGCAATCATTTGAAAAAAAAATTTCATATACATCAACTAAATTATAAATATGTACATCACCTCTATTGATTTTTCAAATAAAGTTGATAAAATACTAATAATTACATCAAATGATGTAGATCTTATCTCAACAATTCATGTTTATAATGAAGAAATTACACTTTAGATATTCAACCATAAAACTACAATGATAGTACATATCATAATTCACAAAGAGAAAACAATATTTACCCTAAAAAAACCCACTTGGCTGGAAAACCCAAAAACCTTTTCTTAGTGAAATTCTTCTTTTCAACAACAGATACATCTAATGAACCTAGTCAACTATGAGATCAAACTAAGCAAAAATTTAAACTCAAACCTAATCAAACATCTCTATATTCAATTCAAGTCAATTTAAACTTATTCACTCCAACATAGGCCCTCTTTGATATCCTTAAGCAGAATTTTGACCTCCTACAATATTCTGAGAAGCTTGACCTCCCTACAACTTTAGCATGCCCAAAATTCCGGGCTGTAGAGAATGTTACCCACAAACTACCCAACATACTTCTCCGTGAATTCCTCTATCATCTCAATAAAATTCCCCCCCCTCCCCTCCCTCCCCCCCCGCCTCCAGAAGGTTACCCATAAACTACCCAACATACTTCTCCATGAATTCTTCTCTCATCTCAATAAAATTTCCCAACCCCCCCCCCTCTCGAGAAGATAACTTATCCCTTCCATTACTATATGTCCCCATCTCATGCCTTTCTTAGAGTTCTTTTACCCACCAAGTATTTTGAAAGAAGACCCACACTGATAATTACCACAACCATAATCCTCATAAATATGTCATTCTTAAAGGGCCTTCCTCACCCTACTCATTCAAATCTACTCCTCCCAATCCTTTCCCAAGGAAATAACACATCCCAATAAAGCTCTTAACTCTAATAGTCACTTAAACACCCATATCAGCAAAGCCTTCCATTCTCGCCCCTATCCCTGCCCTAAAAACTACCAGTGCACCCTTCCATTTTAGATTCAACTTACTTTACATCAAAAATTTAATATAATCCTTCCTTTGATCTTATTTTAGAGATTTCCGCCTATATTAACAAAACCCTTTGTTAATACATATATTTATAATTCTTATTTTTATTGTTTACCCCCATTTTCAAACTTTTATCAAAGATTATGTAATTTTTAATTCTAATTTTATTTTATTCTAATTTTAATTTGAGTAACTATTTATTTCTATTCTTCTTACCTTAGTTAACTAGTAATCAATGATTACTCCAATAAAAAACATTTTAGTGAATTTTTTCTTTAATTATTTAATTCAGTCAAACTTTTCGTTTTTTCTAACTTGGTTTAATTCATTTTTTATTCAACATTTATATAGAATTAATTAATTCCAAAGGTTAATTCCATTTTATCCCCCTTTTATCAAATTATGTGCAAATAATTTTAAGAAAAATCTATTTATTTAATCCTTTATAAAATCCTCAAATATCTCCAATAATAATTAGTTTCTTTTTCTAGTCAAATATCTCAACGTTCCTTTGGTCTCCAATTCTCTAACGACAAATTTTTCCATTCCCTATATATATTTTATGGTCAAGTAATATTCCTATCATGAGTTAATCTTATTTCCCCTGAATATGGTTGAATTTTCTACCAAAACTTCAGGCCTTTCGAGAATCATACACAGGTTTCCAGAAGTTTTGAACACCATTATATAATACTATGATAAAATTTTCACCTTCAACCACAATATGGTAAAGGTCTGCATCTGCTTCACTTTTGGTGAAGCCCAACTCGATGAAATAATTTTCAATCTTCATGTACCAAGCATATGGTTCTTTTTTCACTCCATACAATGCTCGCTTGAGTATGCACACATGCAACTCTCGGTTGAAGGTCTCAAATCCTTCCAGATGATCTATGTACACCTCTTCCTTAATAAATCCATTGAGGAATGTTGTCTTTACATACATGGGATGCATATTCCATCTCATCATAATTCAAAGAGCAAGAATAGATCTAATTGAAGAGTACCTTTATACTAGAGCAAAGGTACCCTTGTAATCTACTCGTTGTACCTGATAGAACCCCTTCACCAGAAATCTAGCCTTGTATTTCTCCACACTCCCATGTGGCACTTACTTCACCTTGTGGATCCACTAGATCCTATAACCAAATTTTCCTTTAGCCTTGGAACAACTTGGAATAGAATCCTTCTTGCTTTTTATATGTTCCTCTTCCATGAAACTAGATCTTGATAATCTATTGTATAATGCTTAGGAATATCATTGTCTATGAATTCCTTTAGCCCATTATCTTCCAGAAATACTTCCATTATATCTCTCCAAGGTATGTAATTTGAACTACCGTCAAGGGAATATTCGAGTCTCAATCTAGAGAAATACATCATGATCCTCCTGCCAGCCATTAAATGCATACCTGCAAATTCGATTCACCTACACAAAACAAACTTGTATTCTTCTCTTCTAGACTAGTTCCTATTTTAATACCATGTATATTCAAATTATAATTGTAATATGGTAAAAAATTATACCTAAATATACTCTACCAATTTTTGAAACCAATTTAGATCTTGAAATAAAAAAACATGAAAGCAAAAGGGTTTTAATTACACAAGAAAAATATTTTCCTTGGGAAAGCCTCCGTTAAAAACCATAATATCTCTATATTGCATAAGCTAAAGAATATGAGAATATTAAAATTCTTTTCCCATGTTCTTATATCTCCAATTTTTGAGGCATTCCTTGGGGATCGATCCTAGGTGTTTCATTGTTTCCAAGGTTTTTTATTTTTTTTCCCTTTTTAAATCTTGACATCGGATCTTCGAGGGAATATAACATTCACATTCAGTGGAGTCCACCAGGTTTACAATTTCACTTGTGATTAATATTATCATATCTTCCATGTTCGTTATGTCCTCTATGACAAAGCCAAAACATTCTCCTTCTTCTTTACTCGAACTTGAGGTCGAGGGAGCTCCCATTTCCTTCACTCTTGTAATGGCTTCACCGATATCTTTTGTATCAATGCATAACTCTCTTGGTTGGGATGATAAGTGGTAAAGTATTAGGGTTTCAAGAGGAAGATGTTGATATCTAAGTATTCTCAGAGTGAACCATGAGAGACGTGGAAGTCACAATAAATGCAATAGAGGCAACAACCATTGAAAGGATCCAAAGAAAAGATGTAGATGTTTAGCATTTGGTGTCAAGTGTGACTCTTAAGATAATATAATTCCAGAATATTGGAAAGAGAGCAAGGAAAGAAAAGAGACATAGAGAGAAAGAGGGATTGATAAGGGAGAAATGGAGAGAGAGGAGAGGAGAGAAGACACAAAAGAAGAGATGAGAGATATATGGAGAGAAGGGGAAGAGAGAGAGGAAGGAAAAAATATCAAGGGGGGAGAGAGATTGAGAGAGGGAGGGAGATATTGAAAAATTTGGAGAGAGAGAGAGAGAGAGAGAGTTGGAGGGAAGTAAGAGAGAGAGAGATGGGGGGGGGGAGGGAGAGGGAGGTGGGAGAGAAAGGGAGAGAGATGATGGAATAGAAAGATGACTCAGGAGAGAGAATAGAAGAAGAAATACATAGAGGGAGAAAGGTAGAGAGAGAAAAAGAGAGTGACAAGGGATAAATGGAGAGAGAGTGAGATAGGAGAACAAGAGGGAAGGGAGAAAGGCAGAGAAGGGGAAGGGAGAGAGAGACATAGAATGGGAAGAGAGAGAGAGGGAGAGAAAGAGGGAGGGGGATAGTTGTATAGAAATAGAGTATGTATGTCTGTGGAGTGAGATAGAGGGAATAAGAAATATACAGATAGATGAAAATATAGGTATAATATAGTATTACATAACCATCCTAGATCGATATTGACATTGGAACTATCAAGGGTTCATAGGGACAAAATATTTTGAAGCGCAATCCATTCATCAAGTCTTACACTAAAAAAGGATGCGTCACCTAGATGGATTAGATCCCTTTGATCACTTGATATATCTTGGATTAAGATGGATCTAGGTTCGTTAATTAATAAATATGGTAATCTAAATTAATATTAAGAAAGACAAACACGGATTTCATGGTTTCAAGGAGAGAAGAACTAATCTTCCTTGGAAAAAATAACTCCAAATTATTTTGGAACGATCTTCAACTGATAAACAAGCAAAATGAAAACAATATTCGAACTTCTAAATGGTTCGATTATGCAAGACAACTTTATGAGCAGGATCCCAAGGTTGACCCTCCTCCTTTGGTCAACATTGTTACAAAACTCTTCAAAGTGCAAGAGGTAGATATGTGCATCAAGAGGTTAGGTGTTGGAAAAGAAAAATATGTATTTGAACTCCAAGCAGAGTCTAAAGTGGGGCTTAAAATTTCTTTCACCTCACATTAAAACAGTTTTCAACATCATCATACAACAACGCTTTCCCATTGATTTGACAACTAGTTTTGTAATACCTCTTTTCAAGAGTGTTGATGTCAATAACCCTCCAACTATATGACCATAATGATACACCCCTTGTTTGAAAAGCTATCTGGAAGTATGTTAAAAAAAAAATCAATGAGTGGGAAAAAGAAAGAGATAGATGTGCTAAAGGACAAGAAAGTTCTACACTTAAACATTCCAGAGTTGATCATGGTATAACTTTAAGGCACATCATTCAGAGAGCTTGGGATAAAATGGAAGAAGTATTTTGTTGCCTTGTTGATTTTAGAAAATCGTTTGACACACTTCCTAGGCATAAGGTTTGGCATAGAATGGAGGAACTTGGGGCTCCGAGGCATTTGAGAGGAGTTGTGCATAGGCTGTATAGGTGAAAGTCAAAATTAGAACTTCAACAGGAATTTAGGAAAGTTCTAGAAGCGATACTGGGGTCGAATGATCCATATTTATGCAGGAACATAATAAGGTATATAAATAGACATAAAAATAGAGATGCATTGTAAATGAAAATTCATTTCATTAATAACAAATGACTGAAATATGCTTATAGACATAATGGAAATAAACTAGCTAGGGCGCTCGTAGCTTATCTCTGAGAAGAGATATGATGAGTACAGGCCTTTGAACTATGTTAAAATGAGGCTCGAAGGCCTATTCATGGTTGAGAAATAATATAAAACCCTAAAAATCCTAAAACCTAACCCTAGGAGATGAAGTGTCAAAACTGTTTGCCCTGTTTGGGTAAACTGGTGCATCAATCTTCCTAGGGACATAACTTTGGCACACAATCTTTGTTTGATGCAGTCAATATGTTTTTAGAAATATCTCTTCGAGTACTACAATGTCTGAGTGAGAAACATTGGTCAATAATCTATGTTTCTCTAGTTTTTCCCAAAAAACATCGTTTAGGGCCTCAAGATGACTCTGGAAGTTCAGGACACGAAAAACTGCTAAAAATAGTAAGTTGTGCTGAAACTGTAAAAGAAAAAAAATCGATGGTGGGGGTTCAAATGTAATAGGTGGGTGTCCACGAATATCCACCTGGATGATTAGGACCTCAAAACGGCTCTAGAATTTCATGAATCAGAAAAATACTAAAAATACTAAGTTGTGCTCAAACTGAAAAATTGAAAGAACTAATGGTGTAGGTCCAAACGGAATAGGTGGGTGGCCACCGATATCCATCTAGATCATTCCTCCCTCATTAGGATGAAATAATATCAATTGCGTTAGTTCTTCCATGAGAGGAAAATTCTACTAAACTTGGTATTGGATTTTTCCAGGATGTCATGGACGTGTTGGTCGATGTGTTGGTGGATGCACTGGATACGTTCAATAAATTTGGTTACCTCAGACAATATATGTGTGGATTATGTCTATGTAGTCGTGTGAGGTATGGAAACATCATGCAGTGGTGCCTCAATGGTTCAGATCAATGGAGTGATTGTCTTGACAGTGTACATGAACCTCTATGGGTAAGGAGAAAATGTCCTCGTATTCCTCCACGACTTTGCCCATATGCTGGAGCGATGCAAGGGAGCCCTTTTTCAAGGTTTAGACCACAATATTATTCTTTCCCTGTGAGTGAGTTGTAAGGAAAATAAATTTCCTGGTCTAGAAATCAATCTTACTGCGTTGCTTTGCAATAACTAAGGAGATGGCATGAGGAGTACTACCTCCAATACCTAGTACAATTTATTTCCCAAAGTAAAAACAACATAACAAGACCTAGACTCATACACAACATGTTGCCTCCACAATTATGGTTGACCATATAATACATCAGCTACATCAAGAGGAGAAATGTCACACAATACCTCTTCCATAAATGACTTAATGTTGTACTGAGGGCGACACTATTGGTAGATGCGAAGATCTCTACCAAGGCTAATCCACCCAATGGTACATGGCTGTGGGTGTGCTATGATCGTTAGGCTCAGCTGCTTCATGACCTCTACTGAAATTAGGTTCTTTTGGTGTCCACTATCGATGAGGAATTGCAGTGGATAACCCTTCACCCACATTTGTGAATGGAAGAGGCACTCCCCCACCTATGAATCCTGAGGATCCTCCCTTTGGAGCTTGGTGGGAAAAAATGGCACTGGGGTCCACATCAGTGATATGAATCCCTTTTTTATCTCCCCTGTCTAGTTTTGGCTCGAGATCAGAGCATGCATATCTTTCAAGTGCCTTCGATTCGGCCAGCAGCGACTGTTTGGCCTGACACTCTATTGTGCTATGAGTGGGGCTATTGTGAAACTCACACCACTTCCATGTGTCCTTATTTAGATTTGTGGTGTTGTTCTGAGTCACCCTGTTTTGGATTTTCCCCATGTTCTATGGTTCGAGGGCACCTTTCCCTCACTTCAGATTTGTGTATCCAAAGTCTCACTTCTTCTACTTAAATTTATGCTTGATCTTGGTTGCATAGTGATATGCCGTGTCAAGCTTGGTAATGTTGAGGAAATCCACTTCCTATTGAATGTGTCTGTGAAGATAGTTGTAGTACTTGAGCACCAAATGTATTTTTGAATCTTTAATAGCCAACTTTATGCATATGGTATAGAATAAATTCGTCATTTCTTGCACATCTTGATCCCTTTTCTTCTGTAGCATGGTCCATTGGATGTATTTTTCCTCATCGATTCCCACAGGGTAACATTTTTCCTTGATGTTGTCTTAGCACAAATTCCAAGTGGGTGTGGCTGAGAACAAAGAGGTTTCCCTCTTGTCCTTTTGATCACAGTAGGTTTCCCACTAGTATTTGACATGGGGGGCGGCTTTGAGGAGTGAAAAAATAATATTTTCTCAGTTAGAGAAATCATGGACTGAGAAATACCCTTCTAGAAAATTCAACCATCTATCTACGATGTCTGTATCTATCTAGCCTTGAAATACAAGAATTTCAAATTTTACCTGTACCTTCAAAGGAGTGGCACCTCCAGAGTTGTTGTAGATGCGCCATTAGTGGACAGCCCTTAAAGGATCTTGGTGAAGTTATCCATCATTGTGTTCCTTTGTTTCTCGAGAGCCTACTTAGGCATTATTTTGATAAGATATACTGCTCCCTCATCTTTATTTTCTTTTTCCATGTGAGGTCGTTGGGGTTTGTGAGGCTGATATTGCAAGGTTTCAACCAGATCGAGCCCTCACTCCTTATATCCTGACCGTGTTGGGGACATGCAAAGAAAAAGAGAGAAAGAGCAAACTTCTCTGATACCATTGATCCAGATTTATGCAGGTAAGAAAAAAATATATAAATAGATATAAAAACAGATATGAAATGGAAATAAAACTTCATTTCATTAATAAAGAATGACTAATATATGCTTACAGACATAATGGAAATAAACTAGCTACGACACTGGTAGCTTATCTCTCAGAAGAGATGTGACTGATACAAGCCTTTGAACTATGTTACAATGAGTCTTTAATGCCTATTTGTTGTTTAGAAACAATAGAAAACCATAAACATCCAAAAACATAACCCTATGAGATGAATTGCAAAAACTATGGGCCCCGTTTGGGTAAATTTGTACATCAATCTTCCGAGGGATGTAACTTTGGCATACGATCTCTGTTTGATGTGCTCAATACCTTGTTAGAAATATATATACAAGGAATACAACATTTGAGTGAATAATTCGTACACCCATTTTCCTCTCGATTTTCCAAAAAAATTCTTTTAGGGACTCAAAACAGCTCCGAAAGTTCAAGACCGTAAAAAATGCTAAAAATAGTAAGTTGTGCTGAAACTGAAAAAATGAAATAAATGATGGTGGGGGTTAAAATGGAATATGTGTGTGGCCTCCAATATCCACCTAGATCATTAGTGCCTCAAAACAGCTCCGAAATTTCATGACCCAAAAAATGGCTAAAAACAGTATGTTCTGCTGAAACTTAAAAATTAAAAGAACTAATGGTGCAGGTCCAAATGGAATAGGTGGGTCACCACCAATATCCACCTGGATCATTCCTCCCTCCTTAGGAAGAACTGGTCCCCATTGCATTAATTTCCTCCATGAGGGGAAAATTTTGTTGAACTTGGTATTGGATTTGTCGAGGATGTAGTGGACATGCTGACGGACAAGTTGGCGGACATGTTGGATACATTCAATAAATTTGGTTGCCTCAGATAGTAATTGTGTGGATTATGTTTGTGTATTCGCATGAGGTATGGCAACATCAGGTGGCAGTGCATTGGGGGTAAAATCAATGGAGTGCTTGTCCTGATATTGTAGAGGAACATTTGTGGGTAAGGAGAAAATGTCCTTGTATTCCTCCACAAATTTTTCAATCTACTGCAGGCGTGTAGGGGAGCCCTATTTGGTGGTTTTGGCCACAATATTCTTCTTCCCCTATCAGTGATTTGTAAGGAAAATAAATGTCTTGGTTTGGAAATCAAGCTTACTACATTGTTTTGCAATAGTCAAAGAGATGGTAAGAGGGGGTACTACCTCCATTATCTGGTACAATTTATTTCCCAAAGAAATAAGTGCGGAATGAGGCCTAGAATCATAAACATCATGCAGCCTCCACAAGTATGGCTGGCCCAATAATACAACAGCTACATCAAGAGGAGCAACATCTCACAAAACCTCATCCGTGAATGAATTCATGATGTATGGAAAGTGACACTATTGGTGGACACAAAGATCTCTCCTAGGTTTAAGAAACTCGATGGTATACGACTTTGGGTGTGCTATGGTTGGTAGGCCGAGGCGCTTCATGACCTCTACTTAAATGAGGTTCTTTTGGCTTCCGCTATCAACGATAAATTGCAGTGGAGAACCCTTAACCCACATTTGTGAATCGAAGAGGTGCTCTCCCTCTCTCGATCCTCTGGATCCTCCCTTTAGAGCTTGGTGGTGGAAAAAATGGCATTGGGGTCCACATCAATGATCTGCTTCCCTCTTTTATTTCCCTTTTCTCGGTTTGTCTTAGGATCAGAACATGCATCTGATTCGGGCGCCTTTAGTTTGGCCACCAATGACTATTTGGCCCAACACTCATTTGTGCTATGAGTGGGGCTGTTATGAAACTCACAACACTTTTGTGTGTCCTTATTTTGGTTTTTGGTGTTCTTCTATGTTTCCCCTTTTTGGCTTTGCCCCCTGTTCTTTGATTCAAGTGCGCTTTTCCCTGTCTTCAGATTTGTAGATCAAAAGTCTCGCTTCCTCTGCTTAAATTTATGCTCTATCTTGGTGGCATTGTGACATTCTGTGCCAAGTGAGGTAATGTCGAGGAACTCTATTACCTCCTTAATGTGTCTTTGCAGATAGTTTTAGTACTTGAGCACCAATTTTCTCTCAGAATATTTAATACCAAACTTTGTGCATAGGGTATGGAAAAAATTCATCACTTCGTGGACATCTTGATCCCTTTGTTGCCGCAGCATGTTCCATTGGATGTATTTGTCCTCATAGCTCCCCATAGGGTAATATTGTTCCTTGATGACATCTCCGAACAAATTCCAAGTGGGTGTGGCTGAGAACACAGAGGGTCCCCCCTCATCCCTTTTCTCATATTTTGTTTCCCACGAGTCTTTAACATGGGGGGCGACTTTGAGGAGTTCAAAAATAATCTTTTCTTGGTCAGAGAAATCATGCACCAAGAAATACCCTTCCAACATATTCAACCATCTATTTACGACGTATGCATCTATCTAACCTTCACATATAGGAATTTTGAAGTTAACCTATACCTTAAAAGGATTGGCACTGCCAGAGTGGCTGGAGGATGTAGATGCACCATCTATGGAAAACTGTTGAAGGATCTAGGAAACTTTATCCATCATTACGTTCCTCTATTTCTCGAGGGCCTCCTCGAGAAATATTTTTATAGGATCTCCTTCTCCCTCGTCTTTCTTATATTCTACCGTGGGAGGTGTTCGGGGTCTATGAGGTTGATCTTACAAGGGTTCAATGAGATCAAGCCCTAACTCCTTATACCCAAACTGTATTGGGGACATGCAAAGAAAAAAAAATAAACAGTAGACTGCTATGGTACTAATGATCTGGATTTATGTAGGAATGTAATAAAATATATAAATAGACATAAACATAGAGATGCAATGGAAATAAAACTTCATTTCATTAGTAGCAAATGACTAAAATATGCTTACAGACATAATGGAAATAAACCAACTATGGCATTGGTAGCTTGTCTCTAAGAAGAGGTGTCGTGACTAAAGTTCTCTAAACTATGTTATAATGAGGAAAAAAGGCCTATTTATTGTTGAGAAACAATAGAACACCCTAAACAACCAGAATCCTAACCCGAGGAGATAAAGAGCCAAAAATGTGGGCCAAGTTTGGGTAAATTGGTATATTGACCTTTCCAGGGACGTTACTTTGGCATACGATCTTAGTTTGATGTGCTCAATATATAATTAGAAATACATTTCTGAGGAATACAACTTTTGATTGAGTAGACCAACGTTTCTCTTGGATTTCCCAAAAAACGGTGTTTAGTTCCTTAAAATAGCTCTGAATTTTCAGGACCCAGAAAACTGCTAAAATTATTAAGTTGTGATAAAAATGAAAACCTGAAAGAACTGATGGTGGGGGTTCAAATGGAATAGGTGGGTGGCCACTAATATACACCTAGATGATTAGGGCATCAAAACGGCTCTAGAAGTTCATAACCTGAAAAACTGCTAAAAATAGTAAGTTGTGTTGAAACTGAAAAACTGAATGAACTCATAGTGTGGGTCCAAATGAAATAGGTGGGTGGACACCTATATCCTCCTGGATTATCAAAAAATGTTTCCCATTGTCTCCTACCCTCTTTGGTTTATATATCGACAACCTTGAAGAATGGCTACATTTGCAAGGGCGTGACAGTATCCATTTGGGAAAGTTTGTTATAAGGCTTATTTTATATGCATATGAACTTATGATGGCATATTTTATAATTGTGGAAGAATTATGGAAGAATTTTGAGGAAAAATTCTCCAATAAGTTCAAGGAAACATTCTGGAAGAAGTTGTGGATTAAAAATACCTTGGAATTGACGTCAATGGAAATCGAAGATGGGATGGATGTAGAAATAAAATAACTTTTGGGGGTTTGAAAGCATTATATTCTTTAGAAAATAAGTGTATATAGGGAGAGTTATGCAACTTGAAAACCTCTCTAACTCTTTTTGGCATTTTAATGATTCTCGTGATTCTCTACGGTTGTGAACCGTAGGCTAGCAGTACATCCGACATGCAGTGGAAAAAAGAAAATTAAAAAGCATTTGATTAAAAAAAAACTCAAAATTAAAAGCATAGTTCCTTATGCTATATTTTGAAGTGAAACACAGGCTTCTCCTATTGAAGTAATAGCTATGGTGTGGGTCATAAGGTATTTGAAAAAAATTGAGAAAATGGAAGAGGCAATATGGCCTAGGTTTGTGTTTAATGACATAATGGGCACAAGAAAGAAGACTTGGATTTGACAAAGTAACAAATAGATTAGAAAATGGGGTATTTTCTTGATATGTGTCCCATAAATAGTAAAGAGATAAAAGCTTCTTTTATCGATAAGTTCGACAAAGGTACGTGGGAGAAAGAGCTAGGGAGAAAGAAAAAGTATTATATTGAAGAGTTTAATGCCAATCATAATCATCATCAAAAAGCGTATATAGGGTCCAATATTTCTTACAGAGCCAAAATTATTATTCCTCAACTAATGACTAATTTGCATAAACTCCATTGTGAAACATGGTGCTAGAAAAAGCCAAAAGAAATGTGGGAGGAAAAAATATGTACTTTTTTCTCTTCTAGAAAAATGGGAACAAAAAAAAATTCATTTTAGAATGTGAGGCCTTCAAAGACAATAAGGAAAGTTATGCAGATATTTTGGCAACTATCCCTTGGGATATTCTATTTAGCATGGGCTTTGTCAAAAAGTTGTGAGAGTTTATTGTGAAACCTAGTTATGAAGAAAGAAGACTTGGTTATGAAGAAGTTATGAAGAAGTTATTTTAATGTCCCATGGGCTATATTTAGTCTCGTGGACATTAAAATAACTTCTTCATAACTTCTTCTTGTACTATTTGATAATAATTTATTATAATGTATTCATTAATTAAAAACGATGCTCGCTATTACCACTTTCTATCTATGAATGTGGATTGACTCTCCTGATTGGGTATTGGTCCATTTGACTAATGATCCATAAGGGGGTAGGCTTCCATAAGGGAAAAATACTCATCATCTTACTAGATACATTTAATCACTTATAAGCAATTTATCTTATAAGATATTTATTGCATTGACATGGGCTCTACAACTTATTATAAGATGTGTTGACATTTAATGTTAAAAGTTAGAAATAAAGATTAAATGTAAACATTTTTTATTTTTAATTTTTTTAAATTTTAATTGTGTTTTTATTAATCATAATATACATATCACATTAAATATTCACCATTATTTTACCATGGATATTATTAACTTCCAAATAGGATTTATTACAATATCATGGGCTAATACCATGGCTTATCAATATCACATGCCCAAAAACAATAACTTGTTTTAAAATCAAAATATTTTATAAATATTTTATTTCAATTTAATTTTGTAACATGTATTTAAGTTAAAACTTAATACTTACAATATAGCAATATTCTTAACCATGGATATCAACCCATATTTTACAATATTTATTATTAACTTGTGAATAAGCTTTGTTAGAATACCATGGGCAAGTAACATGGCTTATCAATACCACTTGCCCGAAACCTATAACTTATTTCAAAATCAAAATATTTTATAAATATTTTATTTTTGCATGAGAGGCATTGTGAGCCCACTATGGTAGAGATGTTGTAATGTAATGCTTAAAATTTTGACGAAGTCAAATTACACAATAATAATAATAATAATAATAATAATAATAATAATAATGTAATGTAAATATTTTAACTCCATTAAAATAAAATAAATGAAATAAAAATAACACTATAAAAACAAAATAATAATCAAAATAAAAATGGCCCATGTTATTGAGAACCCATGGTATTGGTCCATGGTATTCATATGGAATGTAGCCTATTTAAAGGGGGGAATTAAACCAATTTAGATTCATGTTTACTCAAGATCTACCAAATTCCAAGAGGAATCAAACCTTTTCACAAGAAAACTTCCCTCTGAGCTCCGTAGATCCAGAATTAAGATGGTTATTTTATTTCATAACACTTTTTAAAGTAAATCTAAATTCAAAAAAGTATATAGAAGACGGTGTAGTGGTATAAATATTTATAAACATTTACATGTAGGCTCATTTTAAAAAGAATAAAATTTAAAAGTAATTCATTGAGCATTATATTGTAATGTCATGTAATAAAATAAAATTGAAATTATATTAAAATAAAAGAAAATAATTAATTATGATGGTTATCAAATTTGATCAAATTACAGAAAAATAAAAATAAATTAATATACAATATTTATAATGATAGTTATAATTATAATTAATAATAAAACTGTTAACTACAAATCTACCAAACTTGTGTGGAGTCAAAACTCTAGAAATACAAATTTTATTTAGATTGAAAAGAGATATTGACTCTTCTTCACAATGGGTTGATATGAAGTTAAGATAAACCTTATCTAATTCGAATTAAAATTCAAAATTAATAACTATGTTAAAAACCAATTGATTTTCAAATGAAATAGTCAAATGGAAGTACCATTGCCGGCTTTATACAATCAAAATAAGTGAATGTGAATGTTTCTGTATCTATAATTCAAAGATCTATTCAAAACAACAAACTATATCTATCGCTTCATATTTCTTTATCAGATCTCTTGATGTGTGGAAAACATCATATCACTTTTTTGAACATTATATAATATTTGAGTTAGGTCATTGGGAAAGAATGGAAGAAGGTAACATAATAAATGATACAAATCATTCTCATTATTTTGGCAGAGAAACTATTCTCGGTATTCTGACAGACATCGAACGTGCACTAATCGTAGCAGAGGCAACAACCACTTATGTAGATGATGAGGATTCAGTGTCTGGTGAAGATGTAGATGCTCAACATTTGGTGTCCAGCATGACTAATGGTACAAGGGAATTGCATAATATAATGGAATTCTAGGATATTGGTACAAGGGAATTACTGGATGTGACAAAGAATGTTAGTGTACATGAGTTGGATGAAGAGTGGCTGGAAGAGAGCATAGATTGGATGAGAGGTAGAAATGAAGATACTAAAAATGAGGAGAGTTATGAACACTATCAGGTAACACTTAGGTTGGTAAAGAATGTAATCATCAGTTCTTGCGCATCTTGATCCCTTTGTTGCCACAACATGGTCCATTGGATATATTTGTCCTCATAGCTCCCCATAGTGTAATAACGTTCCTTGATGTCGTCTTGGAACTAATCCCAAGTGGCTATGGCCGAGAACAAAAAGGGTTCCCTCTCGTCCATTTGCTCATAGTTTTTTCCCATGAGTCTTTGACATGCAGGGCGTCTTTGAGGAGTGCAAAAATAATATTTTCTTGGTTAGAGAAACCATGGACCAAGAAATACCCTTCGAGAAAACTCAACCATCTATCTACGACGTCTGCATCTATCTGGCCTTCAAATACATGAATGTTGAAGTTGACCTATACCTTAAAAGGAGTGCCACCTACAGAGTGGTTGCAGAATGTAGATGCACAACCCATTGGCGGTTGTTGAAGGATCTAGGCAAAGTTATCCATCATTGCATTCCTTTGTTTCTCGAGGGCCTCCTCAAGAAATATTTTTATAGGATCTCGTACTCTATTGTCTTTCCTTTCTTTCGCCATGAGAGGTCTTCGGGGTTTGCAAGGCGGACCTTGCAAGGGTTTAGCCAGATCGAGCCCTAACTCCTTATACCTGGACCGTGTTGGGGACATGCAAAGAAAAACAAAGAAAGAGCATACTCCTATGGTACCACTAATATATATTTATGCAGGAATGTAATAAAATATAGAAATAGAAATAAACACAGAGATGTAATGGAAATAAAACCACATTTCATTAATAACAAATGACTGAAATATGCTTACAAACATAATGCAAATAAATTAGCTATGGCGTTGGTAGCTTATCTCTGAAAATATATGTGGCAGCTACAGGGCCTTGAACTGTGTTATAATGAGGCTCGAGGGCCTATTTATTGTTCAAAAATAATAGAACACCTTAAACATCCAAAAACCTAACCCCAGGAGATAAAGCGCCAAAATTATGGGCCACATTTGGGTAAATTGGTATATCAATCTTCCCAGAGATGCAACTTTTGTTGAACCTTTAGTTAAACTGAGAGGGGGGGGGGGGGGGGTGAAACAGTTTAACACATTCATAGAATTTAAAAAATTTTCATTACAACTTATTTACACCTTCATTTCACATCCAACTTAATATGTGAGTAATCTTAGAATGTGAGCAGCAAATATTAATATAATATAACAGTAGATTTAATATGAGAGCAACAGGTATTAAGAAGATGATATAAATAAGATCAACACATAAACATCATGCACAGAGACACTAGATATAAGTGGAAACCCATAAAGGTAGAAAATAACATCTTATTATTGTTGTGATGCAAAGGCAAGCTCCAACTCCCTCTCACCACAATTTTTTCTCCAGGCACCAACTTACAGGAGGCTTCAACCTCAATTATGCAAGCTACAACTTGCAAGGAAGCACCAACTCCCTTCAATTTTCTGCAGGCACCAACCTACAGGAGGTTCCAACCTTAGTCAGCTTCAGCTGACAACTATCAAGTTGCAACTTGATAGGGAAGCTCCAACTTCCTCGATTTTTCAAACTGAATGTTTGCTGATTTACCTCAGATATCAGCTCTATTCTGTAGCATCTCTTTCTGCTCTTCCTTTCTTAATCTTCTCTGCCTCACTCTTCTATACTCTGTATTCTCTATGTTTACTCTCTCTCTCTCTCTCTTTTTTCATATCAATGTAATATTATATATAGAGTTCCTCACATGACCGTTTGTATTTCACAAAGAATTTGGAGTGAACAGTCACGACTCTTTAACTTCTGTCTTCTTATTCCTTTATCCAACATATTTTTAAGATTATAACAATATGTACAAATTTCCATGCTACAGTGGGATTTTATATTTTCCTTAGGATACTTGCCTTTGCATCACAAACAATATAAACAAAAAATATTTACATTTTGAGTTACACATTGCAATTTCTCTCAGCTCCTTTTCTGGATTTTGGCTTTAATGGATTTGTCTTTTCCTGCTGTTGTTAAGAAATAGTTCTGCATATTCTTTGTTCATCATGCCTGAAAAATTCCCTCTGACCTTTTCAGTTCCTACATTCTTTGTTTACCTCTGTTAGGCCCATATTTTCATCCCTGTGTTTATTCACCTATTTACTGTACTTTTGTGCACCTGCTGCATATATATAGCTTCTTTTCCAAGTTTATCCTCAAATCAATATAAATCTAGGCAATGTATGTTCATTATTAATCTTTGAATTAACCCTTGACTCTGTTTCTTAGGCATTTCAAAATGTATCCATATGCATCAAACTTATAATTAGTTCCAGGCCATTCTTATGTGCGCTTTCCACTTTAATATATCATATATTGTAATATATATCAACCAATTCATAATCCCATTTTTTCTCTCACTTAATCCACGCACACGGTCATTACATATACAAACTGTATTGTATTCAATCAAATATTAAGATCCTTGGTGATATATATTATGTTTACAAACTTCAACTTTGCCGTCAAACCTTATAACCAAGGTTGCCACCCTTATATTAATAGTCGATGCTTTTAAATAAATAACCCGACATCCATAAATATTTATCGCCACATATATACAATTAACCTTGGTAAATGTAACCAAATTACACTTACGTTATTTAACTTAAAACCTTAATTGGACAACACACACATATGTGTGGGCCGCAACGCTAATGGTCTCTCCATCCAACGGCTGTTATCACATCGCTTCTCTTCAATTGATCCAAGGGATATTAGAGCCTGGGACTGCACCAACATATAACACATGCCTTTGATTAAACTTCGTGCACCTTCCCAATATGATCACCGTTAGATCGCTTCCCTCGAGATCGACGGCTTGTGTCAATATCGCATCGCGTCTTTGGTCGATGGTTAATGCACCATGGCGCGCTGTGGAGAGTGGTTTTGTTGGGTCCCACCTTTCCACACGTCAGTACCTCTATGGAATCGCTCCCAACTCCTCAAATACCGCTTCTGATACAAAGATGGTGCGATAAAACCAACCTTCCATCTCCAAACCACTGTCACTATTCATCTGGTCATAGTTCCACCCTTTTGGCTCGGGGTTCCACCTAACTTCAATGTATTATTATAAATAAAATCCACTTCAATGTTTCTTTATATGATTTAGCTTATTCATACTCCAGGTTCTGTCGCCTTTATTATTTAAAAAGGGTTCTATTACACAGTCAATGCCGAGACTCGTAGACTAATCAATACCACGGCATCTTTAGACCTTCCATACTTACACAGAAGCAGAGGCATATAACTGCGTGCATTCAGGAGTTCATGCTGGTAACTACAATATTCCACCACAATTTATCATGCTCGTAACTATAGGTATGGCTACGCATAATCAAAGACTTTCAGTAACATCAATTTATTCCAATCCCATGTAGAATCATAATAAAACTAATTACACAGAGCTCACATGGCGCATACATTCCACATTGTCAATTTGAGTTCCACTGAATAGGATATGGAACATAATTGCACACCACATCATCATAGACCCATTTAGACCCTCAATTACAGAATCTCATGTAATGCAAAACATCTCCTTTGCCTTCAATGACAACATTTCCAACAGTCTCCCCCTTTGGCATTGATGGCAACACTCTTTCTCTGTGTGCCTGTTAGGATTCTTTCTCCTGTTGCTTTCTCTTCCTCCCCCTTTGACATCAATGGCGAGGGGTTTGAATTCTTTAGTGTAGATTCTATCCTTTGCTCCTATATGTTTATCCTTTTTTTCAACATTTCCTCTCTCTGAGATCTTCCGACTTTGTATACTGCTGCTCTAAACTTTGGATTAGATATAAAATACTGACCCTTTAGACTTTTTCATTTATTCTTTTATGCTGGATGTATTCTTGCCATAATCCTTTTGATCCTGAGGACCTGTTTCATGCTTCCCTTGCTGGCTGATCTCCCCCTGGAATGATATTTTCGTTTATGTTCTCCACCTGAACCTGTGCTTCCTCTTTATATCAGAGAGTAGCATCTACAGATACTACCCCTAGTCTATCTCTCAAATATTCAAATGGTTCTCTAGCAAGAGGTTTGGTAAATATATCTGTTATTTGTTCTTTTGTTGGTACACACTCCAGTTTTACTATCTTCTGAGTCACTTGTTCTCGGAGAAAATGATACTTGATTGGAACATGTTTAGTTTTGAGTGAAGTACAAGATTTTTAGATATACTTATAGCACTTGTATTATCACATTTGATTGAGATAAGTTCATCAATGCTTACCTTCATGTCTTGGAGGGTTTTCTTCATCCACATGACTTGTGTATAACATGTTGCTGCTGCTATATATTATGCTTCTGTTGTAGACAGAGAAATAGATGTTTGTTTCTTTCTTAACCATGCCACCAGACTTTCTCCTAGATAGAATGCACCTCCACTTGTACTTTTCCTGTCATCCACACAGCTGGCCCAATATGCATTTGTGTATGCTGTCAAAGTGAATTTTTTTCCTTTAGGATACAAAAGCCCATACTGTGTTGTTCCTTGTAGATATCTAAATATTCTTTTGACTGCCAGAAGATGGTTTTGTTTAGGTGCTGCTTGATATCTACCCACTAATCCAACTGTTAGCATGATGTCCGGTCTTGATGCTGTCAGATACAATAGACTTCCTATCATGGATCTGTAGAGTTTTTGTTCTATATCAGCAGATCCATCATTAGCACACAACTTGCATCCCGTGATCATGGGAGTTGACACAGGTTTGTAGTCCTCCATTTTGAAATTTTTCAACATTTCCTTTAAGTATTTTTCCTTTGAGATGAATGTACCTGTGTTCTTTTGTTGAATTTGAAGTCCTAAGTAGAAACTAAGTTCTCCAATCATAGACATTTTAAACTCTGTTTTCATCTCAATAGTAAACCCTTTTGCTAGTTCTTCTATGTTGCTTCCAAACATAATGTCATCAACATACACTACAAAAATCAAGAGTTCATTTTCATGGGCTTTTATGTATAAATTGATGTCTACTCCACCTCTCTTAAAGCCTTTTTTTGTAGATATTTATCCAGTCTTGAGTACCAAGCACGAGGAGCATGTTTCAGTCCATATAGGGCCTTCTTCAGTCTTCACACATAGTATTCTTTATTTGTCAATGAGAAGCCTTTTGGTTGTTCCATGTAGACTTATTCTTCTAAGTCTCCATTTAGAAATGCAGATTTTACATCCATTTGATATACCTTGAAGTTTTGGTTGCATGCAAATGCCAGGAACATTCTAATAGCTTCCATTTTTGCTACAGGGGAAAATGTTTCATCATAATCAAGTCCTTCAATTTGTGAATATCCTTTGCAAACAAGTCTAGCTTTGTTCCTGATTACTTGTCCTTCCTCATTCATTTTATTTTTGAATACCCATTTTGATCTTATGACATTTTTATCAGTGGGTCTAGGAACTAGTTCCCAGGTATTTTTTTTCTCAATTTGGTCCAATTCTTCATTCAGATCATTTACCCAATACTTGTCCTTGTTGTCTTCTTCAAATTTCTTTGGCTCTATTTGTGACAACATGGCTATGTATACCTCTTCAGTTTGTTTTGTTAGCTACCTTCTTGTTTGGACCCCTACTCTCTTGTCTCCAATGATCTGATCTTCACGATGGTTCTTCTGAGTATATCTTGAGGGAGCTTTAGAACTCAGCTCTGTATCTTCTATTCTTTTTCTTGTCTCGTCATCGTCTTGGTTTTCTTCTTCATGGTTGTCTGATGGACTGCAGCAGTATGTATCTCTTTTATTGTTTGGAAGTTATTCATCAAATCTCACATCAATACTTTCTACTATTTTCCGAAGAGTCTTGTTGTAGCACCTGTACCCTTTACTTTTGGAAGCATATCCTAGAAAAATCCCTTCATCTGCTCTTGCATCAAACTTCCCAAGATTTTCATCATTACTCTTAATATAAAAATTGCTTCCAAAGATTCTAAAATGTTTGATGGAAGTTGATTTCCCATGCCATAGTTCATAGGGAGTCTTGTCACTGTTTGGCCTTAAGTGAGCTTTATTAAGGATATGCAATGATGTGTGTACTGCTTCTACCCAGAAGGTTTGAGCAATATTACTTTCATGCATCATGGCTCTGCCTATTTGCTGTACAGACCTATTTTGTCTCTCTACTACTCCATTTTGCTGAGCTGTTCCTGCAATAGTAAATTGTTGTTTTATGCCATATTCATTGCATAGGTCTGCAAAGTCATAATCTGTGAATTCACCTCCTCTGTCTGATCTGATGCATTTTAGCTTGCATCCTGTTTCGTTTTCTGCTAATGCTTTGAAGATCTTGAATTTATCCAGAGCTTCTGATTTATTCTTGAGAAAAGAAACCCATGTCATTATGGAGAAATCATATATTATCAGCATGAAGTAGGATTCTCCACTTGGTGTCTTAGTTCTAGTAGGTCCACATAGATCCATGTGCACAAGCTGAAGTGGTCTTCTTGTTGATAACCCATCTTTAGATTTAAAGGATGTTCGAGTCTGTTCTCCCAACTGACAAGATTTGCATATGGTATTTGAAGGCCTTTTTATTTCTGGCATATCTATGACAACTTTCTTCTTGCTCAGTCTGATGATATGCTCGAAGTTGAGATGTCCCAATCTCCTATGCCATAACCATGACTCCTCAAGTTTGCTAATATGGTAGGCTTCATCCTCCTCTTTCACTATGTACACATTACTCTCTGTTCGAACACCTTTGAGCAGATTCTTTCCTGTTGTGCTTAATCTGACTTCACAATCTTGTGCTCTAAAAAGAACTTCATAGCCTTTGTCACACATCTGACTGACACTTAGCAAATTAGCTTTCAACCCATCTACAAATAGTACATCTTGGGACTTTCCTCTGCCATTGTCTATGCTAACTGATTCTTTTGCCTTGATCTTACTTGATTTGTCATTGCCAAAAGTAACATTGCCATATTTCTTTTCATCAAGCATTATAAACTTGCTTCTATCTCCAGTCATGTGTTTTGAGTAGCCACTATCCAAATACCACTGGCTTTTTAGATCTTGAGCAGTTAGAGCCAAGTCACATTTATTCACCTTCTTTATCCACTAGAGGCACACTTTTGTTTGGTATCTTTTGTGAGGTGATGAATTACATCTTCTTAGAGGACATTGGGAAGGTATATGTCCAACTTGATTGCATACACAACATTTGATCATAATTTTTGTAGAATTATGAGTATGAACAAAATTTCTTTGATTCATAAACTTCCTTGAGGTGTTAAACATCAATCTTTGTCCATACTTTCTACACTCAATGATTTTATGACCAAATTCCTTACAATAAAAACAGTAACCATATACACTATTTGCATACTTGATGTAAGGTTGTCTCTTCCATTTGTTTGCTTGAGGCAGTCTCTTCAATGTTTGCATATTTTGCTAGTTTGAATTACTCCTCCTTGCATGGCAATATGCAGCAATGTGTCCCAACTTGTTGCAGACATAACAGGTGGCATTCTTCATAGGAGGGAATAATATTCTTTGATGGCTTCCGAATTTGACATATTTAGAGACATATGTCCCTTTCTCTGTTGTCTTAGTATTTATTGCCTTCTTTTTTATTAATGGTTTCTCCTAATCTTTGTATTCCTCATTACAAGTTTCTTCTTTTGTAGGAATTTTTTGAGCTCCTTCATCATTCTTCTTTTCTTTTACAAAAATAATCCCTCTGTTTTATTTTCTGTTGCTTTTACTTGATTCTCCTTCATAGCCTATTCCAGTTTTTATCATAGTGGATCTTTGAGCAAGCATAATTTCATTCAACTTACTAGAGCTTGTTGACTGAGAAAGAGTTTATAGATACTTTCCTTTGAGCATTTTCTAATTTCTCCCTCAGACATACTACTTCTTCTTCCAACTTCTCTTGTTCCTGAGTTTTATCCTTGATTTGCTTAAGTGACATGTCTTCTATCTTCTTGTCTAGCTCTACCTTTGCTTCTGTAGCGACCACGAATTCTTCTCTTCTCTCACATACTTGAGAATGTGCTTTTGTTTTTACGCATATCACTTTAGTTTGGTCACAAATAATCTCCTCCAGGGCACTTCTTAGCTCCCCCTCAAGGTCAACTTCACCTTCTTCTTCATCTTCTAGCAGGAGTCCTTCAAGTTCTTCTATGGCCATCAGTAAAAATTCAGAGGTTCCTTCTTCACTTGAGGGTTCATCTGAGTCTTCAAATGCAGTGTTGTCTTGTTGAGCATAGAAGGATTTTCTACTGAATTTATTTCCTTTTTTCCAATTCTTTGATGTATTTTTCTCTGATTATTGAGCCTGATTCCTTACTTTCTTGAGGACACTTAGCAGCATAGTGTCCAACTCTTCCACAGTTAAAGAATTTGAAAGGAAGTTTACCTTTGTATTTACCTAAGCCTCTATCCAGTTTCTTGACAAATTTTGCTTCTTCTTCATCCGAGCAAGAACATATGTCTTCCTCTTCTTCTTTCTTCTTTTCTGTTTTAAAGGCTGCCTCCCTCGTACTTGGCTTCTTCTGTGGGAGCCTCATTTCATATACTATTAGATTTCCAAGTAGCTGGTTCATGGTCAAGGTCTCCCAATCAACGGTTTCTTCTATTGCAGACACCTTGGGATTAAACCTGGGTGGAAGAGATATTATAATCTTTTGTACAATTACAACTTCTTTTATGGTTTCACCTAGAGCCTTCATGTTATTTACTATTTCTGCAACCTTTAGAAAGAAGCTAGCAATGTCTTCATCATCATCCATTTTTAAGTTCTTAAACTGGGCTCTATAGACTTGAAGTTTTGGCAGTCTTTACCTTCTTGTCTCCCTCATGAATATTCTCCAGAGTGTCCCACATTTCTTTGGCAGTGTCTCTGTGCATTACTTTGATAAACTCTGCTTCACACAATCCATTTAAGATGGCATTCATGGCTTTTGTGTTGGCTACAAAATCTTGTTTGGTTTCGTTTTCTGAGTCAGTTGCCTTTGGGGCATATCCTAATTCCACAGTAGCCCAAACTTCTATTCCTAGAGACATTCTGTATGTCCTCATTCTGATTTTCCAGAAAGCATAATTTGCACCTGTAAAGAAAGGGGCTTTATTGGTTGAGCATCTTTCTTTACTAGCCATCCTGAGAACCTAGAATCTCCTTTCAGTTGTTAAGGCGGTCCCAGAAAAGGAACCCGATCGATACCAATTGTTGAACCTTTAGTTAAACTGATAGGGGGGGGGGGGGTGAATCAGTTTAACACATTCATAGAATTTTAAAAATTTTCATTACAACTTATTTACACCTTCATTTCACATCCAACTTAATATGTGAGTAATCTTAGAATGTGAGCAACAAATACTAATATAATATAACAATAGACTTAATATGAGAGCAGCAGGTATTAAGTAGATGATATGAATTAGATCAACACATAAACATCATGCACACAGACACCAGATATAAGTGGAAACCCATAAAGGGAGAAAACCACATCTTATTATTGTTTTGATGCAAAGGAAAGCTCCAACTCCCTCTCACCACTGTTTTTTCTGTAGGCACCAACCTACAGGAGGCTCCAACCTCAATTCTGCAAGCTACAACTTGCAAGGAAGCACCAACTCCCCTCAATTTTTTGCAGGCACCAACCTACAGGAGGTTCCAACCTTAGTCCGCTTCAACTGAAAACTATCAAGCTGCAACTTGATAGGGAAGCTCCAACTTCCTCAATTTTCCAAACTAAATGTTTGTTGATTTACCTCAGATATCAACTCTGTTCTATAGCACCTATTTCTGCTCTTATTTTCTTAATCTTCTCTGCCTCACTCTTCTATACTCTGTATTCTCTATGTTTACACTCTCTCTCTCTCTCTTTGTGCATATCAATGTAATATTATATATAGAGTTCCTCACATGACTGTTTGTATTCCATAAAGAATTTGGAGTGAACATTCATGACTCTTTAACTTCTGTCTTCTTATTCCTTTATCCAACATATTTTTAAGATTATAACAATATGAACAAATTTCCATGCTACAGTGGAATTTTATCTTTTCCTTAGGATAGTTGCCTTTGCATCACAAACAATATAAACAAAAATTATTTAAATTTTCAGTTACACATTGCAATTTCTCTCAGCTCCTTTTCTGGATTTTGGCTTTAATGGATTTCTCTTTTCCTACTGCTGCTAAGAAACAGTTCTGCATATTCTCTGTTCATCATGCCTGCAAAATTCCCTGTGACCTTTTCAGTTCCTACATTATTTTTTTACCTCTATTAGGCCCATATTTTCATCCCTCTGTTTATTCACCTGTTTACTGTACTTTTGTGCACCTGCTGCATATATATAGCTGCTTTTCCAAGTTTATCCTAAAATCAATATAAATCTAGGCAATGTCTGTTCATTATTAATCTCTGAATTAACCCTTCACTCTGTTTCTTAGGCATTTCAAAATGTATCCATATGCATTAAAATTATAATCAGTTCCAGGCCATTCTTATGCGCGCATTCCACTTTAATATATCAGATATTGTAATATATATGAACCAATTCATAATCATGTTTTTGCTCTCACTTACTCCACGCACACGGTCATTACATATACATACTATATTGTATTCAATCAAATATTAAGACCCTTGGTGATATGTAATATGTTTACAAACTTCAACTTTGTCGTCGAACCTTATAACCAAGGTTGCCACGCTTATATTAATAGCCAACACTTTTAAATAAATAACCGGCCATCCATAAAGATTTACCGCCACATATATACAACTAACCTTGGTCAATGTAACCAAATTACACTTACCTTATTTAACTTAAAACCTTAATTGGACAACACATGCATATGTGTGGGCCGCAACGCTAATGGTCTCTCTATCCAACGGCTGTTATCACATCGCTTCTCTTCAATTGATCCAACAGATATTAGAGCCTGGGCCCGCACCAACATATAACACATGCCTTTGATTAAACTTCATGCACCTTCCCAATATGATCACTGTCAGATCACTTCCCTCCAAATCGACGGCTTGTGTCAATATCGCACCGTGTCTTTGGTTGATGGTTAATGCATGATGGCACGCTGTGGAGAGCGGTTTTATTGGGTCCCACCTTGCCACACATCAGCACCTCTATGGAATCGCTCCCAACTCCTCAAATACCACTTCTGCTGCAAAGATGGTGCGATAAAACACACCATCCAGCTCCAAACCGTCGTCACTGTTCATCTGGTCATAGTTCTGCCCTTTTGGCTCGAGGTTCCACCTAACTTCAATGTATTATTATAAATAAACTCCGCTTCAATTTTTCTTCATATGATTCGGCTTATTCATACTCTAGGTTCCGTTTCCTTTATTATTTAAAAAAGGTTCTATTACACAGTCAACACCGAGACTCGTAGACTAATCAATACCATGGCATCTTTAGACCTTCCATACTTACACAGAAGTAGAGGCCTATAACTACGCGCATTCAGGAGTTCATGCTCGTAACTACAAGTATGGCTATGCATAATCAAAGACTTTCAGTAACATCAATTTATTCCAATCCCACGCAGAATCATAATAAAACTAGTTACACAGAGCTCACACGGCTCATACATTCCACATTGTCAATTTGAGTTCCACTGAACAGGATATGGAACATAATTTCACACCACATCATCATAGACCCATTTAGACCCTCAATTACAGAATCTCATGTAATGCAAACCATCTCCTTTGCCATCAATGACAACATTTCCAACAACTTTGGCATACAATCTTCGTTTGATGTGCTCAATACCTCATTAGAAGGATCAGTGTGAGGAATATAAATTTTGATTAATTAGACCAATGTTGCTCCTGGCTTTCCCAAAAAATGTCATTTAGGGCCTCAAAATGGCTCTGAAAGTGTAGGAAGCTGCTAAAAATAGTAAGTTGTGTTGAAAATGAAAAACTGAAAGAACCGATGGTTGGGGTTTAAATGGAATAGGTGGGTGGCCACCAATATACACCTGGATGATTAGAGCCTCAACACGGCTCTGGAATTTCATAACCTGAAAAACTACGAAAAATAGTGAGTTGTGTTGAAACTGAAAAACTGAAAGAACTGATGGTGCGGATCTAAATGGAATAGGTGGGTGGCCACCAATATCCACCTAGACAATCAAACAATGTTTCCCATTGTCTCCTACCCTCTTTTTTTTATATATCGACAAGCTTGAAGAGTGGAAAAATTTGCAAGGGGGTGACAGTATCCATTCGGGAAAGTTTGTTATAAAGTTTTTTTTATATACAGATGACCTTATTATGATTTCTAGATATTCTCTTGTTTTGCAAGAGCAATTAATTTCCCTTGAGAACTTTTGTAGAAATGTGGGGATGCAATTCAATACAATCAAAACGAAAGTAGTGGTTTTCTATACCAAAATAAAACTTAACGAGCATAAGCTGTACTTTGAAGGAAAAATTCTGGAAGGAGTTGCGGATGGACTTCAACATAAATATAAGATGGGATGGATGTAGAAAGAAAATAACTTTTGGGGGTTTGAAAGAATTATATGCTCTTCAAAATAAGTGTAGATAGGGAGTGTTATACGACTTGAAAATCTCTCTAACTCTTTCTGGCTTTTTAATGATTATGGTGATTCTCTACAGTTGTGAATCGTGGGTTAGCAGTACATCCAACATGCAGTGGAAGAAAATTGAGAAAATTCAAAAGCGTTTGATTAAAATAAAACTCAAAATTAAAAGTGTAGTTCTTTATGCTATATTTTGAAGCAAAACACAAGCTTCTCCTATTGAAGTAATAACTATGGTGTGGGTCATAAGGTATTTGAAAAAAAATGAGAAATTGGAAGATGCAAGATGGCCTAAGGTTGCGTTTAATGACATATTGGGCACAAGAAAGAAGACTTGGATTCGGAAAAATAAAAAATGGATTGGAAATTGCAGCATTTTCTTAAGATATGTCCCACAAACAGTAAAGAGATAAAAGTTTTTTTTATCGGTAATTTCCACAAAGGTACTTGGGAGAAGGAGCTAGGGAGAAATAAAAAGTATTATATTAAAGAATTTAATCCCAATCATAATCATCATCAAAAAGCATATATAGGGTCCAATATTTCTTAGAGATCCAAAATTATTATTGCTCAAATAAGGATTAATTTGAATAAACTCCATCGTGAAACATGGCACTGGAGAAGGCCAAAAGGAACGTGGGGGGAAAGAGTATGTATTTTTTTCTCTTTTGGAAAAATGGGAACAGAAAATAATTTCATTTTAGAATGTGAGGCCTTCAAAGACAACAAGAAAATTTATTTAGATATTTTGGCAGCTATTTCTTGGGATATTCTATTTAGGGTGGACTTTGTCGAAAAGTTGTGAGAGTTTATTGTGAAACTTCATAGGAAAAGGGAAGAATACAAGAGAAAGATAGAGAAATAATTTTTCCCATAGGCTATATTGAGCCTCATGGATATTAAAATAACTTCCTCTTCTTGTACTATTTGATAATAATTTATTATAATGTATTTATTAATTAACAAGGATGCTCTCTATTACTAGTTGCTATCTATAAATGTGGATTGACTCTCCTGATTGGGTAGTGGTCCATTCAACTAATGATCCATAAGGGGGTAGGCTTCCATAAGGGAAAAATGCTCATCATCTTACTAGATACATTTAATCACTTATAAGCAATTTATCTCATAAGAAATTTATTGCATTCAGATGAGTTATACCACTTATTATAAGATGTGTTGACATTAAATGTTAAAAAGTTAGAAAATAAAGATTAAATGTAAATATTTTATTTATTTTTAATTAATCATAATATACATATCACATTAAAATAACTGCATTGTTAAGTTGTCATTGAGATTTATATAAATTAAAATCAATTTTATGATATAAATTAAAATAATTATTGTGTAACTATATTTAAATTTAATCAATAGGCACATCAAAGTTTCATATTTACAATATAACTAGATTCTTAACTAGGAATACTCACCGGCATTTTACCATGGAATTATAATAGGATATATTACAATATCCTCGGCCAATACCATGGCTTATGAGTATCACATGCCCAAAAACATTAACTCATTTTAAATTAAAATATTTTGTAAATATTTTATTTTAATTTAATTTTGTAGCATGTATTTAAATTAAAACTTAATGCTTACAATAAACCCAATAGAACAAGATTCTTAACCATGGATATTAACCCATATTTTACAATAGTCATTATTAAGTTGTAAATACGCTTTCTAGAATACCAAGTAACGTGGCTTATCAATACCACTTGCCCGAAACCTATAACTTATTTCAAAATCAAAATATTTTATAAATATTTTATTTTTGCACATGGGGTGTGAGCCCACTATGGTAGAGATGTTGTAATACAATGATTAACATTTTTACGAAGTCAAATTACATAAAAATAAAATAAATAAATGAAATAAAAATAACCCTATAAAAACAAAATAATAATTTAAATAAAAATGGTCGAAACCATGGTATTGAACCATGGTATTCATATGCAATGTAGCCTACTTAAAGGGGGAATTAAACCAACTTAGATTCATCTTTACTCTAGATTTGCCATAAACGGTCATTGGTTAAGAATGGAAGAAGGTAACATAAACGGTTCTCAGTATTTTGGCAGAGAAACGGTTCTCGGTATTCTTAGAGACGTGGAACCCGCACTAATCGCAGCAGAGGCAGCAACCACTGATGTTGTAGACGATGAGGATTCAGTGTCTGGTGAAGATGTAGATGCTGAGCATTTGGTGTCCAGCGTGACTATTGGTACAATAACGGAATTCCAGAATATAACGGAATATAGTGGTACAAGGGAATTGCTGGATGTCACAGAGAATGTTAGTGTACGTTAGTTGGACGAAGAGTGGCTGGAAGAGATCATATATCGGAGGAGACGCAGAAACGAAGATACTGAAAATGAGGAGAGTGATGAAGACTATATGGTAACGCTTAGGTTGGCGGAGAATGTAATCGTCCTCAGATATATAGAGGATTTTCGCCCACACAACGTCGATGAACTCTTTTATTCGGTTAGAACTCAAATTATTTGGAATTCAAAATTCACGTGGCGTGAGATCAAACAGCAATTGGAAAATGATACATATCAATTCAATTTCAAATGTGAAGAAGTCCGTATTGGCCTCATTGACTCAGAAGAAGAGGAAGAGGAGGAGACAAATAGTAGTTTTGCAGACGACTGAGAAGAAGATGAAACAGAAGAGGAGGAAGTGTGGGTAAATAGCAGTGTTCGTGCAGCAGTTGATGCGTTGCCCTCAGTTATATCAAGTTGCAAAGAAAACGATGCGGTAACCTGCCCTATCTGTCTCGAAACGTTTTCCACAAGTGGTTCTGCAAAACAATTACCATGCAAACATAACTATCATGCAAAGTGCATTTTGTTATGGTTTGATCGTAACCATTCATGTCCAACATGCAGACGCCAGCTTGTGTTGGTCCAAGACAAGCTTGTAGTTCTCACTTAAACGAATTAAGTTGAATATTAGCCGAACCTAGTAGAATATTAGTTTGAACTTTGTAGTTCTGGTTTGATATTTGAATTAATTTAATGTTACAGTTTAAAATTATTATACTTTGGAAATATAGCAATAAGGCGATGTTGTTTTGTTTATTATCATTATCTTATGTTCATTTAGAATGCCCTCTAAGGACCCACCCTATGGTTGTGAATTGACATTTAAATAATATTTCGCTTTGCTTCTTATTTAACATGTAATAGATAAATTCTCGTGCCTCTTAATTTCATGGGTATCTATAATCATGATTTTTTGTTTACCTAAATATTGATTAGTTTTTGGAACTTCATCTTAGGTTATCTCCTTGTCTAATGTAGTTAACATTGAGAGAATGCTACAAGAATTACAAGCGTGCTACTAGAATGTAATTTTAGGTGAAGCTTTTAATGTCTCCAATTCTATGGTATCTATATATTTTGAAATTATAGGTTGCATAGAAACTTGTTTTTCCTCACTTAATGATCATGATGGGCAATTGAAGGAAGGGATTGGTTCAAACTCAACATTTTAGACTACTAGTTGAAAGTTTACACATGTTATCTTGAAATCCACTTGAACATTCCATTTGATAGACACTTATGGGAATACTTTCTCTATCCTCATGTTTACTTGTTGGGGCTTCAGAATTTTCAGTCCAAAATTAGATGTATTTATTACTAGATGAGTTCCTCCACCCATAGTGGTCATTTACTTGTGAGGGAATGTGGGATAAGGTAAAATGATTCTTGTTATCATGAGAATTATGCAATAGGGATTATTCTCTAAAACCACTAGGAATGGCATACTTAGTGTTCTTGATGAGTTATTTTCTTATGCTTTGTGTTTGTATTTACCTTAGAAATTATAAAGGAATTAGCATATATAATAAAAAATGAATAGTATCACACTAATTTTGCATATTCCTAAGGTCCTATAAAGCAAGAAGGATCTGTTCATGCCTCTTATAGGATTTTCATTGTCTTACCACAATTCATAAAAGGCCTCAAGGTATGTAATAACTTATTATTTTCTAATGAGATTTACAATAAACATGATTCATTAGATATCTATCTAAGATGGAGTGCTCAGTCATCATAATGATGCACAGAATAAATCAACTCTTACATGATTGAAACAAAAGGGTTTGATTGTGACCTTGAGAATAAAGCTTTACATTGTCATTTTACATAATTTTAGTTTCCTTCAAAGAGAAATAAGTATATTAAGAGTAGTCATTTTTATTTTTGTTCATTCCTTTTTAATATTGGAAACAGTGAAAATACAACATTTAATTTAAAATAATTTTAATTTGAAATGTGTACTTAGTTTACTCTTATTGAATGAAGTACAAATACTTTTGGAAGTTTTCATCATGCAATGATTGGATGAAATTATACCCTTCAACATATTCCTTAAAATTTGATTGCTGCTTTCACATAGTTTATTCCAAAGTATTTAACATGATTTTTTTTTCTAATTTTTTAATTGAAGAAAATAGTATAAATTATAACTTTGCCTTATTGAATTGTAGGTCAATCTATTGCTTTAGGCCATATAAGAATTAAATGAGTTTTCACACTTTTTGTTCTTATCCCTTTACAACAAAATCTTCCAATTAATACATGAAACATCCTTTTTCAAGTATCATTTCAGGAAAGTATTCTTCACATCCATTTTATCAAATTTCCATCCATTTTTTATAGTCAAGTAAAAGAGAATATGGGTTATGGCTGATTTTATTGTGGGATAACTAGTCCAATCATAATCAATGCCTTCTTTCTATGAAAATAATTTTCCATCTACCTTTGGTTGTGCTTCTCAAGGGAGCCATATAATTTGTACCTTTTCTTGTAGACACACTTGCATCTAATTGTTTTAGTTACAAATAGAGAATCCACCAACTTCCATGTACCATTATTAATAAGACCACCATAATTATAACTAGAAATGTCTTATTTCAAAGGAATTTGGTTCAAAATTATTTGATAAACTCAATTGAAGTCATTTGAAATATTTTCTTCATCTACATCAACTAAATTATAGATATCTACATTACCTCTATTGATTTTTCAAGTACAATTGATACAATAATAAATTTCTGAAATACTAATAATTACTTCAGATGTATACCTTATTTTAACAATTCATGTTTATCATTAAGAAATTACACTATAGATATTCAACCATATAACCACAATGACAATATATATCACAACGCACAAAGAGAACACAATATTTACCCTCAAAAAACCCTTTTGGGGAAAATCTAACAATCTTTTTCTTAGTCAAATTCTTCATTTCAACAAGAGATTCATCTAATGCATCAAGTCAATTATGAGGTTAAGCTAACCAATAAATCATGATCAAACATGTTCAAGTAGCCCTCTATTCAGTTCAAGTAAATTCAAACATCTTCCCTTTAAAATTGAATCTCTTCGATGTTCAAATTATGACCTCCGAGAATATTCCCATAAACTCTACCTACCTAGAATTTCACCATGCCCAAATTTTCAGCATATCTAGAATGTTACCCACAAACTGTGCAAAAATAAATTCACAGGTATGAGGTCTAGAGTGATAGAAGTTAGAGATGAATTCATCCTTCTTGTCTTTTGTTCTTCTTCTCCTTACCTTATATTCAAATAAATTGTCTTTTCTTGTGTGAGGTCTAATGGTACCTTGAGGAGCAGGTCTATTTCTCAATATATAGTGGTATTCCTATCCAAATGGGTTTGTCTCTTCACTAGGAACGAATTGACGAATTGATCCAAAAATTCAAAATTCAACTTTTGAAATTTTCTCTTTTAAATAGGACATTAATAATGTGTCTCATAATAATTATTTCAATAGCTAATCAATGAAAACTACATGAATAACATGTCTCATAATTACATGAATAACATGTCTTGCAATTACATTATGTATTTGGAAGCTTTTATTTACAAAATTTTGTTGGAAGTTTCTAGAATAATTGGGCAAACTTTCTATAGGAATTTTGATGACTTTTTTGTAAAAAATCTTGTGGGGAAATTTGGATTTGAAGGTTACCTTTGGAGAAGAATGTATACATTTATTATAGCCTGTACGATAGAAATACTGAGAAATAATTGCCTCAATCAAGTATCCTTTCATCAAAGTAGCCTTCACATCCACTTTACTAAATTTCCGTCCATTTTTTATGGCCAAGGAAAAGAGAATGTGGATGATGGCTTAGGTTGCTATTGGAGAAAAAGTATCATCATAATGAAAATCCTTTTTCCATGATCCTTGATTTGTGCTTGTCAAGTGAGCCATCCAATTTGTACATGTTCTTGTAAACCCACTTGTATCCAATTGGTTTAGTTCGAAATATAGCATTCACCAACTTCCATGTCCCATTATTAATAAGACCATCATACTTATCATGAAAATTATATTATTCCAAAGGAATTTAGTTCAAAATTAATTGATAAATTCAATTTGCAATCATTTGAAACATTTGTTTCATATACATCATCTAAATTATAAATATGTACATCACCTCTATTGATTTTTCAAGTACAATTGATAAAATACTAATAATTACTTCAAATGATGTAGAACTTATCTCAACAATTCATGTTTATAATTAAGCAATTATACTTTAGATATTCAACCATAAAACTACAATGACAATACATATCATAATTCACAAAAAGAACACAATATTTACCCTAAAAAAACCCACTTGGCTGGAAAACCCAAAAACCTTTTCTTAGTGAAATTCTTCATTTCAACGACAAATACATCTAATGAACCTAGTCAACTATGAGATCAAACTGACCAAAAATTTATACTCAAACCTATTCAAGTAGCCCTATATTCAATTCAATTTAAACTTATTCACTTCAACATAGGCCCTTTTTGATGTCCTTAAGAAGAATTTTGATCTCCTAGAATATTTCGAGAAACTCAGCCTCCCTACAATTTCAGCATATCCAAAATTCCAGGCTATAGAGAATGTTACCCATAAACTACCCAACATACATCTCCCTAAATTCCTCTCCCATCTCAATAAAATTCCCCCCCCCCCCCCCCTCGAGTTTACTATGGATCTTGAAGAGAACTTATCCCTTCCATTCCTAGATGTCCTGGTCTCATACGTTCCCTTACCCACCAAGTATTTTGAAACAAGATCCACACTAATAGGTATCATCATGCTAATTACCACAACCATAATCCTCATAAATATGTCATTCTTAAAGGGCCTTCCTCACCCTACCCATTCAAATCTACTCCTCCCAATCCTTTCCCAACAAAATAACACATCCCAATAAAGCTCCTAAGTCTAATAGTCTCTTAAACGGCCATATGAGCAAAGCCATCCATTCTGGCCCCTATCCCTGCCCTAAAACCACCAGTGCACCCCTCCATTTTAGATTCAACTTACTTTACATCAAAAATTTAATATAATCCTTCGTTTGATCTTATTTTATATATTTCCGCCTATATTAGAAAAACCCTTTGTTAATACATATATTTATAATTCTCATTTTTATTATTTACCCCAATTTTTGAACTTTTATCAAAGATTATGCAATTTTTAATTCTAATTTTATTTTATTCTAATTTTAATTTGAGTAACTATTTATTTCTATTCTTCTTACCTTAGTTAAATAATAATCAATGATTACTCCAATAACAAACATTTTAGTGAATTTTTTCTTTAATTATTTAATTTAGGAAATTTTTTTGTTTTTTCTAACCTGGTTTAATTCATTTTTTATTCAAAATTTATATAAAATTAATTAATTCGAAAGGTTCATTCCATTTTCTCCCCCTTTTATTCAATTATGTGAGAATAATTTTAAGAAAATCTATTTATTTAATCCTTTATAAAATCCTCAAATATCTCCAATAATAATTAATTTCTTTTTCTATTCAAATGTCTCAACTTTCCCTTTGGTCTCCAATTCTCTAATGACTAATTTTTCCATTCCCTATATATATTTTATGGTCAAGCGCTATTCCTATCATCAGTTAATATTATTTCCCCTAAATATGGTTGAATTCTCAACCAAAACTTGAGGCCTTGCGAGAAAGATACACAGGTTTCCAGAAGTTCTGGACACCATTATATAATACTATGATAAAATTTTCACCTTCAACCACAATATGGTAAAGGTCTGCATCTGCTTCACTTTTGGTCAAGCCCAACCTGATGAAATAGTTTTTGATCTTCATGTACCAAGCATGTGGTGCTTTTTTCATTCCATACAACGCTTGCTTGAGTATGCACACATGCAAATCTTGGTTGAAGGTCTCAAATCCTTCTAGATGATCTATGTACACCTCTTCCTTAATCAGTCCATTAAGGAATGTTGTCTTTACATACATGAGATGTATATTCCATATCATCATAATTCAATGTGCAAGAATAGATCTAATTGAAGAGTATCTTTATACTACAGCAAAGGTATCCTCGTAATCTACTCATTGTACCTGAGAGAACCCCTTCACCACAAATCTAGCCTTGTATTTCTCCACACTCCCATCTCGTGCTTGCTCCACCTTGTACATCCACTAGATCCTACAACAAAATTTTCCTTTGGTCTTGGGACAACTTCCAATAGAATCCTTCTTATTTTTTATATGTTCTTCTTCCATGAAACTAGATCTTGAGAATCTGTTGTTTAATGCTTAGGAATATCATTGTCTATGAATTCCTTTAGCCCATTTTCTTCCAAAACTACTTCCATTATATCTCTCCAAGGTATGTAATTTGAACTTCCGTCAGGGGCATATTCGAGTCTCAATCCAGAGAAACACATCCTGATCCTGCTGCCAGCCATGAAATGTAGACCTGCAAATTCGATTCACCTACACAAAACAAACTTGTATTCTTCTCTTATAGACTAATTCCTATTTTAATACCATGTATATTCAAATTATAATTGTAATATGGTAAAACATTATACGTAAATATACTCTACCAATTTTTGAAACCAATTTAGATCTCGAAATCAAAAAACATGAAAGTGAAAGCCTCCGTTAAAAATCATACTATCTCTATATTGCATAAGCCAAAGAATATGAGAATACTAAAATTATTTTCCAATGTTCTTATATCTCCAATGTTTTAGGTATTCCTTGGGGATTAATCCTATGTGTTTCATTGTTTGAAAGGTTTTTTATTTTTTTTTCCCTTATTAAATCGTGACATCAGATCTTCGAGGAAATCTAACATTCACATTCAATGGAGTCCACCAGCTTTAAAATTTCACTTGTGATTAACCTGATCATATCTTCCATGTTCATTATGTGCTCTATGACAGAGAAAAAACTTTCTCCTTCTTGTTCACTCAAATTTCCGGTCGAGGGTGATCCCATTTCCTTCACTCTTGTAATGGCTTCACCGATATTTTTTGTATCAGTGCATAAATCTCTTGGTTGGGATGATAAGTGGTAAATTAGTAGGGATTCAAGAGGCAGATGATGATATCTAAGTATTCTTAGAGCAAACCGTGAGAGACGTGGAAGCCGTAATACATGGAATAGAGGCAATAAACATTGAAAGGATCCAAAGAAAAGATGTAGATGTTTAGCATTTGGTGTCGGGTGTGACTCTTAATATAATATAATTCTAAAATATTGGAAAGAGAGCAAGGAAAGAAAAGAGACATAGAGAGAAATAGGGATTGATAAGGGAGAAATGGACAGAGAGGAGAGGAGAGAAGACACAAAAGAAGAGATGAAATATATATGGAGAGAAGGGGAAGAGAGAGAGGGAGAAAAAAATATCAAGGGGGGAGAGAGATTGAGAGAGGGAGGGAGATATTGAAAAAGTTGGAGAGAGAGAGAGTGTGTGTTGGAAGGAAGTAAGAGAGAGAGAGAGATGGTGGGAGAGAGATGGTGGGAGAGAGAGAAGGAGGAGGGAGAGAGAGGGAGAGAGGAGAAGAAGAGGGAAGGGATAAAGGGAGAGAAGCAGAAGGGAGAGAGAGACATAGAATGGGAAGAGAGAGAGAGGGATAGAAAGAGGGAGGGAGATAGTTGTAGAGCAATAGAGTATGTATGTTTGTGGAGTGAGATAGAGGGAATAAGAAATATACACATAGATGAAAATATAGGTATAATATAGTATTATATAACCATCCTAGATCCATATTAACACCAGAACTATCAAGGGTTGATAGGGAGAAAATATTTGGAGGCGCAATCCATTCATCAAGTCTCACACTAAAAAAAGATGTGTCACCTAGATGGATTAGATCCCTTTGAGTCCTTGATATATCTCTGATTAAGATGGATCTAGGTTGGTTAATTAATAAATATGGTAGTCTAAATTGATATTAAGAAAGACAAATACCGATTTCATGGTTTCAAGGATAGAAGAACTAATCTTCCTTGGGAAAAATAACTCCAAATTATTTTGGAATGAGCTTCAATTGATAAATATGAAAACTAAAAAAAATATTAAAACTTCTAAATGGTTTGACTATGCAAGACAACTTTATGAGTAGGATCCCAAGGTTGACTCTCCTCCTTTGGTCAACATTGATAAAAAACTCTTCAAAGTGTAAGATGTAGATATGGGCATTAAGAATTTAGGTGTTCAAAAAGAAAAATATGTATTTTAACTCCAAGGAGAGTCTAAAGCGGGGCTTAAAATTTCTTTCACCTCACATTTAAAATTTTTTCAACATCAACATACAACAACGCTTTCCCATTGATTGGACAACTAGTTTTGTAATACCTCTTTTCAAGAGTGTTGATGTCAATAACCCTCTAATTATATGACCATAATGATACACCCCTTGTTTGAAAAGATATTTGGAAGTATGTTAAAAAAAAATCAACGAGTGGGCAAAAGAAAGAGATAGATGTGCTAAAGGACAAGCAAGTTGTACACTTAAACATTCCAGAGTTGATCATGGTATAACTTTAAGGCACATCATTCAAAGAGCTTGGGATAAAATGGAAGAAGTACTTTGTTGCTTTGCTGATTTCAGAAAAGCCCTTGACATAGTTCCTAGGCATAAGGTTTGGCACAAAATGGAGGAACTTGGGGTTCCGAGGCATTTGAGAGGAGTTGTGCATTGGGTGTATAGGTGAAAGTCAAAATTAGAACTTCAACAGGAATTTAGGAAAGTTCTAGAAGCAATATTAGGGTAAAATGATCCAGATTTATGCAGGAACACAATAAATTATAGAAATAGACAAAAACATAGAGATGTAGTGGAAACAAAAATTCATTTCATTAATAACAAATGACTGAAGTATGCTTACAGACACAATGGAAATAAACTAGCTAGGGCACTCGTAGCTTATCTCTGAGAAGATATGTCATGACTACAAGCCTTTGAATTATGTCACAATGAGGCTCGAAAGCCTACTCATTGTTGAGAAATAATAGAAAACCCTAAATATCCAAAAACCTAACCCTAGGAGATTAAGTGCCAAAACTGTTTGCCCCATTTGTGTAAATTGGTGCATCAATCTTCCTAGGGACATAACTTTGGCACACGATCTTTGTTTGACGCACCCAATACATTGTTAGAAATATATCTCCAAGTACTACAATTTTTGAATGAGAAACATCGGCCAATAATCCATGTTGCTCTTGTTTTTCCCAAAAAATGTCATTTAGGGCCTCAAGACGACTTTAGAAGTTCAGGACCAAAAAAACTGCTAAAAATAGTAAGTTGTGCTAAAACTGTAAAAGAAAAGGAACAGATGGTGGGGGCTCAAATGTAATAGGTGGGTGGCCAACAATATCCTCTTGGATCATTAGGGCCTCAAAATAGCTCCAAAAGTTCATGAATCAGAAAACTGCTAAAAGTACTAAGTTGTGCTCAAACTGAAAAATTGAAAGAACTAACGGTACAGGTCCAAATGGAATAGGTGGGTGGCCATAGATATCCATCTGGATCATTCCTCCCTCATTAGGAAGCAATATTTTAAATTGCATTAATTCCTCCATGAGAGGAAAATTCTACAAAACTTGGTACTGTATTTTTCCAGGATGTCATGGACGTTTTTGCGGGCGTGTTGGCAGATGTGCTGTATATGTTCAATAAATTTCATTGCCTCAAACTATACATGTGTGGATTATGTCTGTGTAGTCGCATGAGGTATGGAAACATCACACGGTGGTGCGTCAATGGGTCAGATCAATGGAGTGATTGTCTTGACAGTGTACATGAACCTATGTGGGTAGTGAGAAAATGTCCTAATATTCCTCCATGACTTTGCCCATATGGTAGAGCAATGCAAGGGAGCCCTATTTCGAGGTTGAGGCCACGATATTATTCTTTCCTTGTGAGTGAGTTGTAAGGAAAATAAATTTCCTGGTTTGGAAATGTATTTTATTATGTTGCTTTGCAATAGTTAAGGAGATGGCACGAGGGAGTACTACCTCCAGTACCTAGTACAATTTATTTCCCGAAGTAAAAACAACATAACAAGGCCTAGAATCACACACAGCATGTCGCCTCCACAATTATGGTTGGCCATATAATACATCAGCTACATCAAGAGGAGAAATGTCACACAATACCTCTTTCATAAATGATTTTATGTTGTACGGAAGGCGCCACTATTGGCGGACGTGAAGATCTCTACCAGGGTTAATCCACCCTATGGTAAATGGCTGTGAGTGTGCTATGGTCAGTAGGCTGAGCTACTTCATGACCTCTACTAAAATGAGGTTCTTTTGGCCTCTGCTATCGATGAGGAATTGCAGTGGAGAACCCTTCACCCACATCTATGAATGGAAGAGACACTTCTCAGCCTATGAATCCTCGGGATCCTCCCTCTAGAGCTTGGTGGTGGCAACAATGGCACTAGGGTCAACATCAATAATATGCTTCCCTTTTTTATCTCCCCTCTCTGGTTTTGGATCGAGATCAAAGAATGCATCTGATTCAGGTGCCTTCAGTTCGGCCACCAACGATTATTTGGCTCGACACTCTTTTGTGTTGTGAATGGGGCTATTATGAAACTCACACCATTTCCCTCTGTCCTTCTTTGGATTTGTGGTGTTGTTCAGAGTCACCCTGCTTTAGATTTTCCCCATGTTCTGTGGTTTGAGGGCACCTTTCCCTCGCTTCAAATTTGCGTATCCAAAGTCTTTCTTCTTCTACTTAAATTTATTCTTGATCTTGGTTGCATAATGCTATGCCGTGCCAAGCATGGTAATCTTGAGGAACTCCACTTCCTCTTGAATGTGTCTGTGCAAACAGTTGTAGTACTTGAGCACCAAATGTATTTTCAAATCTTTAATAGCCAACTTTGTGCATAGGTTATCGAATAAATTCAACAGTTATTGCACATCTTGATCCCTTTGCTTCCGTAGCGTGGTCCATTGGATGTATTTGTCCTCATAGATCCCCACAGGGTAATATTTTTCCTTGATGTTATCTTAGCACAAATTCCAAGTGGGTGTGGCTGAGAACAAAGAGGTTTCCCTCTCATCCTTTTGATCACAGTAGGTTTCCCACCAGTCTTAAACATGGGGGGTGGCTTTGAGGAGTGCAAAAATAATATTTTCTCAGTTAGAGAAATAATGGGCCAAGAAGTACCCTTCTAGAAAATTCAATCATCTATCTACAACATCTGTATCTATCTGGCCTTGAAATACAGGAATTTCAAAGTTGACCTATACCTTGAAAGGAGTGGCACCTCCAGAGCTGTTGCAGATGCGCCACTAGTGGGCAGCCCTTAAAGGATCTGGGCAAAGTTATCCATCATCGCGTTCCTTTGTTTCTTGAGATCCTACTCAAGAATTATTTTGATAGGATCTACTACTCCCTCGTCTTTATTTCCTTCTGCCATGTCAGTTCTTCATGTTTTATGAGGCTGATATTGCAAGGTTTCAACTAGATCGAGCCCTCACTCCTTATATCCTGACCATGTTGGGGACATGCAAAGAAAAATAGAGAAAGAGAAAACCACTCTGATACCATTGATCCATATTTATGTAGGTAAGAAAAAAAATATAGAAATAGATATAAACACAGATATGCAGAGGAAATAAAACTTCATTTCATTAATAACGAATCACTAATATATGCTTACAGACATAATGGAAATAAACTAGCTAGGGCACCAGTGGCTTATCTCTCAGAAGATATATGATGGCTAGAAGCCTTTGAACTATGTTAAAATGAGTCTCGAAGGCCTATTTATCATTGAGAAACAATAGAAAACCCTAAACATCCAAAAACCTAACCCTATGAGATGAATTGCAAGAACTATGGACCCCATTTGGGTAAATTTGTACATCAATCTTCCGAGGGACGTAACTTTGGCATACTATGCACTCAATACCTCATTAGAAATATCTATCCAAGGAATACACCATTTGAGTGAGTAATTCATAGACCCATGTTCCTCCCGATTTTCCAAAAAAAGGTCATTTAGGGACTCAAAATGGCTCCGGAAGTTCAGGACTCGAAAAACTGCTAAAAATAGTAAGTTGTGCTGAAAATGGAAAACTGAAATAAATGATGCTGGGGTTTCAAATGGAATATGTCTGTGGCCTCCAATATCCACCTAGATCATTAGTGCCTCAAAACAGCTCCAGAAGTTCATGACCCGAAAGACAGCTAGAAATAGTAAATTGTGCTAAAACTGAAAAATTGAAAGAACTGATGGTGTGGGTCCAAATGGAATATATCGGTGGCCACCAATAGCCACCTGGATCATTCCTCCCTCCTTAGGAATAAATTTTCCCCATTGCATTAAGTTCCTCCATGAGTGGAAAATTTTGCTGAACTTGGTATTAGATTTGTCAAGGATGTAGTGGACATGTTGGCGGATGAGTTGGCGGACATGTTGGATATGTTTAATAAATTTGGTTGCCTCACATAGTACTTGTGTGTATTATGTCTGTGTAGTTGCATGAGGTATGACAACATTAGGCGGCAGTGCATTAGGGGTCAGATCATTGGAGTGCTTGTCCTGATAGTGTAGAGGAACATTTGTGGGTAAGGAGAAAATGTCCTTGTATTCCTCCACGAATTTTTCCATCTTATTCAGCCATGAATGGGAGCCCCATTTTGTGGTTCTGGCCATAATCTTATTGTTCCCCTGTCAATGAGTTTTATTGAAAATAAATTTCTTGGTTTGGAAATCAATCTTACTGCATTGTTTTTCAATAGTCAAAGAGATGGCAAGAGGGGGTACTACCTCCATTATCTGGTACAATTTATTTCCCAAAGTAATAAGTATAGAATGAGGCCTAGACTCATACACATAATGTAGCCTCCACAAGTATGGCTGGCCCAATAATACATCAGCCACATCAGGAGGAGCAACATCTCACAATACCTCATCTGTGAATGACTTCATGATGTACAGAAGTTGATACTATTGGTGGACGCAGAGATCTCTCCCAGGTTTAAGAAACGCGATGGTATACAACTTCAGGTGTGTTATGGTTGATAGGCTGAGGCCCTTCAAGACCTCTACTAAAATGAGGTTCTTTTGTCTTTTGCTATCAACGAGGAATTTTAGAGAAGAACCCTTCACCCACATCTGTGAATGGAATAGGCACTCCCCCTCCTCTCGATACTCGGGATCCTCCCTCTGGAGCTTGGTGGTGTAAAAAATGGCATTGGGGTCCACATCAATGATCTGGTTTCCTTTTTCATTTCCCTTCTCTGGTTTTGGCTTGGGATCAGAACATGCATCTGATTCGGGTGCCTTTAGTTTGGCCGCCAATGACTATTTGGCCCGACACTTGTTTGTGCTATGAGTGGGGGTGTTATGAAACTCACACCACTTTTTTGTGACCATATTTGGGTTTTTGGTGTTCTTATATGTTCCCCCTCTTTGGCTTTGCCCCCTGTTCTCTAATTCAAGTGCGCCTTTCCCTGGCTTCATATTTGCGGATCAAAAGTCTCGCTTCTTCTGCTTAAATTTACACTCTATATTGGCAGCATTGTGACATGCTGTGCCAAGCGAGGTAATGTTGAGGAACTATATTTCCTCCTAAATGTGTCTATGCAAATAGTTGTAGTACTTAAGCACCAAATTTCTCTCAGAATATTTAATACCCAACTTTGTGCATAGGGTATAGAAAAAATTCATCACTTCGTGGACATCTTGATCCCTTTGTTGCCGCAGCATGGTCCATTGGATGCATTTTTCCTCATAGCTCCCAAGAGGGTAATATTGTTCCTTGATGTCGTCTCGGAAAAAAATCCAAGTGGATGTGGCCGAGACATAGAGGGTCCCCCCTCTCCCTTTGCTCATAGTTTGTTTCCCATAAGTCTTTGACATGGGGGTCGATTTTGAGGAGTGTAAAGATAATCTTTTCTTGGTCAGAGAAATCATGGACCAAGAAATACCCTTTCAGCAAATTCAACCATCTATCTATGACGTATGCATCTATCTAGCCTTCGCATACAGGAATGTTCAAGTTGACCTATACCTTAAAAGGATTGGCACCTCTAGAGTGGCTGCAGGATGTAGATGCGTTGCTCATGGGTAGTTGTTGAAGGATATGGGAAAAGTTATCCATCATTGCGTTCCTTTATTTCTCAAGGGCCTCCTCAAGAAATATTTTTATAGGATCTCCTTCTCCCTCTTCTTTCTTTTCTTCTACCATGGGAGGTGTTCGGGGTTTATGAGGTTGATCTTACAAGGGTTCAATGAGATCAAGCCCTAACTCCTTATACCTGAAATGTATTGGGGACATGAAAAGAAAAACAGATAAAGAGCAGACCGCTATGGTACCACTGATCTAGATTTATGCAAGAATGCAATAAAATATATAAATAGACATAAACACAGAGATGCAATGGAAATAAAACTTCATTTCATTAATAAAAAATGACTGAAATATGCTTACAGACATAATGGAAATAAACTAGCTATGGCATTGGTAGCTTATCTCTAAGAAGAGATGTCGTGACTACGGTTGTCTTAACTATGTTTTAGTGAGGCGTAAAGGCCTATTTATTGTTGAGAAATAATAGAAAACCCTAAACAGTCAGAACCCTAACCCGAGGAGATAGAGAGCCAAAAATGTGGGCCAAGTTTGGGTAAATTGGTATATCAATCTTCTCGGGGAGGTTACTTTGTCATATGATCTTCATTTGACGTGCTCAATATCTCGTTGGAAATATCTTTCTGAGGAATACAACTTTGAATTATTAAACTAATGTTGCTCTCGGATTTCTAAAAAAATGGCGTTTAGTGCCTGAAAACAACTCCGAATGTTCAAGACCCAAAAAATTGCTAAAATTAGTAAGTTGTGTTGAAAATGAAAAACTAAAAGAACCAATGGTGGGGGTTCAAATGGAATAGGTGGGTGGCCACAAATATACACCTAGATGATTAGAGCATCAAAACAGCTCCAAAAGTTCATAACTTGAAAAACTGCTAAAAATAGTAAGTTGTGTTGAAATTAAAAAACAGAAAGAACTGGTGGTGTGGGTCCAAATGAAATAGCTGGGTGGCCACCTATATCCACATGGATCATCAAACAGTGTTTCCCATTGTCTCCTACCCTCTTTGGTTTATATATCGACAACCTTGAAGAGTGGCTAAATGTGCAAGGGGGTGACAATATCCATTTGGGAAGGTTTGTTATAAGGCTTCTTTTATATGAAGATGACCTTATGACAGCATATTTTATAATTGTGGAAGAATTATGGAAGAATTTTGAGGAAACATTCTCGAAGAAGTATGAGGAAACATTCTTGAAGAAGTTGTGGATTAAAAATACCTTGGAATTGACGTCAATGGAAATCTAAGATGGGATGGATGTAGAAAGAAAATAACTTTTGGGGGTTTGAAAGCATTATATTCTTTTCAAAATAAGTGTAGATAGGGAGATTTATGCAACTTGAAAACCTCTCTAACTCTTTTTGACATTTTAATGATTTTGGTGATTCTCTACGGTTCTGAACCATGGGCCAGTAGTACGTCCGACATTTAGTGGAAACAAGAAAATTCAAAAGCGTTTGATTAAAAAAAACTCAAAATTAAAAGCATGGTTCCTTATGCTATATTTTTAAGTGAAACACGGGCTTCTCCTATTGAAGTAATAGCTATGGTGTGGATCATAAGGTATTTAAAAAAAAAATGAGAAAATGGAAGAGGCAATATGGCCTAAGTTTGTGTTTAATGACATAATGGGCACAAGAAAGGAGACTTGGATTCGACAAACTAACAAATAGATTATAAAATGAGGTGTTTTCTTGAGATGTGTCCCACAAACAGTAAAGAGATAAAGACTTCTTTTATCGATAAGTTCAACAAAGGTACTTGGGAGAAGGAGCTAGGGAGAAAGAAAAAGTATTATATTGAAGAGTTTAATCCCAATCATAATCACCATAAAAAGGCGTATATAGGGTCCAATATTTCTTGGAGAGCCAAAATTATTATTGCTCAAATAAGGACTAATTTGCATCAACTCCATTGTGAAACATGGTGCTGGAAAAGGCCAAAAGTAATGTGGGAGGAAAGAGTATGTTTTTTTTTCTCTTCTAGAAAAATGGGAACAAAAAACAATTTCATTTTAGAATGTGAGGCCTTCAAAGACAACAAGGAAAGTTATGTAGATATTTCGGCAACTATCCCTTGGGATATTCTATTTAGCGTGGGCTTTGTCGAAAAGTTGTGAGAGTTTATTGTGAAATTTCATAGGAAAAGGGAAGAATACAAGACCAAGATAGAGAAGCAATTTGTCCCATAGGCTATATTAGCCTCGTGGACATTAAAATAAATTCTTCTTGTACCATTTGATAATAATTTATTATAATGTTTTCATTAATTAACAACGATGCTCGCTATTACTACTTTCTATCTATGAATGTGGATTGAATGTGGATTGAATGTGGATTGACTCTCCTGATTGGGTAGTGGTCCATTTGACTAATGATCCATAAGGGGGTAGACTTCCATAAGGGAAAAATACTAATCGTCCTACTAGATACATTTAATTACTTATAAGAAATTTATCTCATAAGAAATTTATTGCATTGAGATGGTCTCTACAACTTATTATAAGATGTGTTGACATTAAATGTTAAAAGTTAGAAAATAAAGATTAAATGTAAACATTTTAATTTTAATTTTTTGTTTATTTTTTTTTTTTTTTTTTTTTTTTTTTTTAATTGTAACTGTGTTTTTATTAATCATAATATAATACCATGGCTTATCAATATCACATGCCCAAAAACAATAACTCGTTTTAAAATCAAAATATTTTATAAATATTTTATTTCAATTTAATTTTGTAACATGTATTTAAATTAAAACTTAATACTTACAATATAACAGATTCTTAACCATGGATATCAACCCATATTTTACAACAGTTATTATTAACTTGTGAATAGGCTTTGTTAGAATACCATGGGCAAGTAACATGGCTTATCAATGCCACTTGCCCGAAACCTATAACTTATTTCAAAATCAAAATATACTATAAATATTTTATTTTTGCACGAGAGGCATTGTGAGCCCACTATGGTAGAGATGTTGTAATGTAATGCTTAACATTTTGATGAAGTCAAATCACGCAAAAATAAAATAAAATAATAATGTAATGTAAATATTTTAACTCCGTTAAAATAAAATAAATGAAATAAAAATAACCCTATAAAAACAAAATAATAACTAAAATAAAAAAGGCCCATGGTATTGAGAACCCATGGTATTGGTCCATGGTATTCAAATGGAATGTAGCCTATTTAAAGGGGGGAATTAAACCAATTTATTTTCATGTTTACTTGAGATCTACCAAATTCCAAGAGAAATAAAACCTCTTCATAAGAAAACTTCTCACTGAGCTCGATAGATCCAGAATTAAGATGGTAATTTTATTTTATAAAACTTTTTAGAGTAAATCTAAATTCAAAAAAATATATAGGAGATGGTGTAATGGTGTAAATATTTATAAACATTTACATGTGAGCTCATTTTAAAAAGAATAAAAATTTAAAAATAATTCATTGAGTATTCACGACCTTATATGTAGATATATTGTAATATCGTGTAATAAAATAAAATTGAAATTATATTAAAAGTAAAATAAAATAATTAATTATGATTGTTATCAAAGTTGATCAAATTACAGCAAAATAAAAAATTTATAACGATAGTTATAATTATAATTAATAATAAAACTATTAACTACAAATCTACCAAACTTGTGTGGAGTCAAATCTCTAGAAATACAAATTTTATTTACAGTGAAAAGAGATATTGACTCTTTTTCACAATCCGTTGATATGAAGTTAAGATAAACCTTATCTAATCTGAATTAAAATTCAAAATTAGTAACTATGTTAAAACCTCATTGATTTACAGATGAAATAGTCAAATGGTAGTACCATTGTCGGCTTTATACAATCAGAATAAGTGAATGTGGATGTTTATGTATATATAATTCAAAGATCTATTCAAAACAACAATGCAGATCTATTGCTTCATATTTATTTATCACATCTCTTGACAAAACATCATATCACTTTGTTGAACATTGTATAATATTTGAGTTATGTCACTTGGAAAGAATGGAAGAAGGTAACATAAGAAATTATCCAAATAGTTCTTAGTATTTTGGAAGAGAAACTGTTCTCGGTATTCTGATAGACGTCGAACGTGCACTAATTGCAGCAGAGGCAACAACCACTAATGTAGATCATGAGGATTCCGTGTCTGGTGAAGATGTAGATGTTGAGCATTTGGTGTCCAGCGTGACTATCGGTAGAAGGGAATTGCATAATATAATGGAATTCCAAGATATTGGTACAAGGGAATTGCTGGATGTCACAAAGAATGTTAGTGTACATGAGTTGGACGAAGAGTGGCTAGAAGAGAGCATAGATTGGACGAGAGGCAGAAATGAAGATACTGAAAATGAGGAGAGTGATGAAGACTATCAGGTAACACTTAGGTTGGCAGAGCATGTAATCATTAGTTCATGCACATCTTGATCCCTTTGTTGCCACAACATGGTCCATTGGATATATTTTTCCTCATAGCTCCCCACAGGGTAATATTGTTCCTTGATGTCATCTCGGAACGAATTCCAAGTGGGTGTGGCCGAGAACAAAGAGGGTTCCCTCTCGTCCCTTTAGTCACAGTTTTTTTCCCATGAGTCTTTGACATGGGGGATGGCTTTTAGGAGTGCAAAAATAATATTTTCTCGGTTAGAGAAAATATGGACGGAGAAATACCCTTCAAGCAAATTCAACCATCTATATACGACATCTGCATCTATCTAGCCTTAAAATACATGAATGTTGAAGTTGACCTATACCTTAAAAGGAGTGACACCTACAGAGTGGCTGGAGGATGTAGATGTGCCGCCCGTTGGCAGTTGTTGAAGGATCTGGGCAAAGTTATCCATCATTGCATTCCTTTGTTTCTGGAGGGCTTCCTTAAGAAATATTTTTATAGGATCTCTTGCTTCGTCATATTTTTTTTCTTCCGCCATGAAGGTCTTCGGGGTTTGCAAGGTGGACCTTGCAAGGGTTTAGCTAGATCGAGCCCTAACTCCTTATACCCAGACCCTGTTGGGGACATGAAAAGAAAAACAAAGAAAGAGCATACTGCTATGGTACCACTAATCTATATTTATGCAGGAATGTAATAAAATATAGAAATAGACATAAACACGGAGATGCAATGGAAATAAAACTGCATTTCATTAATAACAAATGACTAAAATATTCTTACAAACATAATGGAAATAAATTAGTTATGGCATTGGTAGCTTATCTTTGAGAATATATGTGGAAACTACACACCTTTTAATTGTGTTATAATTAGGCTCGAAGGCCTTTTTATTGTTGAGAAAAAATAGAACACCCTAAACATCCAAAAACCTAACCCCAGGAGATAAAGCGCCAAAACTATGGGCCACGTTTGGGTAAATTGGTATATCAATCTTGCCAGGGATGTAACTTTGGCAGACAATCTTCTTTTGATGCGCTCAATACCTCGTTAGAAAGATAAATATGGGGAATATATCTTTTGATTAATTATATTAATGGTTCTCCTCGCTTTCCCAAAAATACGTCATTTATGGCCTCAAAATGGCTCCGAAAGTTCAAGACCCAAAAAACCGCTAAAAATAGTAAGTTGTGTTGAAAATGAAAAACTAAAAGAATCGATGGTGGGGGTTCAAATGGAATAGGTGGGTGTCCACCAATATACACTTGGATGATTAGGGCCTCAACACGGCTTTGGAATTTCATAACCTGAAAAACTGCGAAAAATAGTGAGTTGTGTTGAAATTGAAAAACTGAAAGAACTCATGGTGCAGATCTAAATGGAATGGGTGGGTGGCCACCAATATCCACCTTGATAATCAAACAATGTTTCCCATTTTCTCCTACCCACTTTGTTTGAAGAGTGGATAAATTTGCAAGGGGGTGTCAGTATCCATTTGGGAAAGCTTGTTATAAATCTTTTTTTATATGCAGATGACCTTATTCTGATTTCTAGATATTCTCTTGGTTTGCAAGAGAACTTACCTTCCCTTGAGAACTTTTGTAGAAATGTGGGGATGCAAGTCAATACAATCAAAACGAAAGTAGTGGTTTTCTATACCAAAATAAAACTTAACGAGCATAAGTTGTACTTTGAAGGAAACATTTTGGAATAAGTTACAGATTAAAAATACCTCGGAATTGACTTCAACATAAATCTAAGATGGGATGGATGTAGAAAAAAAATAACTTTTGGGGGTTTGAAAGAATTATATGCTTTTCAAAATAAGTGTAGATAGGGAGTGTTATACGACTTGAAAATCTCTCTAACTCTTTCTGGCTTTTTAATGATTCTGGTGATTCTCTACGATTGTGAATCGTGGGCTAGCAATAAATGCGACATGCTATGGAAGCAAATTAAGAAAATTCAAAACTGTTAGATTAAAAAAAAACTCAAAATTAAAAGTCTAGTTCCTTATGCTATATTTTGAAGTGAAAAACAAGATGCTCATATTGAAGTAATAACTATGGTGCAGGTCATAAGGTATTTGAAAAAAATTGAGAAAATGGAAGATGCAAGATGGCCTAAGGTTGTGTTTAATGACACATTGGGCACAAGAAAGAAGACTTGGATTCAGAAAAATAAAAAATGGATTGGAAATTGGGTTATTTTCTTCAGATGTGTCCCACAAACAGTAAAGAGATAAAAGTTTTTTTTCTTGATAAGTTCCACAAAGGTACTTGGGAGAAAGAGCCAGGGAGAAAAAAAAAGTATTATATTGAAGAGTTTAATCCCAATCATAACCATCATCAAAAAGCATATATAGGGACCAATATTTCTTGGAGAGCCAAAATTATTATTGCCTAAATAAGGATTAATTTGAATAAACTCCATTGTGAAATTTGGCACCAAAAAAGGCCAAAAGAAATGTGGGAGGAAAGTGTATGTATTTTTTGTTGTTCTGGAAAAATGGGAATAGAAAATAATTTCATTTTAAAATGTGAGGCCTTCAAAGACAACAAGGAAAGCTATGCGGATATTTTGGCAGCTATTCCTTGGGATATTCTATTTAGCATGGGCTTTGTCAAAAAGTTGTGAGAGTTTATTGTGAAACTTCATAGAAAAAGGGAAGAATACAAGAGCAAGATAGAGAAGTAATTTGTCCCATAGGCTATATTTAGCCTTGTGGACATTAAAATAACTTCTTCTTCCTGTACTATTTCATAATAATCTATTATAATGTATTTATTAATCAACAAGGGTGCTCTCTATTATTAGTTGCTATCTATGAATGTGGATTGACTCTCCTCATTGGGTAGTGATCCATTTGACTAATGATCCATAAGGGAGTAGACTTCCATAAGGGAAAAATACTCATCATCTTACTAAATACATTTAATCACTTATAAGCAATTTATCTCATAAGAAATTTATTGCATTTAGATGAGCTCTATAACTTATTATAAGATGTGTTTACATTACATGTTAAAAAGTTAGAGAATAAAGATTAAATGTAAACATTTTAAAATTATTATTATTTTTTATTATATTTTTTTTTTATTACTAATCATAATATACATATCGCATTAAAATAAGTGCATTGTTAAGGTGTCCTTGGGATATATATAAATTAAAATCAATTTTAGCATATAAATTAAAATAATTATTGTGCAACTATATTTTAATTTAATCGATAAGCTCATCAAAGTTTCATATTGACAATATAACTAGATTCCTAACTAGGAATATTCACGAGCATTTTACCATGGAATTGTAATAGGATTTATTACCATATCATGGGCCAATACCATGGCTTTTCAATATCACATGCCCAAAAACAGTAACTCATTTTAAATCAAAATATTTTGTAAATATTTTATTTTAATTTAATTTTGTAACATGTATTTAAATTAAAACTTAATGCTTACAATAAACCCAATAGAACAAGATTCTTAACCATGGATATTAACCCATATTTTACAATAGTCATTATTAACTTGTAAATAGGCTTTGTAAAATACCATGGACAAGTAACATGGCTTATCAATACCACTTGCCTGAAACCTATAATTTATTTCAAAATTAAAATATTTTATTTTTGCACCAGAGGCGCAGTGAGCCCACTATGGTAGAGATGTTGTAATGCAATGGTTAACATTTTTACAAGTCAGATTACATAAAAATAAATTAAAATAAAATAATAAGGTAATGTAAATATTTTAACTAGGTTAAAATAAAATAAAATAAAAATAACCCTATAAAAACAAAATAATAATTAAAATAAAAATGGTCCATGGTATTGAGAACCCATGGTATTGATCCATGGTATTCATATGGAATGTAGCCTATTTAAAGGGGGGAATTAAACCAACTTAGATTCATCTTTACTCTAGATTTACCAAATTCCAAGAGGGATCAAACCTCTTCATAAGAAAACTTCCCTCTGAACATGGTAGGTTGGGAATTAAGATGGTAGTTTTATTTTATTACACATTGTAGAGTAAATCTAAATTCAAAATGGTATATAGGAAATGGTGTAGTGGGGTAAATGTTTATAAACATTTACATGTGGGGTCATTTTAAAAATAATAAAAATTTAAAAATAATTCATTGGGCATTCTCAACTTTATATGTAGATATATTGTAATGTCCTATTATAAAATAAAATTGAAATTATATTAAAAATAAAATAAAATAATTAATTATGATTATTATTAAAGTTGAGCAGATTAAAAAAAAATAAAAATTAATAATTAATATTTATAATGATAGTTATAATTATAATTAATAATAAAACTATTAACTACAAATCTACCAAACTTGTGTGGAGTTAAATCTCTAAAAAATACAAATTTTATTTAAAGTGAAAAGAGATATTGACCCTTCGTTCTTCACAATGAGTTGATATGAAGTTAAAATAAACCTTGCCTAATCCAAATTAGAATTCAAACTTAATAAACTATGTTAAAAACCCATTAATTTACAAATGAAATAGTCAAATGGCAGAACTATTGTCGGCTTTATACCATCAAAATAAGTTAATGTGAATGTTTATGTATACATAATTCAAAGATCTATTCAAAACAACAATCCAGATCTATCGCTTCATATTTCTTTATCAGATCTCTAGACGCGCGGGAAACTTCATATCTCTTTGTTGAAAATTGTGTAGTATTTAAGTTAGGTCATTGGTAAAGAATGGAAGAAGGTAACATAAGAAATGATACAAACCGTTCTCAGAATTTTACTTCATATCTCTTTGTTGAAAATTGTATAGTATTTAAGTTAGGTCATTGGTAATGAATGGAAGAAGGTAACATAAGAAATGATACAAACCGCTCTCAGAATTTTGGCAGAGAAACGGTTCTCGGTATTCTGAGAGACGTGGAACCCGCGCTAATCGCAGCAGAGGCAACAACCACTAATGTACATCATGAGGATTCAGTGTCTGGTGAAGATGTAGATGCTGAGCATTTGGTGTCCAGCGTCACTATTGGTAGAAGGGAATTGCAGAATATAACGGAATTCCAGGATACTGGTACAAGGGAATTGCTGGATGTCACAGAGAATGTTAGTGTACTTGAGTTGGACGAAGAGTGGCTGGAAGAGAGCATAGATCGGAGGAGAGGCAGAAACGAAGATACTGAAAATGAGGATAGTGGTGAAGACTATATGGTAACGCTTAGGTTGGCGGAGAATGTAATCGTCCTCAGATATATAGAGGATTTTCGCCCACACAACGTCGATGAACTCTTTTATTTCGTTAGAATTCAAATTATTTGGAATTCGAAATTCACGTGGCGTGAGATCAAACAGCATCTGGAGAATGATACATATCAATTCAATTTCAAATATGAAGAAGTCCGTATTGGCCTCATTGACTCTTCATACGACTTAGGAGAAGAGGAAGACGACTCAGAAGAAGATGAAAGAGGAGAAAGTGTGGGTAAATAGCAGTGTTCATGCAGCACTTGATGCGTTTCGCTCAGTTATATTAAGTTGCCAAGAAAACGAAAGTGAGAATGCGGTAACCTGAACATTTCTAAATTGATGAGATTGTTTATTGACTTGAGAATCCAATTATGTGTTGGAGTTGAATATTTGTGTGAGGTGAGGAGGTATTTTTTTGATCGTTTACTCATTTCCTTTGTCCCCATGGAAATTAAATCAAAACATGAAGGTTATGTAAGAATCCAACGACAAATGAAATGTTTGGTTTTTTGGTGGTGAACTTCAAATTTTGGTTCTTTACTCTAGGAAGGTTACATTTTACCAAACAAAACCTTGGACATAATTATTTAATGTACTTATTTTGGGAGATAAATATGTAGTTTAATTGTTGATTCACTTCAATGTTGAAGTAGTATGAAAGATATGGATCCTTCATTCAATATTTTCCATTGCAATATCAAATTCATGATATCTAAATATGTGTTGGATAAAGTTATCATTGATGTGAATGAGTAAACATTCTTGAAGAAGCCTTAGTTGAAGCAAGCTCTAATATTCTCTAAATAAAAAATTATATGATGGTGATAAAACCCTAGGTTCTTAGAAAAATCCCTATGTATCAAACAGTACAAATTAGTGGTATAATAATAAGTTTTTCATGGTAAAAATGGAAAAGGGATCTATTTTATGATTTGATATACCAAAATACTTGCATTCAATATGTTTTATCTCCACTAGGGTTGATTGGAACTAGGAATTATATTATACACATGGAATTGAATTCAGGGCTCTGCACATAGGAAACAAAACAAAACTTGAAGAAGCTAAAGTAGATTAGAAATTTGGATTGCAAGTTGTGGAGAATCAATGTGATTTTTTTGTAACCATCCATTCTACCTATGGAAGCATCTTAGAAGACATATGGAATTATTTCAAATTCTTCTACTATGTTGCAGACTTTTGGAAAGAGTAAAGTTTGGGAGAGGATTGCAACCTTGACACTAATTTTGAGATTGTTGAATATCTCTCAATTTGTACCTAATATCTAGATCAATATATAAAAAATTTCTTACAAGATATTGACTTGTTGGATACTTTGTGAATTATACAATGATCCTAATCTTCTCTTTTCAACATAACTAGTTAGAAGCATAGTCTTTGGATTATTTTACCTTCTTACTATTTGGAAGCTTTTTTTACAAAATTTTGTTGGAAGTTTCAGGAATAATTGAGCATACTTTCTAGGGGATTTTAATGACTTTTTTGTAAAAAATCTTGTGGGGCAATTTTGATTTGAAGGTAACCTTTGGAGCAGAATGTATACATTTATTATAGCCTGTAGAACAGAACTGCTGTGAAATAATTTCCTCTATCAAGTATCCTTTCATGAAAGTAGTCTTCACATCCACTTTACTAAATTTCCATCCAGTTTTTAGTGTTAAGGAAAAGAGAATGTGGATGATGGCTCAAGTTGCTGTAAGAGAACAAGTCTCATCATAATCAATGCCTTCTTTGTATGAAAATATTTTTTCCATGAGCCTTGATTTGTGCTTGTCAAGTGAGCCTTATAATTTGTACCTTTTCTTGTAGACCCACTTGCATCCAATTGGTTTAGTTCGAAATATAGCATCCACCGACTTCCATGTCCCATTATTAATAAGACCATCATACTTATCATGAAAAGTATATTATTCCAAAGGAATTTGGTTCAAAATTAGTTGATAAATTTAATTCGCAATCATTTGAAACAATTTTTTCATATACATCAACTAAATAATAAATATCTACATCACCTCTATTGATTTTTGAAGTATAGTTAATAAAATACTAATAATTACTTCAAATGATGTAGATCTTATTTCAACAATTCATGTTTATAATTAAGCAACTACACATTAGATATTCAACCATAAAACTACAATGACAGTACATATCATAATGCACAAAGGGAACACAATATTTACCCCAAAAAAACCCACTTGGCTGAAAAAACCAATAACCTTTTCTTAGTGAAATTTTTCATTTCAACAACACGTACATCTAATGAACCTAGTCAACTATAAGATCAAACTAACCAAAAATTTATACTCAAACATATTCAAGTACCCTTATATTCAACTCAAGGCACTTCAAACTTATTCACTTCAACCTAGGCCCTCTTTGATGTCCTTAAGCTGAATTTTGAACCCCTAGAATATTCCGAGAAACTCGACCTCCCTATAATTTTAGCATGCCCAAAATTCCAGGCTATAGAGAATGTTACCCATAAACTACCCAACATACTTCTCTGTGAATTCCTCTCTCATCTCAATAAATTTTTGCCCCACCTCGAGTTAATTATGGATCTTGAAGAAACTTATCACTTCCATTCCTAGATGTCCTCCTCACATGCCGTTCTCACAGTTCCCTTACCCACCAAGCATTTTGAAAGAAGACCCACAATGATAGGTATCATCATGCTAATTACCACAACCATAATCCTCATAAATATGTCATTATTAAAGCCTTCGTCACCCTACCCATTCAAATCTACTTCTCCCAATCCTTTCCCAAGGAAATAACACATCTCAATAAAGCTATTAAGTCTAATGGTGACTTAAACGCCCATATGATCAAAGCCTTCCATTCTCATCTCCATCCATGCCCTAAAAGCTACCAATGCACCCCTCCCTTAGCCAAAGTTACCCTTCCTTAAATTTAAGTAGTTAGTGATCAATTATCTAAGATCCTTTCTTAAAAGAACATAAAAAACTTTCTCAAACCCAATAAAATTGCCAACTCGCTCTTTAGAACAACCAAGGATAAACATGACCCTATGACAAGTCTAGGAGCCTATGAAATCTCCTTATCGGGCAAAAGGTCTTACATAGGACAAACGAGAAGGTCCTTCAAAGCCCGAGTGAAAGAACACATGGGTGATACCATCGACAATAGCACTTCAAAATCTGCCATTGTTGAACACTCCCATTCTACCAAACATCTTATTTATTTTGACAAGACCAAAGTCTTAGCTTCTACCCCATTTAAAGCCTGCTGGGTCATTAGAGAAGACCTTGAAATAAAAAAGCATCCTAACAATTCTAATCATGATCATGGTTATCATTTAAGCTAGTACTCGCAACCCTCCACCTATTTCTTATCATTTGAGCATGGTTCTTATAATTCAAAATCCAAGTCTCCCTAATCTTCCCTTCCCCTTAACAATATTCCTTCCCCATTACCTTAGATAATTCTTCCCTTAATTAATATTTTTATATGTATATTTCTATATTTCTATATTTTTGTTTAGTATGTTTCCTAATGAAAAATCCTTCCCCTTTTTCAATAATCTAAATTATATTGATTTCCTTTACTCATTAAAAATTTGTACTTTCAACAAACTCTACATCATAAATTTCAGATTCAACTTACTTTACATCAAAAATTTAATATATTCCTTTCTTTGATCTTACTTTAGAGATTTCTGCCTATATTAATAAAGACCCTTCGTTAATACATATATTTATAATTCTCATTTTACTGTTTACCCCCTTTTTTAACTTTTATCAAGGATCATGTAATTTTTAATTATAATTTTATTTTATTCTAATTTCAATTTGAAAAACTATTTATTTCTATTCTTCTTACCTTAGTTAACTAATAATCAATGATTACTCCAATTAAAAATATTTTAGTAAATGTTTTATTTAATTATTTAATTTAGTCAAACTTTTCATTTTTTCTAACTTTTTTTTTCAAGTTTTATTCAACATTTATATAAAATTAATTAATTCCAAAGGTTAATTCCATTTTATCCCCCTTTTATCGAATTATGTACAAATAATTTTAAGAAAAATCTATTTATTTAATTCTTTATAAAATCCTCAAATATCTCCAATAATAATTAGTTTCTTTTTCTAGTCAAATGTCTCAATGTTCCCTTTGGATTCCAATTCTCTAACCACTAATTTTTCCATTCCCTATATATATATTATGGTCAAGCACTATTCCTATCATTAGTTAAGCTTATTTCCCCTGAAGATGGTTGAATTTTCAACCAAAACTTCAGGACTTTCGAGAAACATACATAGGTTTCCAAAAGTTTTGAACACCATTATATAATACTATGATAAAATTTCCACCTTCAATGACAATATGGTAAGGGTTTGCATCTGCTTCACTTTTGGTGAAGCCCAACCTAATGAAATAGTTTTCAATCTTCATGTACCAAGCATGTGGTGCTTATTTCACTCCATACAACACTAGCTTGACTATGCACACATGCAACTCTTGGTTGAAAGTCTCAAATCCTTCCAGCTGATCTATGTGCACCTTTCCCTTAATAAATCCATTGAGGAATGTTGTCTTTATATCCATGAGATGTATATTCCATCTCATATGCTTTCAAAGTGAAATAATAGACCTAATTAAAGAGTACCTTTATACTAGAGCAAAGGTATCCTTGTAATCTACTCGGTGTACCTGAGAGAACCCCTTTGCCACAAATCTAGCCTTGTATCTCTCGACACTCCTATCTCATGCTTGCTTCACCTTTTAGATCCACTGCATCCTACAACCAAATTGTCCTTCAGTCTCGGGACAACTTCCAATGCATTTTTCCTCATAATTGAGTCACCTCCTCAACCATGGCATCAACCCATACTGGTTGCTCCACTACTTCCTTGAATAATTATGGTTCAGTCTCTACACTCTCTCTCATAAGATCCATGTAGCCAATGTATTTATCTTGGGACCTTCTCTACCTACACTATGATGTTGGCGCTCCCACATCCTCTCTACCATCATACATCAATATTTAAGCCTCTCTAATACACTTCCTTCCATATGTATTTTCCTTTCCATGGAGATTTGAGACAATATTATCTTGAAAACTTTCCAATAGAATCCTTCTTGTATTTTATATGTTCTTCTTCCATGCCACTAGTTCTTCAGAATCTATTGTTTAATGCTTAGGAAAATCATTTTCTATGAATTACTTTAGCCCGTTATCTTCCAAAACTACTTCCATTTTTTCTCTCTAGGGTATGTAATTTCAACTACCATCAAGGAAATATTTGAGTCTCAATCCAGAGAAAGAAATATCGATTGTTGCTGGCCATGAAGTGTAGACCTACAAATTTGATTCACCTACACAAAACAAACTCATATTCTTCTCTTCTAGACTAATTACTATTTTAATACCATGTATATTCAAATTATAATTTTAATATGGTAAAACATTAAACCTAAATATACTCTACCAATTTTGGAAATGAATTTAGATCTTGAAATCAAAAAACATGAAAGAGAAAGAATTTTAATTTCAGAAGAAAAATATTTTCCTAGGGAAAGACTCCATTAAAAACCCTACTATCTGTATATTTCATAACCGAAAGAATAAGAGAATATTAAAATTATTTTCCCATGTTCTTATATCACTAATGTTTGAGGTATTCCTTGGGGATCGATCCTAGGTGTTTCATTGTTTGCAAGGTTTTTTCTTTTTCTTTTTTCCCTTCTTAAATCTTGACATCAGATCTTCGAAGGAATCTAACATTCACATTCAATGGAGTGCACCAGGTTTAAAATTTCACTTGTGATTCATTTGATCATATCTACCATGTTCATTATGTCCTCTATGACAGAGCCAAAACATTCTCCTTCTCCTTTACTCGAACTTGAAGTCGAGGGAGCTCCCATTTCCTTCACTCGTGTAATGGCTTCACCGCTCTCTTTTGTATCAGTGCATAACTCTCTTGGTTGGGATGATAAGTGGTAAATTATTAGGGTTTCAAGAGGTAGATGTTGATATCTTAGTATTTTCATAGCGAACCGTGAGAGACATGGAAGCCGCAATAAATTGAATAGAGGCAACAACCACTGAAATGTTCCAAAGAAAATATGTAGATGTTTAGCATTTCGTGTCGAGTGTGACTCTTAATATAATATAATTCTAGAATATTTGGAAGAGAGCGATGAAAGAAAAGAGACATAGAGAGAAAGAGGGACTCATAGGGGAGAAATGGAGAGAGAGGAGAGGGGAGAAGACATAAAAGAAGACATGAGAGATATATGGAGAGAAGGGGAGGAAAGAGAGGGAGGAAAAAATATGAAGGGGGGAGAGAGATTGAGAGAGGGAGGGAGATATTGAAAAGGTTGAAGAGAGAGAGAGAGAAAGAGTTGGGGGGGAGTAAGAGATAGAGAGATGTGGGGAGAGAGAGAGGGAGGTGGGATCGAAAGGGAGAGAGATGAAGGAATAGAAAGACGACTCAAGAGAGAGAAGGGAAGAAGAAATACATAGAGGGATAAAGGTGGAGAGAGAGAAAGAGAGTAAGAAGGGAGAAATGGAGACAGAGTGAGACAGGAAAACAAGAGGCTAGGGAGAGAGGGAGAGAAGGGAAAGGGAGAGAGACACATAGAATGGGAAGAGAGACAGAGGGAGACAAAGAGAGATAGTTGTAGAGAAATAGAGTATGTATGTTCATGGAGTGAGATAGATGGAATAAGAAAGCTACACATAGATGCAAATATAGGTATTATATAGTATTGTATAACCATCCTAGCTCCATATTAACCCCAGATCTATCAAGGGTTGAGATGGACCAAATGTTTGGAGGTGCAATCCGTTCATCTAGTATCACACTCAAAAAAGAGGTGTCACCTAGATGGATTAGATCCCTTTGAGTGCTTGATATATCTTGGATTAAGATGGATATAGGCTGATTAATTAGTAAATATGGTAGTATAAACTGATATTAAGAAAGAAAAAGACCGATTTCATGGTTTCAAGGAGAGAAGAACTAATATTCCTTGGAAAAAATAACTCCAAATTATTTTGGAAGGAGCTTCAACTGATAAAGATGAAAATTGAAAACAATATTAAAACTTATAAATGGTTTGACTATGCAAGACAAATTTATGAGTAGGATTTCAAGGTTGACCCTCCCCCTTTGGTCAACATTGATAAGAAAATCTTCACAGTGCAAGAGGTAGATATGGGCATCAAGAATTTAGGAGTTGGAAAAGAAAAAGATGTATTTTAACTCGAAGGAGAGTCTAAAGTGGGGCTTAAAATTTCTTTCACATCACATTTAAACAATATTCAACATCATCATACAATAGCGCTTCCCCACTGATTGGACAACTAGTTTTGTAATCGTTATTTTCAAGAGTGCAGATCTTATTTCAACAATTCATGTTTATCATTAAGAAATTACACTTTATATATTCAACCGTAAAACTAAAATGACAATAAATATCATAATTCACAAAGAGAACACAATATTTATGCTAAAAAAACCTTCTTGTCCAAAAAACCCAACAACCGTTTCTTAGTGAAATTCTTAATTTCAATAATAGATGCATCTAATGAACCTAGTCAAATTTGAGATCAAACTAACCAAAAAGTTATAATAAAACCTATTCAAGTATCCCCATATTCAATTCAAGTCAATTCAAACTTATTCACTTCAACATAGGCCCTCTTTGATGTCCTTAAGCCAAATCTTGAGCTCCTAGAATATTATAAGAAACTCGGCCTCCCTACAATTTCAGCATGCCCAAAATTCCGGGCTGTAGAGAATGTTACCCATAAACTACCCAACATACTTGTCCATGAATTACTCTCTCATCTCAATAAAGGTTTCCCCCACCTCGAGCTTGCTATGGATCTTGAAGAGTGCTTATCCCTTCCATTCCTTGATTTCCTTGTCTCATGCATTTCTCACGGTTCCCTTACCCACCAAGTATTTTGAAATAATACCCACACTGATAGGTATCATCATGCTAATTACCACAACCATAATCCTCATAAATATTTCATTCGTAAAGCCTCATCACCCTACCCATTCAAATATACTCCTCCCAAACCTTTCCCAAGGAAATAACACATCTCAATAAAGCTCTTAAGTCTAATGGTCACTCAAATGCCCATATGACCAAAGCCTTCCATTCTCGCATCCAACCCTGCCCTAAAAACTACCAATGCACCCCTCCCTAAGCCAAATTTACCCTTCCTTATATTCAAGTAGTTATGGATCAATTATCTAAGATCCTTTCTTAAAAGAACATAAAAATATTTCTCAAACCCAATAAAACCGTCAACCTGGTCTTTAGAAAAACCAAGGATAAACATGGCCCTATGACACGTCTGAGAGTCTATGAAATCTCCTTATCATGTAGAAGGTCTTACATAGGACAAACGATAAGGTCCTTCAAAGATGGACTGAAAGAACACATGGGTGATACCATCCACAACCGCACTTCAAAATCTACCATTGTTGAACACTCCCATTCTACAAAAAACCTTATTTTTTTTTACAAGACCAAAATCTTAGCTTCTGCCCCATTTCACACCAACTGGGTCATTAGAGAAGCCTTTGAAATTAAAAAAAATCCTATAAACATTTTTAATCATGATGATGGTTATCATTTACGCTATTCCTCGCAACCCACCACCTATTTCTTATCATTTAAGCACGGTTCTTATAATTCAAAGTCCAACTCTCCCTAATCTTCCCTTCTCCTTAACAATATTCCTTCCCCATTACCTTGGAGAATTCTTCCCTTAATAAATATTTTTATATTTATATTTCTATATTTCTATATTTTTGTTTACTATTTTTCCTTATGAAAAATCCTTCCCCCTTTTCCAATAATCTAAATTATATTGATTTCCTTTACCGATTAAAAATGTTTACTTTAACCAAAATCTACATCAAAAATTTTAGATTCAACTTACTTTACATCAAAAATTTAATATATTCCTTCCTCTCATATTATTTTAGATATTTCTGCCTATATTAACAAAACAATTTGTTAATACAAATATTTATAATTCTCATTTTATTTTTTCCTCTTTTTTTGAGCTTTTATCAAAGATTATGTAATTTTTAATTCTAATTTTATTTTATTATAATTTTTATTTGAGTAACAATTTATTTCTATTATTCTCACCTTAGTTAACTAATAATCAATGATTACTCCAATAACAAATATTTTAGTGAATGTTTTATTTAATTATTTAATTTAGTCAAACTTTTCATTTTTCTAACCTCGTTTATTTCATTTTTTATTCAACGTTCATATAAAATTAAATAATTCAAAAGGTTAATTCCATTTTATCCCCCCCTTTATCGAATTGTGTGCAAATAATTTTAAGAAAAATCTATTTATTTAATTCTTTATAAAATCCTCAAATATCTCCCATAATAATTAGTTTCTTTTTCTAGTCAAATGTCTCAATGTTCCCTTTAGTGTCCAATTTTCTAACGACTAATTTTTCCATTCCCTACATATAGTTTATGGTCAAGAACTATTCCTATCATCAGTTAAGCTTCTTTCCCTTATAGAAGGTTGAATTTTCAACCAAAACTTCAGGCCTTTAGATAAACATACACAGGTTTCCAGAAGTTTTGAACACCATTATATAATACTATGATAAAAATTTCACGTTCAACCACAATATGGTAAAGCTTTACATCTGCTTCAGTTTTGGTGAAGCCCAACCCGATGAAATAGTTTTCGATCTTCATGTAGCAAGCTTGTGGTGCTTGTTTCACTCCATACAACACTCTCTTGAGTATGCACACATGCAACTCTCTGTTGAAGGTCTCAAATCCTTCCGGCTGGTCTATGTACACCTTTTCCTTAATCAATGCGTTGAGGAATGTTGTCTTTACATCCATGAGATGTATAGACTATCTCATCTACATTCAAAGTGCAAGAATATATTGAATTGAAGATTACCTTTATACTATAGCAAAGGTATCCTTGTAATATACTCGTTGTACCTAACAGAACCCCTTTGCCACAAACCTAGCATTGTATTTCTCCACACTTCCATCTGGTGCTTGCTTCACCTTCTAGATCCACTGGATCCTACAACCAAATTTTCCTTCAGTCTTGGGACAACTTCAAATGCATTGCTTCTCATAATGGATTCACCTCCTCAACCATGGCATCAACCCATAGTGGTTGCTCCACTACTTCCTCGAATGATGATGGTTTATTCTCTACACTCTCTCTAATAAGAGTCATGTAGCCAATGTATTTATCTTGGGAACTTCTCTACCTACACTATGATGTGGGTGCTCCCACATCCTCTCTAGCATCATGCATCAATATGTAAGCCTCTCTAATACGATTCCTTCCATATGTACCTTCTTTTCCATGGAGGTTTGAGACAATATTATCTCGAACACTTTCCAATAGAATCCTTCTTGCATTTTATATGTTCTTTTTCCATGCCTCTAGATCTTGAGAATCTATTGTCTAATGTTTAGGAATATCATTGTCTATGAATTCCTTTAACCCATTTTCTTCCAAAACTACTCCCATTATGTCTCTCCAAGGTCTGTAATTTTAACTACCGTCAAGGGTATATTCAAGTCTCAATCCAAAGAAAGACATCCTGATCCTGCTACCAACCATGAAATGTAAACCTACAAATTTGATTCACCTACACAAAACAAATTCGTATTCTTCTCTTCTAGACTTATTCCTATCTCAATACCATGTATATTCAAATTATAATTGTAATATGGTTAACATTATACCTAAATATACTCTACTAATTTTCTAAACCAATTTAGATCTTGAATTCCAAAAACATGAAAGAGAAAGAATTCTATTTTCACAAGAAAAATATTTTCCTAGGGAAAGCCTTAGTTAAAAACCTACTATCTGTATATTGCATAAGTGAGAATATTAAAATTATTTTCCCATGTTCTTATATCTCCAATATTTTAGGTATTCCTTGGGGATCGATCCTAGGTGTTTCATTATTTGCAAGGTTTTTTATTTTTCTTTTTTTCCCTTTTTAAATCTTGATGTTGGATCTTCGAGGGAATCTAAAATTCACATTCAGTGGAGTCCACAAGCTTATAATTTCACTTGTGATTCATCTGGTCATATCTTCCATGTTTATTATGTCCTCTATGATAGAGCCAAAACATTCTCCTTCTCCTTTACTCGAACTTGCGGTTGAGGGAGCTTCCATTTCCTTCACTCTTGTAATGGCTTCACTGCTCCTTTTTGTATCAATGCATCACTCTCTTGGCTGGGATGATAAGTGGTAAATTCTTAGGGTTTCAAGAGGAAAATGTTGATATCTCAGTTTCTCACAAGGAACTATGAGAGACGTGGAACCCGCAATAAAGGAAATAGAGGCAACAACCGCTAAAAGGATCCAAAGCAAATATGTAGATGTTTAGCATTTGGTTTCAAGTGTGACTCTTAATATAATATAATTATAGAATATTGGAAAGAGCACGAGGAAATAAAAGAGACATAAATAGAAAGAGGGATTGATAAGGGATAAATGGAGAGAGAGGATAGGAGAGAATACATAAAATAATACATGAGAGATATATGGAGAGAAGGGGAAGAGAGAGAGGGAGGAAAAAATATCAAGGGGGGAGAGAGATTGAGAGAGGGAGGGAGATATTGAAAAGGTTGAAGAGAGAGAGAGAGAGAGAAATAGTTGGGGGGGAGTAAGAGATATAGAGATGTGGGGAGAGAGAGAGGAAGGTGGGATCAAAAGGGAGAGAGATGAAGGAATAGAAAGACGACTCAAGAGAGAGAAGGGAAGAAGAGATACATAGAGGGATAAAGGTGGAGAGAGAGAAAGAGAGTAAGAAGGGAGAAATGGAGACAGAGTGAGACAGGAGAACAAGAGGCCAGGGAGAGAGGGAGAGAAGGGAAAGGGAGAGAGACACATAGAATGGGAAGAGAGATAGAGGGATACAAAGAGTGAGGGAGACAAAGAGAGATAGTTTTAGAGAAATATAGTATGTATGTTTTTGGAATGAGATAGAGGGAATAAGAAAGATACGCATAGATGAAAATATAGGTATTATATAGTATTGTATAACCATCCTACATCCATATTAACCCCGGATCTATCAAGGGTTGAGAGGGACCAAATATTTGGAGGTGAAATCCTTTCATCAAGTCTCACACTCAAAAAAGAGGTGTCACCTAGATGGATTAGATCCCTTTTAGTGTTTGATATATCTTGGATTAAGATGGATCTAGGCTGATTAATTAGTAAATATGGTAGTATAAATTGATATTAAGAAAGACAAAGACCGATTTCATGGTTTCAAGGAGAGAAGAACTAATATTCCTTGGAAAAAATAACTCTAAATTATTTTAGAAGGAGCTTCAACTGATAAATATGCAAACTGAAAACAATATTACAACTTCTAAATTGATTGACTATGCAAGACAACTTTATGAGCAGGATCCCAAGGTTGACCATCCTCCTTTGGTCAACATTGATATAAAACTATTCACAGTGCAAGAGGTACATATGGGCATCAATAAGTTAGGTGTTGGAAAAGAAAAATATGTATTTGAACTCCAAGGAGAGTCTAAAGTGGGGCTTAAAATTTATTTCACCTCACATTTAAACAATTTTCAACATCATCATACAACAATGCTTCCCCACTGATTGGACAACTAGTTTTGTAATACCTATTTTCAAGAGTGTTGATGTCAATAACCCTCCAACTCTATGACCATAATGATAAAACCCTTGTTTGAAGAGCTATTTGGAAGAAAGTTAAAAAATAAAATCATGAAGTGGGGAAAAGAAAGAGATAGATGTGCTAAAGCACAAGTAAGTTGTACACTTAACCATTCCACAGTTGATCATGGTATAACTTTAAGGCACATTATTGAGAGATCTTGGGATAAAAAGGAAGAAGTATTTTATTGCTTTGTTGATTTCAGAAAAGCCTTTGACACAGTTCCTAGGCATAAGGTTTGGCACAGAATGGAGGAACTTGGCTTTTTTACGCATTTGAGAGTAGTTGTGCATAGGGTGCATATGTGAAATTCAAAATTAAAATTTCAACAGGAATTTAGGAAAGTTTTAGAAGTGATATCGAGGTCAAATGATCAATATTTTTGCAAGAACACAATAAATTATATAAATAGATATCAACATATCGATGAAGTGGAAATAAAACTTCATTTCATTAATAAAAAATGACTGAAATATGCTTACAAACATAATGGAAATAAACTAGCTAGGGTGCTCATAGCTTATCTCTGAGAGGGGATGTGATGACTACAGGCCTTTGAACTATGTTACAATGAGGTTAAAAGGCCTATTGATTGTTGAGAAACAATAGAAAACCCTAAAAATACAAAAACCTAACCCTAGGAGATGAAGTGCCAAAAATGTTTGCTATGTTTGGGTAAATTGGTGCATCAATAATCCTAGGGACATAACTTTGGCACACGATCTTCATTTGATGCACTCAATATGTTGTTAGAAATATCTCTTTGAGTAATATAATGTTTGAGTGATAAACATCAGCCTCTCATCCATGTTGCTCTCAGTTTTCCCAAAAAAATGTCCTTTAGGGCCTTAAAACGACTCTAGAAGTTCAGTACCCGAAAGACTGCTAAAAATAGTAATTTGAGCTAAAAGTGAAAAATGAAAGAATTGATGGTGGGGGTTCAAATGGAATAGGTGGGTGTCCACCAATATCCACCTGGATCACTAGGGCCTCAAAATGGCTCCGGAATTTCATGAATCAGAAAACTGCTAAAAATAGTAAGTCGTGCTCAAACTGGAAAATTGAAAGAACTGATGGTGCAAGTCCAAATGGAATAGGTGGGTGGCCTCCAATATCCATCCAAATTATTCCTCCCTCATTAGGAAGCAATAGTCCCAATTGCATTAATTCCTCCATGAGAGGAAAATTATGCTAAACTTGGTATTGGATTTGTCAAGGATGTCGTGGATGTGTTGGTGGATGCACTGGATACGTTTAATAAATTTGGTTACCTCAGACTGTACATGTGTGGATTATCTCTGTGTAGTCGCATGAGTTATGGAAACATCACGCGGTGGTGTGCCTAGGGGTGAGATTAATGGAGTGCTTGTCTTGACACTTTACAACCTCTTTGGGTAAGGAGAAAATGTCCTTGTAGTCCTCTGCAATTTTGTCCATATGTTGTGGCCATGTAAGGGAGCCCTTTTTTGAGGTTGAGGCCACAATCTTCTTCTTTCTTGTGAGAGAGTTGTAAGGAAAATAAATTTCTTGATTTGGAAATCAATATTACTGGGTTGCTTTGCAATAGTTAAGGAGATGGAAGTACTACATCCGGTACAATTTATTTCCCAAAGTAATAAGAACATAACACTCTAGTTCTATTTCTTCATATTTATTTATCACATCTCTTGACATGCCAGAAACTTCATCTCTCTAGATCAGATTGATTGTTGAAAACTGTATCGTATTTGAGTTAGGTCATTGGGAAAGAATGGAATAAGGTAACATAAGAAATGATACAAACCGTTCTCAGTATTTTGGTATAGAAACGGTTCTCGGTATTCTGGGAGAGGTGGAACCCACACTAATCATAGTAGAGGCAACAACCACTGATGTAGATGATGAGGATTCAATTTCTAGAAAAGATGTATACGCTAGGAATTTGGTGTCCAGTGAATGTTTATGTATAGATAATTCAATAACAATGAATGTTTATGTATAGATAATTAAAAACAACAATCCAGATCTATCACTTCATATTTCTTTATCGGATCTCTTGACGTGCAGGAAACCTCATATCTCTTGATTATATTGATTGTTGAAAATTGTATCATATTTGATTTAGGCCAATGGGAAAGAATGGAATAACGTAACATTAGAAATGATACAAACTGTTTTGAGTATTTTGGGAGAGAAACAGTTCTCGGTATTCTGGAGACATGGAACCCGAACTAATCACAGCAGAGGCAACAGCCACTTATGTTGATGATGAGGATCCAGTGTCTGGTGAAGATGTAGATGCTGAGCATTTGGTCTCTAGCGTGACTATTTGTACAAGGGAATTTTAGTATATAATGGAATTCCAGGATATTGGTACAGGAGAATTGCTGGATGTCATAGAGTATATTAGTGTATGTGAATTGGACAAAGAGTGGCTGGAAGAGAGGATAGATTTGAGGAGAGGTAGAAACGAAGATACTAAAAATGAGGAGAGTGATGAATACTATCCGGTAACACATGGCTTTGCAGAGAATGTAATCATCCATATATATATAGAGGATTTTCACCCACACAACCTCGATGAAATCTTTTATTTCATTAGAATTCAAAATATTTGGAATTCAAAATTCATGTGGCGTGAGATCAAACAACATCTGGAGAATGATACATATAAATTGAATTTCAAATATGAAGAAGTCTGTATTGGCCTCATTGAAGAGGAAGAGGAGGAAACAAATAGTAGTTTTATAGACGACTTAGAAGAAGATAAAACATAAGAGGAGGATGTGTGGGTAAATAGCAGTGTTCTTGTAGTAGCAGTAGGAGCTTGCGTGCACATCACTGTGCATTCAAGAGAAATGGAGAAACAGTAAGGATGAAATTAAATGTTTGATGGGCAGCAGTTGATTTTGCAGAGGAGAAGTTATGTTTGATGGGCGTAGCCATAATTTGCAAAAGGATTGAAGACTTCCGTGGTTCAACCACGCAACAATAGAGTTTTGTTAAAGAGAATTCATTTCGGGCTTTTAAGCCCTCAATAACCAAAATAAAGAAATATTGTTTAAATGGAAAAGTACTTAAGGTTTTGAATGAGACACGTGAATGTGGTCCCCACCACTTCACTGGTGATTGTAATTACAAGTTTTTTTAAGAATCTTGTTAATATGGAGTTCCAATGTGATGCGATGTGATCACAATCACAATCGCAAATTGTAAGGGAGCAATGCATGTTTCGCCATCGCAATGTGTTTCGCCAATTAAGTGTTTGCGATGCAATGCAACATGGTCCCACCACAATCGCTAATCACAATCGCTCGTCGCAAAGAGTCTCCACTATATGTTGTGTTCCATTGGATGTTTGTGATGCAATCACAATCGCAACATCACATGTTTGTAATCCAAAGTATGTTCCGCGAGTCCATCGTTGATGTGCTGATGCGATCTCCGCTATGGGGTCCATCGCACATCATAAATTGCAAATTCCATCTTTTGCTGATCTGCCAATCGCAAATCGCAATTGCAACATTGAAAGTTTTGTTTGTTCAATTGTTCCGTCGATCACCGATCACTGATTACGAAGTGGGCTCCACCTGTACATCGTTCCAAAGAAGATTTTAGGTTAAAGTTATATTTCGATAGTGTATTTTCAACTTATTTTTGTTTTTATGTTTTATACGTCGCGCCATATAAAAAGTGCAATTGTATTGCATATCATAACATAAAAGTTATTGTATTGTTGTGTTGTATTGCTGTGTAAACCCGTAGGCAGAGAAAAACTCGTTGAACCATAACAGAGCACTGTTTGTGCATTTTGAGAGACAAAGAAGTTTTTTTTTGGGAACACTGCATTTGTAGTAGTCTTAATCTTTTGTGAATCCCTCCAGAGACGAAGAAATCTATCATTTTGTAATAGTTTTTAGTTCTATTAATGAAATAGAAAGAAAATTTTTATTCTGCAATCTCTATCTAGATATTCTTTGTGTTAGAAGGGAAGTATTATTTTCTCAGTTCTTGTTCTAGAATTATCAGAAATTCCAACATGGTATTCAAGCTAATCTAGGCTCTTTGAAGGTGTCGAAGAAGCTAAAGGAAGAATAATATTTTTTTTCCTTCACCCAAGGCTCAGCAGAAGATTAAGTCCAGGTATTTCTCAAAACAGAGTTGTTGTTTTGTTTAAAAGAGTAGTCCTCAGAGACAATGTTTGTCTTTTAAATAAGGAAAGACAGTTTGTTTTAAAAACACACTTAATTTTAGTTCAGAGTCTAGTTTATAAGAAATAGCTGGACCAAGCACTAGTATGAGTATTGGAAATTCTCAGCTTCCACAATTTAATGGAAATAACTATGATTATTGGGCCATTACCATGAGAGCCCTGTTTGCCTCACAAGACTTATGGGAATTTGTAGAAGATGGTTTTGATGAACCAGCTGATGAGCAGGCTTTTAATGCCTTAACTCAAGAAGAGAAGGATATATTGAAGATCAATAGAAAGAATGACTCTAAAGCCTTCTTATATTTGTATCAAGCAATACATGAGAGTGTGTTTCCAAGGACAGAAGTAGCTAAGAGATCCAAGGATGCATGGGAAACTTTGAAGATAGCCTATCAAGGTATGGAGAAAGTGAAGGCAACAAAACTACAGTTGCTGAGGAGAGATTTTGAAACTATCTGTATGAAGGAGTCTGATAACATAGACTCATTCTTCACACATGTGATTGGGATGGTCACATAGATATGATCCCATGGAGAAACTCTTGAAGAAATAAGGAATGTGGAGAAACTATTGAGGATTCTACCATCAAGGTTTGATGTTATAATTACCACCATAGAAGAGACTAAGGATCTCTCAAAGTTCACAGTGGATGAACTTCATGCATTGTTGATGACTCATGAACAGAGATTGGAAAGAATAGTAAACCCATATCTAGAGCATGCCTTCAATACCCAGATGCCTTCTGGAAGAGAAAGAGGTCAAGGCAGAGGAGAAGGAAGAGGCAAAATCCAAAACAAAGGAGGAAGGAACAACCCTTCACATTCACTTGGAAGGGGCAACAATCAAAATCATAGCCACAGCGAGTGCAACAGCCAACAAGGTGGACACCAACACCAATATGCGCATGGAAAAAGGTATGACAAATCCAATGTCCAATGTCATTATTGCAAGAAATATGGGCACTATGCCAATGAATGTAGGAAAAATAAAAATGACATGAACAATAGGCAGAACGCCAATGTAGCAAAAGAAGAAAAGAACCCAAAGAATGTGTTGTTAATATGTAATGTAGCGCAAGATAGACAAGATGATTTATGGTTCTTAGATTCAGGCTGTTGTAATCACATGACTGGAAACATAGCAATGTTTGCTAATCTAGATGAAGAAGTTAAATCAAAAGTAACCACAAGAACCGATACTAAGATATTTGTGAAGGGAAAAGGCAGAATTAGTATTTGTGCAAGAAACAGAGAGAAAAAATTTGTTCCAGATATATATTATGTTCATAGTTTGAAGTGTAATATTTTGAGCATTGGGCAGCTCATAAACAAAGGTTACAAAGTATTTTTCAAGAATGATGTGTGCACAATAATGGATGTAGCTCCAAGTAAGAAGATTATTGCTGAAATACAAACGACCAGCAATAGAATGTTTCCACTCAAGCTCAATACTGACTTGAAGGGAAAAGTAAAGAAAGTCGCAGCTGTAACTCAAGAGGCCTTTTAGAAAGAAGAGAAAGATGAGAACTGGTTATGGCACTTGAGATTTGGACATCTCAATTTCGGAGGATTACATTTTTTGCACAAAAAAGGAATGGTAAGAGGTTTAGCATTGATTGAGAAACTAGATAGCCTATGCAAAGGCTGCATCTTGGGAAAGCAACACAGAGAAAATTTTCCATTAGGAAAAAGAATAAGGGTGTAAGCACCCTTAGAAATCACTCATTCAGAGTTATGTGGGCTGATGCAAACAACATCAGTTTCAGGAAACAATTACATGCTAACCTTCATTGATGATTTCACAAAGAAGGTGTGGGTTTATTTCTTGAAATATACGAGTCAAGTCTTTGAAACTTTTTGGCACTTTAAAGCTCTTTTAGAGAAACAGAGTGGGAAACATATAAAAGTTCTTAGAACTGATAGAGGAGGTGAGTACATCTCAAAAGAGTTTTTTCATTTTTGCAGATAGAATGGCATACATAAACAGTTTACTACAAGGTACACACTGCAACAAAATGGAATTGTTGAAAGGAAGAATCAAACGATTACAAAAATGGTGAGAAGTATGCTAAAATAAAAACACTTTCCAAAGGAGTATTGGGTAGAAGTAGCAGATTGTGTTCTGTATATTTTAAATAGATTCCCTACAAAAGTTGTAATGAACAAAGTTCCAGAAGAAGCATGGAGTGGCAAAAAATAGGGAGTCACCCACATGAGAGATTTTGCATGTGTGGCCTATATACACATTCCAGATAAGTTGAGGAAGAAGTTGGATAGTAAGGGGGAGAAGTGCATCTTCCTTAGATATCGTGAAGATTCCAAAGGATATAGATTGTATAACCCATCCTCAAATAAATTTGTGATAAGCAGAGACGTGTAGTTCATTGAAGAGGAAGCATGGGGTGGAAGCATAGAGAAAACAATTAATGTTAAAAGATGTTTGTCTCATGATGAAGATGAGCAAGATATGGCTGAAAATAACACCTCATCAGGATCACAACCTCCACCAACAAAAGGACAGCAAGGGACTCCTCAAGCAAGAGTAAGGACACCCTTGAGAAGAAGTGAGAGTGCTTCTCCAAGCACACCTCATGGAGCAGATTTGAGTGCTTCTTCAAGAACAACTACACCAAATGAAAGAGGAACAAAGTTCAGAAATATTAATGAGATTTATCAGCAGGAAGTGGCAAATGAAGTATGAATTCCTTATTTTATTTGTATTGTCATATTGATGATCCTATTCATTTTGAATATGCCATAAAAGATAGAAAATGGATAGAAGATATTGACGAATAAATTAATGTCATAGAGAAGAACAAAATATGGGAGTTGGTTGATCTCCTAGAAGATAAAGAAGTCATTGGAGTTAAATGGGTCTACAAGATAAAAAAAAATGTTGAAGGAAAGATAGAAAGACACAAGGCCAGACTTGCTGTCAAGGGATACAAGCAGCAGCATGGATGAGACTATGAGGAAAATTTTGCACCAGTTGCAATAATGGAGATAGTAAGAGTAATGTCGTCCATAGCAGCACAAAAAATTGCATAGTATACGAAATGGATGTAAAATCTGCATTTTTAAATGGAGTTTTAATGGAAGATGTATATGTTGAACAACCTCTTAGCTATGAGAAAAAGGCCCAAGAACACAAAGTGTGCAGATTGAAGAAAGCTCTTTATGGGCTAAAGCAAGTACCAAGAGCATGGTACAGTAGGATAGATTCCTATCTATTGGAGAATGGGTTTGAAAAATGCGAAGGAGAACCCACATTTTACATCAAAGAAAATGATGGTAAGATGTTGATTGTTGTGTTATATGTTGATGATGTAATATTCACAGGTAATGATGATTACCTCAATGAAAATTTTGAAACAATCGTGAAAGAAGAATTTGAAATGACTGACATGGGATTGTTGAGATACTTCTTAGGAATAGAAGTATAACCAAATGAAAATGGGATTTTTATCTCACAAGCAAAGTATGTGAATCAAGTTTTGGAAAGATTTAATATGCAAGAGTGAAAAGTTGCAATTACTCCCACAGTAATGGCATTGAAGTTGAGTAAAGATGATAGTAGCAAGGATTTTGATCCAAGTTGGTATAAAAGCATAGTTGGTAGCCTCATGTATTTGACTACAACTAGGCCAAATACTATGCATACAGTTAGTTTGATCTCCATATTTATGGAAAGGCCAAAAGAAGCACATTGGAAAGCAGAAAAGAGAATTATGAGGTATGTTAAAGGAACTAAAAGGTATGGTATTTTATGTACTACTTCAGAAAATTTAGAGTTAATTGGATACACTGATAGTGATTGGGCTGGAATGTAGATGATCAGAAAATCACATCCAATTATGTATTTCATATGGGTTCAGGAGGCATTTCATGGGCTTCTAAGAAACAACCTATTGTAGCATTATCTACAACAGAGGCAGAATATGTGGCAGCTACAAAAACAACGTGTCAAGCAGTTTGGATGAGAAGAATGTTGAGAAATTTGTGTGAAAAATAGGTAAAGGGCACAATGATATATTGTGGCAATAGCTCAGCTATTGCATTATCAAATAATTATGTGTTTCACAAGAGAATGAAGCACATAGATGCTAAGTTTCACTATATCATAGAATTGGTGAACAATGGAAAAAATTTTTTATAGCATTGTAGAACAGAGGAGCAGTTAGTAGATATTTTGACAAAGCCATTGGGGAAAAATATTTTTGAATATTTAAGAAAATTCTTGGGTATGACTGATAACCCAACAACTGACTTTAAGGCAAAGTATTTAAAATATTGAAGTCACCTGCGTAGCCCGTGCAAGTAGAAACAAAATACAATAGGGGAAACAACAACAACAACAGTAGGAGCTTGCATGCACATCACCATGCATTCAAGAGGAATGGAGAAACAGTAAGGATGAAATTAAATGTTTTATGGGCATAGCCGTAATTTTTAGAAGGATGGAAGACTTTCGTGGTTCAACCACGCAACAACAGAGTTTTATTAAAGAGAAGTCATTTCGGGATTTTAAGCCCTCAACAACCAAAATGAAGAAATATCGTGTAAACGACAAAGTCCTTAAGTTTTTGAATGAGACACATGAAAGTGGTCCCCACCACTTCACTATCAATTGCAATCGCAAGTTTTGTTAAGATTCTTATTGATATGGAGTTCCAATGCGATGCGATGTGATCACAATCGCAATCGTAAATCACAAAGGAGCAATGCATGTTTCACCATCACAATGTTTTCCACTTATTGAGTGTTTGTGATGCAATGCAATGTGGTCCCACCACAATCGCTAATCGCAATCACTTGTCGTGAAGAGTCTCTGCTATATGTTGTGCTCCATTGGATGTTTGCGATGGGATTGCAATCGTGCAATCGGAATCACAACATACCATGTTTATGTTCTGAAGTATGTTCCACCAGTCCATCATCAATGTGCCGATGCGATCTCTGTTGTGGGGTCCATCATACATCGCAAATCGCAAATTCCATGTTCCATTGATCCGCCAATCGCAAATCGCAAATCGCAATTACAACGTTGCAAGTTTTGTTTGTTCAATTGTTCTGCCGATCGTCGATCGCCAATTGCCAAGTGGAATCCAATCGTACATCGCGCCAAAGAATATTTTAGGTTAAATTTATGTTTCTTCAGTGTATTTTTAGCTTATTTTTGTTTTTATTTTTTATACACCACGCGATATAAAAAGTGCAATTGTATTGCATATCATAACATAGAAGTTATTGTATTATTGTGTTGTATCGTTGTGTAAGCCCACAAGCAGAGAAAAACTCAGTAAACCATAATAGAGCACTATTTGTGTGTTTTGAGAGACTGAGAAGTTCTTTTTTTAGAGCACTGCATCTGTAGCAGTCTTAATCATATTTTGTGAATCCCTCTAGAGAGGAAGAAATGTATCATTTTGTAATAGTTTTTAGTTTTGTTAATGAAATAGAAAGAAAATTTTTATTCTGCAATCTCTGTCCAGATATTCTCTATGTTAAAAAGGGAGTATTATTCTCTCATTTCTTGTTATGGAATTATCAGAAATTCCAACATTTCCGTTAGTTATATTAAGTTGCCAAGAAAACGAAAGTGAGGATGTGGTAACCTGCCATATCTGTCTCAAAACATTTTCCACAAGAGATTCTCCAAAAAAAATTACCATGCAAACATAACTATCATTAAAAGTGCATTTTTTTATCATTTGATCATAAACGTTCATGTCCAACATGTATATGCTAGTTTGTGTTGGTCCAAGACAAGATTGATGTTCTCAAAACTTAAAAGAATCAATTTCAATATTAGCTGAGCCGAGTAGAATATTAGTTTGGACTTTGTACCTCCTAGTTTCATGTGGTACCTATAACCATGATCATCTAGCTAAATATTGATTAGTTTCTCGAGCTTGGGATTAGGTTAGCTATCTCTCTAATGCAAATAATATGGTAAGAGAGCTACTAGAGTTACTAGGTAAAGTTTCTCATGTCTCCAAATCTATGGTATCTACATATTTTGAAATGATAGGTTTCATAGGACCTTGTGCTTCATCAATTAATGGGATTAATTTGAAATAATTTCAGTTTCATTCAAAGAAAAATGAGTATGTCTTAACATCAGTCATTTTTATTTTTGTTCATTCGTGGAAATATTGAAGACACATACTTTTCAACTTATCACTTAAAATTTGACTTCTACTTATTACATAGCTTATTCCAAATTATTTAACATCATGTTTTCATTTTATTTTCTAATTTCTTTAATTGAAAAATATTATATAAATTTTAATTTTACCTTATTGAATTGTACGACACTTTATTGCTATGGATCCCTTAGAAATCCCATGTCTAACATCATCTCACCTATCCACATTAAACCATAACTTGCGCCTACTAAGCATTACCATCGACATTCATGCATGTTTGAGCTATCTAAGAGCCCTCATATATGACCTTCATAATACTGAAAATTCCTCCAAATTATAGGGCTACAATATTTGAATATTATAGGACATTTCTAAATAAAAACCAATTTAGAAACCTGAACATTTCCAAACAATAATTGATGACATTGTTTATTGACTTGAGAATCTAATTATTTGTTGGAGTTGATTATTTGTGTGAGCTCCATGAGACAATTTTTGATCCTTTACTCATGACATAGCCTAAAGTTGACATTCCATTTTCTTTTTCCTTGTGAAAACTGAATCAAAATATCAAATCAAGTTGAAGTCATCTTCCTTTGAATATTTTTGTGCAAAGTCTTTATTTCCCTTTAAATAATTTTTTTACTTCTTTTGCAAAAAACCAATGTCCTTCACAAGATTTTTACATAACCTTGAAATAATCCAACAAAAGATGAAATGTTTGGTCTCTTGGTGGTAAGATATATAATGTTTCCCAAAACATATATGTACATTGTTTTATCCACAAATCCATTCCAAAATTCCTTTCATGTGAGCTTCAAATTTGGCTTAGCTATATGTACATTTGATTCCCTTGAATGTTGTAGTTATATTAAATAAGTCCCAAACCTATCATCCCAAATCCCATATTCAACTCCTTGTTTTTGGATGCAATGTAGATCATTTAATCCCATCATAAACATAAAATACAATATATACAACAAATTTTCCAGCCCTGTTAACAAATAGAGTTGTATCATAAATATTAAAGTGTTTGAGATTCAAATTTCATAATATTCTCAGTTAAATTTTCACACCATGCTTATGATCATTTCTTTAGACAATATAAGGCTTAAATCAGTTTTCACACTTTTTGTTCTTGTACCTTTACAAAAAAATCTTCCAATTAATACACGAAACATTCTCTTTCAAGTATCATTTCATGAAAGTAGTCTTCACATCCATTTTATGAAATTTCCATCAATGTTTTTATAGTCAAGGCAAAGAGAATGTAGATGATGGGTGAGGCTTTGTAGGAGAACAAGTCTCATCATAATCAATGCCTTATTTCTATGAAAATATTTTTTTCCATGAGCCTTGATTTGTGGTTTTCAAGTGAGCCATATAATTTGTACCTTTTTTTGTAGACCCAATTGGTTTAGTTCCAGACAAAGCATCCACCAAGTTCCATGTCCAATTATTAATAAGACCATCATACTTATAGCTATAAGTATCTTATTCCAAAGGAATTTGGTTCAAAATTAGTTGATAAATACAATTAGCAATCATCTCAAACATTTGTTTCATCTACATCAACTAAATTATAAATATCTACATCACCTCTATTGATTTTTCAAGTACAATTGATACAAGAACAAATTTCTAAAATATTAATTGTGCAGAGAGGCACATTCTGCAACTCAAGATGACCCCGATGTGTAAGTATGTCAAAAGCCAAAGTAAAAAAATATAAAAAATAAAATATAAACAATGTCGGCTTCAACAATGACTTACATAACCATATAAATAAACATTTGAAATTCATTACAAATAAATTTAAACAATATAAATTTAAAATATGAATAAGTTTACGAACACTCAAAAATAAGATATGGTTTATAAAATCGGTATAAAGTGGTAAGTTAAATAAGTAAAAATATATATAATAGGATTAAAAATCAACATATAATTATATACCAATACTATAGGCCAAATACCATCAACCAAATAATTATTAATACCATGCAAAAAAACATTATTAACCCTAACATTAATATTATTAGAACTTTGGAATAATACAATATTAAATTTGTTATATTATAAGCTCTCTCTCTCTCTCTCTCTCTCTCTCTAGATAGATATATGTATATATAGATATGAACTCTATATATATATATATATATATATATATATATATATATATATATGTGGGAGGGAATAACAAAGACATATGATAGAGGTGGAGAAATAGGGGGGTGACAAGTGACAGATGGAGATAAACTGAAGGAGAAAGGAGAGGAGGAATGAAGAGAGAGAAAAGGAGAGGAGTGAGAAAGGTAGATAAGGGTAAGAGAGGGAGAGGGAGACATAAATATGGAGGTGGGAGAGAGAGAGGATTGGAGGGTAGCGAGAGAGAGAGAGAGAGAGAGAGAGAGAGAGAGAGAGAGAGAAGGGGGAAGGGAGATGGAGGTAGGATAGAAAGGGAGGGAGAGTAAGGATAAGAGGAGGAAGAGAGAGGGAGGGACAGAGATATGGACTTGGAGGGGGAGAGAGGGAGGTGAGAAGAAAAACATATAAAGTGAGAAGTGGAGAGAGAGGGAGTGACAAGTGAGAGATGGAGAGAAAGTGTGTATGTTTAGGTGTGAGATAAAGAGACATGGAAGGAGTGATGGAGATAAGGGGGGAGAGAAGGAGAAAAGGAGGGATATAGTAACATTGTTCAATAGATGGGGACGGAGTGATGGGAGAATAGAGATTATTGGAGGGCAGAGAGAGAGAGAGAGAGAGAGAGAGAGAGGGAGGAGGGCTTAGTGATAGATAGATAGATCAGAGAAATATGATATATGTTTTGGGGTTGATATAGAGAGATAGAGGGAGATAGAGATAATGTAAGGTGAAGATAAAGAAGATATAGGTGGAGGCAAGGAGGTATGGACAAAGACATTGATAGATATGGAGTGAGAGAGTGTGTGTGTTCGGTGGGGTGAGATAAAGGGACAAAGAAGGAGATATTGAGGGAGATATAGATATATATGGAGGGGGGAGAGAGGGAAGATTATTTCTTGCACTAGATGCATGATTTTAGTGTAAATGGTGATTCCCAATCCTATTTGATTATTTGCACTAGGTGCATTGATTTTATTGTAGATGCTGATTTCTAATGATATTTGATTACTTCGACTAGATGCATTGATTTCAATGTAGATGATTTCTAAACCTATCTTATTTCTTGCACTAAATTCAAGAGAGAGAGAACGAGAGAGATAAGAAAGGTAGAGGAGGGTAAGAGACAGAGAGGGAGACATAAATATGGAGGTGGGAGAAAGAGGAGAGAGGATTGGAGGGTAGAGAGAGAGAGAGAGAGAGAGAGAGAGAGAGAGAGAGGAAGGAGATAAAGGGAGGGAGAGGAAGGATGAGAGGAGGCGGAGAGAGGGAGTGATATATAGATGGAGGTGTAAGGTGAGAGAGGGAGGGAAGAATAAAGAAATAGAGAGTGAGAGGTGGAGAGAGAGGTAGTGACAAGGGAGGTATGGACAGAATGTGTGTATTTCTAAGGGTGAGATAAAGAGACATAGAAGGACTGATCGAGAGAAAGGGGAGAGAAAGATAGTGAAGGAGAAAGGGAGGGATATAGTAACATATTTGAAGAGATGGATAGAGTGATGGGGGAAGATAGAGGATTAAAGGGCAGACAGAGAGAAAGAGAGAGAGAGGGTGGGGGAGATAGAGGGAGGTATGAGAGAAAGGGAGAAAGAGTAAGGAAGAGAAATATAGCACTTGATAGAGAGGAAGAGATTGATGGGGAAAGAGCAAGGATTATAGGGGGAGATAGAGAGAGAGTGATGGGGGAAGAGAGAGGGTGGTAGGACAGAAAGTGAGAGAGAGGAAGGAAAACATAGGGGACTTAAAAGAGAGGAGGGGATATAGAGGGAGGGAGAGAAAGGGAGTGACATAGAGATGGAGTTGGATGGGAAGAGATGGAGGGAATAAGAAAGACATAGAGAGAGTAGTGGAGAGAGAGAGAGAGAGAGAGAGAGAGAGGCAAGGTATAGAAGGAGAGAGAGTGTGTATGTTTGGGGGTAAGATTAGAGACAAACAAGGAGAGATGGAGAGAAGGGGGACAGAAGGAGACAGATAGGCTTATAGTAACAAATTTGGAAGTTGAATAAAGAGAGAGAGAGAAGGAGGTGGGAGAGAAAGGAATAGAGAGAGTGAAGAGAGGTAAGGAAAGAGTGATGTATATGGAGGGGGAGGGGAAGGAATAGAGAGAGAGAAGAGAGGTAAGGAAAGAGCGATGGATATGGAGGGGGAGAGAGAGGGAGGTAATAATAAAGACAGAGAATGAAAAGTGGAAACAGACATATAGAGGGAGTAATAAGGAATATGGAGAGAGAGGGAGGTAAGAATAATGACATAGAGTGAAAGGTAGAGAGAGGGAGAGAAAGGGGGGGACTGATAAGGAAGATCGAGATAGAGGGAGAGAGGATAGCAAGAAGGAAGAGAGATAGAAGTGGTGGAGGGAGGGGAGGGGAAGAGATAGAGAGGAGGAGAGGAGGAGGGAGTGATATATAGATTGGATAAATAGAGTGTATGTTTTAGGGTTGATATAGAGGGACAGAGGGAGATAGAGATATATATGGAAGGCGAATTGAAAGAAGAGATATATGGAGGAAACGAGGGAGTGACAAAGAGATTAATATATATGGAATGAGAGAGCATGTGCGTTTTACGAGGTGAGATAAAGAGACAAAGAAGGAGTTATGAAGGGAGATATAGATATATATGCTGGGGGGAGAGAGGGAAGAATACTTCTTTCACTAAATTCATTGATTTCAGCATAAATGGTGATTTCTAATCATATTTGATTACTTGCACTAGATGCATTGATTTTAGTTTAGATGTTGATTTCTAATGATATTTGGCTACTTGGACTAGACGCATTGATCTCAATTTAGATTATTTGTAATCCTTTTTTTATTTATTGCACTAAATGCATTGATTTCAGTGTAGATGGTTATTTCTAATCCTATTTGATTTCTTGCACTAGATGCATTAATTTCAATGTTGATGTTGATTTCTAATTATATTTTATTGTTTGAACTAGAAGCATTGATTTTAATGTAGATCATTTCTAATCCTATTGATTGCTTGGACTAAATGCATTGATTTCAACGTAGATGGTGATTTCTATTCCTATTTTATTTCTTGCACTAGATTCATTTATTTTAGTGTAGATGTTGCTATATAATCCTATTTGTTTACTTGCACTAGATGCAATGGTTTTAGTGTATATGTTTATTTTTATTCCTATTTGATTACTTGCATTAGATGTATTGATTTCAGTGTAGATGTTTTTTTCTAATCTTATTTAATTTCTTGCATTAAATGCATTGATTTCAATGTATATGTTGATTTCTGATTTGAAGTAATTGGATGCAAGATGGTGCATTAATTTTAAAGTCATTGGATTAATAGTGTGCATTGATTTCAGTGTAAGCACAAAAAATTATTGACATTGTACACTTATTTTTTTGTTATATTAATTAAACCTATTATTATAGGAGATAAAGAGAGACAAGGTGTGATGTTTACTACAACAACTTGAGCTAAATATTTAAATGGTTTATGATTCCAATTGCCATTTTTGTATAATCGATATGAAAAGGTGACAAAACTAACAAGGGTGACAATAAGAACAATAGAAAAGAATAGTTTGAGATTGATCACATTGAAGACTATTTGTAATTGAGTACATTCTTATTATTCACATTTTGTATAATTAAATATGATTACATTGTCATTTTCCATTTAAAAAAAGTCATAATTTTCACCATTAAAGCTATTTTACTATATTTATCTTCTCAACAAACTGAGGTAATTAAGAAAAATTAAAATTAAAATGACTCGCACATATATAGCATATTTAGAAAGGCTATATTAATATTATATGTATTTACATATTATTAATAAAATTAATCATATGTTTCTCATATTATCGATATATTTTCCATGGCCACACACTACTGAAACTAGCCTAGATCCATCTTAACTTCGGATCTATCAAGCGTCGAGAGGGATCAAGTCTCTCGAGCTGCAAACCTTTTCTCAAGTTTTGCACTCAATAAAGAGGTTTGCACCTCGAGAGATTTGATCCCTCTCGGCGCCTAATATATCTGGAGTTAAGATGGATCTTAATTACTTCAAATGTTGTAGACCTTATTTTAACAATTCATGTTTATAATTAAACAATTACATTGTATATTCAAACATAAATCCAAAATGACAGTATATTTCACAATGCAGAAAGAGAACACAATATTTACCCTCAAAACACCCACTTGGTGGAAAATTCCAACAACCTTTTTCTTAGTGAAATTCTTCATTTCAGCAAAAGAAACATCTAATACAAATACTCAACTATGAAGTCAAACTAACCAACAAGTTATGATCAAACCTGTTCAAGTAGAACTATATTTATTTCAAGCCAATTCAAACTTCTTCCGTTCAACATCAGCCCTCTTTGATGTTCCTATGCCAAATTTTGACCTCCCATAATATTCCCACAAACTCAGCCTCCCTAGAATTTTGTCATGCCAAAAATTTCAACCTGCCTAGAATGTTACCGAGAAACTACCCATTCTAATTCCTATCTAGTCTCAATTTCATTTCCCCCTAAATCTAGTTCACTATGGATCTTCAAGAGAACTGATCCCTTCAATTCTTAGATGTCCTAGTATCATTCCTTTCTCAAGGTTCCCTTACCCACCAAGTATTTTGAAAGAAGACCCACACCTACACTTACCTTCATGCTAATTCCCACAGCCATCCTCCTCATAAATCTGTCATTCTTGAAACCCTAGTCACCCTACCCATTCGAATGTCGACACAAAACATTCCTTTCATCCATTGTTTATAGTCAACCCAAAGAGAATGTGGATGATGGCTTAGATTGTTGTGGGAGAACAAGTCTAATCATAATCAATTCCTTATATCAATGAAAATATTTTTTCTATGAGCCATTCTTTGTGCTTGTCAATTCAGCCATATAATTTCTACCTTTTCTTGTAGAACCACTTGCATCCAATTGGTTTAGTTCTGAATATAGCATCCACCAACTTCAACCTCCCATTTTTAATAAGATCGTCATACTTATCACTATAAGTATCTTATTCCAAAGTAATTTGGTTAAAAATTACTTGATAAATTCAATTCGAATTCATTTGAAACATTTGTTTCATCTACATCAAATAAATTATAAATATATACATCACCTCTATTGATTTTTCTAGTACAATTGATAGAATAACAAATTTTTGAAATGCTAATAATTCCTTCAAATGTTTTAGATATTATTTTAACAATTCTTGTTTATAATTAAGCAATTAAAATTTAGATATTAAACTTCAAAAATACAATGATCTTAGATATCACAATGCACAACGATAACACAATATATGCCCTAAAAATCTCACCAGGGAAAAACCCAACAACCTTTTTCTTAGTGAAATTATTAATTTCAACAATAGATACATCTGATGCCTCTAGTCAACTGTGAGTTCAATCTAACTACTTAGTTATGATCAAACTTGTTCAATTATCCCTTCAACATCAGCCCTCTCTGATTTTCCTAAAAAGAATTTTGACAACCCATAATATTCTCAGAAACTTGGCCTCTCTATAATTTGAGCCTAGCTAGAATGTTACCCAGAAACTGTCTAAAAATTCTCAAGTATGAGGCCTATAGGGAGATATATAATTTTTATCATTTCCTTCTCCTTCTTAACTTGAATGCCCAAAAATTATCTTTTATGATGTGAGGTCAAATAGTACCTTGAGGAGCAAGTCTATTGCTCAATATATAGTGGTATTTCTATCCAAACTAGTTTTCCCAGCAGGATGTCTATTGCAAATTGGTTTTCCTCTTCACTGGGCCGAATTGACTTGATGGAGGGATGGCAAGACTTTTTTGGAGGGAAACATTCAAAATTCAAATTTTGAAAATTTCGCTTTTAAATACAACATTAATAATGTGTCTCATAATAATTATTTCTAGGGATAATCTATGAAAATTGCATGAATAACATGGCTTACAATTACATTATGTATTTCAAGAGAAAAAATATAAATTTTCAACAATGACCATAGCTACAAAAATCAATGACCTCCATGGTATATGATTGAACCTCTCGTTCTCATATTTCCAACCTTGTTAGCATGAAAAAATTCAAGTATTTTAATGAGCCTTCTTGGTGGACCTCTTTAATATGTTCCAAGTTTATTCATTGATTGGGATGGTTTTGCATCAAAATTCAACCTTCCAATCATCTTAATGACTTAATTCAAATGATCTTGTTCATCTTATCTAGTGTTTGGAACTTCATGAGGGAAAATATTGTTCTTCAAAAGGAGTTTTTATATATTGATAAAAAATATGTATCCACCTTTCAATATGTGGCATTGAAATATAAAATTCATGATACGTAAATATTATGTTCCTTGGATGTATTTGAATACCCTAAAAATATGTGCTTTTAAATCCCTTGCATCAAGCATGTTTATTTTTTCCTTACATATTAAGGCATAGCAATTGGAATCAAAGACCCTAACATGCCCCAACAAAGGAATATGACCATGCCACATTTGATGAGCATATGACATATTTTCCACATATAATGCAAATATAATTACATTAGCCCAACACATCAACTTTCCATTTTTGAAAAACATCATGGAACTAACCATATTCAAGATAGTCTTATTCATTTTTTCAACTACAGCATTTTGTTGAGGATTCTATGAAATGGTGATTTCATGTTGAATCCCATGATGGTGAGGATAGTTTCCAAATTAATTAGAAGTATATTAAGTTCCTTTATCAATACAAAGAGAGCCAATATGTGATTGTTCTTCATTTGGAATCCATACATGAAATTTTCTAAAAGTTTGAAAATATTAATATCTATCTTTCAACGTGTACACCCAACACACCCTATTGTAATAATGAATAAAAGTAATCATATACATATTTCCATTAGAAGATGGAATAGGAAATGGTCCAAAAAATAAATATTTTATTAGTCCAATTTTCATACATGTTATAGGACAAGATTCTTGGAAGAGATGTATCGTATGTTTTCCAAGGATGCATGCATCACATTAATTTAGTTTCCTAGATATGAAAATAATAAGCATAATTATTTTTCACTAAAGGAAGGTTTTTGAAATTTAATATGTCCAAATACAACATGCCATAGAATATTAGATGTCAATTTACCTTAAATGTTATGAGAGATGTATGTACAAGTTTTTTTGTGAGGAGATGTCTCTCTTAACTTTAACATTAGTCCATCATCTATTATAGTCATAAAAATCATGTTATCAAAATATTTCCTTATTTCTAATTTTCCATCAAATATGTGGATGGAGTGATTATATTGTTCAATGTGGATAAGGCACAAAAAATTCCTTCACAAGTCTAGAAGATATAAAACATCATACAAAAATATTTTAAGGAATTCATGTGACTTGGGACTTGATTTATCTATAAAATAGACTATTTCATCCACATTGTCACTAAAATATTCAAATAAGTATCCCCGTAAGGTTATTTGACATATTTCACATGTGTCAAGAAACTAATAAAATCAAGTATCAAAACAACTCTTAAATTACTCCAATATTTTCATATGCGACAATGTAATAAGCATATTTTGGTGTTTTACCTTACATGTGAGCATATTGTGTAATAATGATATATGGCTCCAACCCTAGATGAAGACTCCAATATTCGAGGCTCCAACCTGTATTGTGCCAAGCACCAACCTATTCTTTCCATGGCTACAACCTCTAAAGTTCCAGACCTATCTCTCATATAGGTCGCAACTTATTTCCTTGAGGACTCCAATCCTGTAGGGCTCCAACCCTATTTTCCAAGGCACCAACCTTATCTCTATGAGGCTCCAACCTCTTGGGCTCCAACCTGCAATTTCACTTCGTGAAAATATCTTTGGTTATTCTTCACAACTCCCAAAGTATTCTTCAACAAGCCATGTCACACTTACTCATCACGTCACATCATCAATGACAAGCTTTTCTTCTTAGAAATTGTCGCCATAACTCTTCATTTCACCCAAACAAACTTCTCCAAGGTCACATCACGATCATTTTATGAGATTGGAAATATTATTCACTATTCACTTCTTGATTTTGGCTCCACTTTTTCTTCACTGTACTTTGTCCACCACATGACTCCACTCCTACAATCTTAGTTCATAGTCCTGGAGTGACACCAAGTTCCAACTATGTCACAACCATCAAACCACTACAATCTTCAAATTTTAAATGTTCAATTAGCTCCAAAAAATGTTTTCTTGACTTTCCAATATAGGTCTCGACCACTAGACTTCATTGTAGCTATATTAATGTTGCAATCATAATTTAAGTCTGTATATGGAAGTGTAAAAGTAGCCTTGAACCCTCCTTGACTTCTACATTCTTTATCTCAATTTCATGAGATTAATACAACATGAAGTCTAAATATAGAAGCTTTGTGACTAATACCACAACAAGGAGTATGACTCAAGAATGATGAAGCAGTGTTGTTGTTTTTACCGAGTGAAAGGGTAAGTAATGTCATGGGCAATAGGAGGAAGATTGCTGCACAAATTTGATGCCTGAGCCACAAAGAAATCCAATCCAAAATTGATTACGCATTCCTCACGCGATATTTAAACCAAGATCTTCACTGTTCAAGGATAAATCACAGTCTGCAGAGAGGATCTGATCCACACAATTTAAGCTCCCACAAAAGAGTGCCTATTCGAGTTCCAAAATTATGTGGTGTACTCCGAGCTTGATAGAAGGCTTCACGCCTTGTTGTTGTAGCTATAGGTCCTAAAACATACCTATCCAAAACTTACTCTCCTCGGTTACTTTTGAGCTTCCAATCTGAATGCTATGTTCTTCGGCGATTTTTTTTTATGCTTGAAATGAAGTATTTGAGCTTATATTTATAGTAACTTGCTTCATTTCAAGAGACATGACTTTATGGACAGTCGACATGATTAATTTGTAGTTGACCAATACAAAATACACTTTTCTTATACCATAGTAAAGATATAATATGACTCCTTTATTTTATGGAGATTTAATATAGGATGAAACTAATTTTGATGGATAAAAATATCTCAATTAGTCTAGTTGTATTATACGTGGTGATAATATATGGATATTCTTCTTAAGTGGAAATATCAAATATTAGTCTGCCATGTGAAAGATGGATCATATAAAAACCATGCAAAAAGACCTTGTCCGCCATGTCAGTGATGCATTACACCATGCTACTTGCATAGTACATTATTTCTTCCATGTAGGAATATGTATCCCATGTTTGTACACCATGTTGCTTGCATTATAAATTATGTCTGCCATGTAGGAATATGAATGTCATGTTTGTACACCATGATGTCAGCATTAAACATTACGTTTGCCATGTCTGGTTATAGGGAACATGTTTTGTGTGTCATTAATCAAAGGAATTTTTGATATTGTTTCAAAACATATTTGGAGTTAAGGATTATGTAGCCCATTCATAGATCTAGGATTAATTAGTAAGATTTTTTTAATGGTGTTCTAATGGGAAAAAAAATAAGGTAGCATGAATGAAGAAATATGGGATTGATAGAGCTAATATTTTGAATAAGGTATACATTTATGAATCTATGCATTAGGGTTTAATATATCTAGGGTTTTACCGTCTTTAGCAATGCTCATATTGACATCAATGAGAACTTTGGCAAAAAATATCCCCCTTTGTCATTCATGGAGATATTATTTCCCTTCAACATTCTCTCCCCCTTCGACATCAATGACAAAAGGGGTGCTCAACCACCCCCCCTATAAGGTTGCTTCCCTTATAATATTTTCTTCATCAATAATAGCTCTTCATAGGTACAATGCCCCCGATGTCATGGTGCTCTTCTTTCTAGAAATGTGTTCCATGGTAGTTGTTTTTACAATTCTCCATGGATGAACCAAATCCCCCTGCATGCATAAGCTCCTCTAGCTTCTTTAGAGAAGAAAGTTTGTTGCCTTGTGATCAATAGGAAGAAATCTTCACAATTTCATTATTTTCTAAAATGGAGTTACTCCCCTGAGATGCTTTATCAAGATTGTTGAAGTGTGACTCATCATGTATTCCACAAAACCTTTTTCCAGAAGGCTTCGTCAAGAATAGTCATGAGTCACCAGCTCCCCCTAAAAATATGCATTGTCTCCGTTTTCCCAGAGTTTCATCATCAAACACTTGAAATATCAAATTTTCCAAGCATGTCTTAAAAAAATCAACAACATCTGTTGTTGGATTGAGTGTTTAAGAGACTTTTGGATCCAATTTTCTTCCTTCTCCATGCTTGTGTAACTTTCTTCTTTGGCTTGGTTCAAATAATGTTAGCTTGTTGAGGAACGATATTCAAGTTATGATCACAAGCCATATGTCCAATTTTATGGCAATTGAAGCACTCCATCTTGTTCATGAATGAGAGATCATGACTCCTTCTTGTAAAATTTATTCTAGGAAATTGATGGAGACCATTATATATGTCTTTGTGATATGGCCTACAATATTTTTCCATGTGCCCAAAGTTTGTACAAGAATATCAATAACCAAGAAATATAATTTGGTATCTGGGAGATGTGTAGGTATTAACCCTGAAGAGAAATTACCTACACACGAATCTTATAACAGAAAATAAATAATAGCGAGATCATAAAACATAAAACAGATAAACACAGATATTTTCCCTTGGATCCCAAATCGGGATGACCAGCTTTATTTTTCATTATCTTCCTTTTAGTATTACAACACATATATATACATGCCGAAGCATACATAAACCCCAATCCAATAACACTGGATTAGAACATAACCGTAGATCCCTTAACCGGATCTACAAAATACCAGGGGCCAAAAACCATCGTACCCCAAAACCATGTGCAAACTCATGCACAAAACATGGGTGGGTCTGCCTATGAGTGGGTCCGCACACCAAAAAAAATTCGTTGGGGCGCTGCCCCAGACCCCAACAATGGGGGCTGCTTCCCCTCTTGTGACCACCCTGCTGTGACCAGTGCAACGTACAGTGCGTGGGCCTAGTCATGGAAAGAATATAACACACCCAACATTCTCCCACTTGTTTTTTTCTTTCCACAGGGGCCCACAAGAGAGCTCAGTCATTGGGCCAGTTCTTCAACACCCATTGTTTCTCTACACCAAGATAACTTCTTAGTGCTCACAGACTTCATCAATGCATCTACAAAATTCTTCAAAGTGTCCACCTTTACCAGCAACACCCTTTTAGCCTCAACCGTATCTCTAACAAAGTGATATTAAAGATCAATGTGCTTTGTCTTTGAATGATAAGCAGGGTTCTTTGCCAAGAAAATTTCACTTTGGCTATCATAGTCTATCCTTATAGCTTGTTGTACCAACCCCATACTTGAACAAAATATCTGCAACCAAACTACTTCCTTGCTTGCATGAGTGGCAGCTATGTATTCTGCCTCTATAGTTGAAAGAGCCACAACAGACTGTCTTTTACTCATCCAACTGATTGTGCCTCCAAATAGGCTAAACACATACCCACTTGTAGATCTTATTTGGTCTAGATCTCCAGCCCAGTCTGCTTCAACAAAACCATGAATGTCCAACATTCTTTCCAACCCTAGTCTTCCCTGGTATCACAAGCAATAATCACTAGTGTTGGGTCTTGAAAATGTCATTCATTTCCATTACACTTTCACTATTATGTCCATAATATCACCTCCATTTCACCTCCATTTCACTACCATGTAACTACATTCATCCCACTTTCATTATCATTGGGCCACATTTATGTTTTTCCAAACTTTATTAATTCTTAGCCTTTTTAAGTGAATTTGTGGTGAAAAATTAGAAAATAATGTGCATATGCTTATACCTAACAAGTGGGTTGAGATTGTTGACATGTGTAGGTAAAAAGGAGACTTCTAGAAGACCCTTATGTGGCACTCTAAGGCCAAATTCGAATTTGGTTGGAGAAGATCATGGGATCATGAGGACATGTGTTTCATTTCCTTGTTGTATTGAAACTCTAAGAGGATATGTGTCTCATTTCCTTGTTGTGTTGAAACTCTAGAAAGACATGTGTCTTATCATTTCCTATTTTTATTGTAACTCTAGAGATGGAGGGAGAGATTCATGGACTCCCATTAATGAGATAACTTCTCATATTTTTATAAATAGGAGAAGCTTTCTCCTATCATGGGTAATGAAAAATTAGGAGGAGGAGAGAAAGGAATAAAGAGTCTTTTGTAACAAAGTTCAAGATGGAATGGGATGTTGATTTGTGAGTTTTTTTTAATACAGAAATTTAGTTCTTTGATTCTGTTTTGATTACAACTTTAAGGAGCTGAAGGACTTCACCAAATTGGTAGCAGAGGGCCCCTGCTATCCAAGGAGGCTTCTACGTGTTTTCTAGATAAGTAGCTTTTAATTATGTGTTGTTAGCTTTTAATTCATGTCTTGCATTATTTGTTTAACTAATAGATCCTCATGATGTTATATTTAATCCTTTCTTAAAAGCTCTTCCAACATATCTTTATTCATGAAATGGATTTAATTGTGACATCTTGAGTTACCATCACTTTAGTTTTTTTTTAGATTAAAAGATCCTCATTATCTTACAACCATTCTTTTTCTTAAAAAGCTCTTCCAACATATCATTATTAGATAAAAAATATTTGGTTGTATTATGTTGAGTTAATTAGCATTTTTAGTTGCAATTCCTTTCGTTAATTATCACAGTTAGACTTACTCTAATAAACTCTTCCAAAATATCACTATGATGAATAAGGCATAACTATGGTATTGTAGGTTTTAGTTGCTTGTTTACACTAAGTGGCATAGCCATTCTTACTCTTACAAAGCTCTTCCAAAATATCATAACAATGAGTAAGAAATAGTTGTGGTGTCTTAGATTTTAATTGTATTTTCTTTCAGTTTATGTTCAATTGAATTGGATAATACAGCTAGGACTATTTTACAAACTCTTCCAAAATATCATTCATCATGAACAAGATGGGTTGTAGAATTCCATAGACTAGTTGCATGTTAATTTAGTTTGAGCACTCCGGAGGTAGATTACATTTAGTTCAGCTCTATCATTTCATTTCATTTTTAAACTTGATAGAAGATCCTCATTGCATTAAAATTAATCTTTTTCACAAGCTCTTCCAACAAATCTTGAACTAAATGAATCAGATTAAGTTGTAATGTCTTGAGTTACATTTCATGTTCATTTGCAAGCTAGGATATCCATGGATTAGAATGTTCTGTTCCCGAAAACAATAAGAGAAACACATACAACGAAGTAAGGAAGAAGTCACTTAAGCACATATAGTGCACCACACTTCATCAGTTTACTAGACCTGGTTGATAATTTATGTTAGCAATTTAGGATGCTAATTGACTACACATTTTGGCACCATTGCCAGGGAAGTGTAATTAGGAGACCTTATTTCTTACATCTAAAAAAAAAAAATTATTAATAATTCTTGAGTATGCTCTCCTCCTGCACTTGGTGTGATCTGTAGGATCAGAAAAAGGATTGTTATCTAAAAAAAGAAATTAATAATTCTTGAGTATGCTCTCCTCCTGCACTTTTTGTGATCTGGAGGATCAGAAAAATGATTGTTATGTAAAAAAAGAAAAGAAGAGGGAGACAAAATAAACTTCATCATTTCAATTGATTAAAAAAATAATAATAATTAATTGTTTTGTTACTAAAATATATATGTATATTTTTAAATTTTTGAAAATATATATATAATTTTAATAACAAATCATTTATAAAAAAAAATGAAAAAAATAAATTCCAATACATTGTTTTGTTTAATGAAATATATGTGTATTTTTAAATTTTTGAAAATATAACATACATAATTTTATTAACAAATCAATTACACCAAAAATAATAATAATAATAATAATAATAATAAATTAAATTAAATTGTTTTGTTTACTAATATATATATGTATATTTTTAAATTTTTTTAAAATATATATATATATATATATATATATATATATATATATATATCATTTCAATAACAAATCATTAAAAAAAAAAAATTGAATAAATTGTTTTGTTTAGTAAAATACATATGTATATTTTTAATTTTTCAAAATATAACATATGTAATTTGATTAACAAAAACAAATAAAAAAATCAATAAAAAAAAAAATGCCATAACATGGCCCATGAAAAAATCTATGAGCATTCCTCACACCTTCAGGTGCTGCATCCTGCCACGATCTTATACAAATTTTTGTTTTCTGTCTTCCCTCTATGTATACATGTCCAGTGCGATATTTTGAAATGTCGCTTCTGGCGTTTCCTCGAGCTTTAACTTGATCCACAGAGGTATTTTATCTATGATGAAGGAGATGAGGTAGATTCACAAGTGGGGGAGGCTAAAGGTGCAGAGGATGAAGAGCATGAAGGTGGTAGAGATGACGAAGAATGTGAAATTAATGATATTCCAGCGCCCTTAAAGGATAGGCAGAAGCAAAAAAAATTTGAAATATTTGTAGGCGGCCTTGATAAAGAAGCTGATGAAGAGGATTTGAAGAAATTTTTTGGTGCAGTTGGTGAAATTAAGGAAATACGAATGTCCAAGAATCCCACGTCTCAGAAGAACAGGGGATTTGCTTTCATTCGTTATGAGACTATCAAAGAGGCAAAACGTGCCTTGACAGAACTGAAGAATGCTCATGTGAAGGATAGGCGTTGTGGTGTGACACCAAGCCAGGATAATAACACTCTTTACATGGGAAATATTTGCAAGAAAAATCAAGATGGAGATGTCCAGGAAGGTGACGAGGAGGATGCAAAGATTTAATTCTCAGAAATCTTACGGAACTAACTAGAAAACGATTTTTGCCATAGCATCTCTAGAAACACATCTGCTATTGACACGTCATTTTGAAACATGTTTTCTGATCAAACCGAAATGAATTTTGAAAAACTGAGACATGGGTGTTTCTCATAACGTGGGCAATTAGATAACTCAAAAATTGTTTTAAGAAATTCGTGGCGGTATGGGAGAATTTATCGGTTCTTTGAAGCCCATTTTTGCCTGCCGCGTGAGAAAAAATGGTTTTTTTGCACAGTGGAGAGTTTGAAAATGGCACTCTGCATTGATAATCCGGTTTCCTGATCTCCAGGAAGAAGAATCTAAGTTGAACACAAATTCTATTGAAGTCAATCAACAATAGACCTCCACTGAAATTTTCCAACTGGCGCTTTCCAAGAAATTGTTGATGCATATGGCATCGCAAAGTATCGGGAAGCAAATCCTACAGTATGCACAATCATCACGTTTCGTTTTTGTTTGCTATTATGTTTGGTGATTGGGGTCATGGCCTATGTTTATTGTTTGCAACATTGGTGCTCATTTGTAGAGAGAAAAAAAACTTGGACGTCAAAAACTTGGAGACATTATGGAGAATGGCATTCATGTTTTTAGTTTTAATTTTCTTATTTAATAAATTGTTTTGTTTAATAAAATTATATATGTATATATTTTTTTTAAAATTTAACATATATAATATTTATAAAAAAAAAATTGTATTTTTCAATTTTGTTATTTAAAAAAATAATAATAATAATAATAATTTTGAATCAATGAAATGAATAAGTTATTTGCTCACTTTTCTAAAGGTATTGATTAATTTTGGACTTATGATGAAAGATGAATGGCTAAATTTTTATTCAAGATTTTTGGCTACAGAAACCGTCGACATTCTGCAGCTAAAGTCCAATTCCGCAGCTGTTCTTCAATTCCGCAGCGGAAAAAAACCTCATTGTTCAAATCAGCCTAACTTTCTCATACAAAATTAGATTTTGATTATTCAAGTATCGTTGGAAAGGTCTCAACAAGATCTACACAGTGATAAATCCATCATTAGAGTTTGAAATGGTAAACAAGGAAATAAATTGTTGAAAAGAAGCAACATTCAACTTGAGGCACTAATTCCAAAATAGGTATAAATTCTTTTGATTTTTCCTTTGAGAACTTGTTTCATTAATACAAATTCTTAGTTTTGTGTGTAAATATCATAACTAGAGAGACTGATCACCTCTCTCCTTTGATAATCTTACATTCCATTGCAGAAGAAGTATTAGTTTTTTTTGCAGGTTCCAGGAGGAAGGACAAATGACTACAAGAGAATGGTGTCTCTCTAAGAGACCAATTTGTTTCATAAGAGGATGATCAGCAAAAAAAAAGAAATATGTTGATGAAAAATTAGATCCAAACACTTGAAAAAATTTCAGATACTATTGTCTCCATCACATCCATACCTCATAATAAACCATTCACATCATTTCACTTCATATTTTCCATTTACATTCACATCCATTTTCCATTTCTTTTTGTTCATTCATAACCCACAAATAAAAGCAAGAGGCTCATTCACGTGCTTATTACCCATTGCCATTTCTACTCTCCATTTCCATCTTCCATTTTCATCTTCCATTTATTGTCATTTTCATTCCACAAATAAACCCTGCTTCAATGCAAATTATTGAGTCCATAGTCCTTTGAGTCTAAGTTCTTTGTAAAAACACCTTGAGGCTTGCATGCCTTAATGGAAAGTTCTCATGCTGACAAACAATAGGAATACATTAATGTCCCTTGTTCGTCAGATCTTCTAGGTGACTCGACATCAGCAAAATCATTCGTACCTAGCAAGATGTGTTTGGGCATCTTGACTCTCATTGTCATCAATGGTGAGAGTTCTCGTGTTGACTAGTGGCATTCATTAATGGCCACTAAGTCAAAAATTTCCTACTATGTTAGACATCAGAACATCTTTTCACATAGTAGGAATTGTGCCAAGGAGTTTTGAAGACATGAAGACTATTATTTTCAGCATTTTGGAGTAGACTCAGCAAGTTTTAGTAGAAGCAATAAAAAGTCATCTTATCTCTTTATCCATGACTCCTCTTATTCAGCCACTTGAAGAAGAATATGATCATAATTTTGCATCCACAACACATACAACTCATCCATTCCAAAGGGTAAGTTAAGGTACATCATTTTCTAACTTTTGACCATAGAATTCCATAAAATGCTAGAATGATAATTGTTGGAAAAACGTTTCTCTTCATCATTTCATAAAATTGTCAATACCATCAGTTGGGGGAGAACACATTCATCTTCATACCTTACCATGTCCATATCATACTCAAGAGCCCACATACTTCCAACATATATTAAATATTACTTTTTTATTATGAGCATACAATGGCTTTTCAAAAAAAAAGTGCTTAAAGGATGAATTGGATACATGGTTGTCACACAAGAACCAACCATCATGCAATCCAATAAAGTTATACTTTGCAAAATAAAATATCATTATGCAAAGTTCAAAGATCAAAATAGAATGAAACAACAAAAAAAAATTTGGTTGTAACACAAGAACCAACCATGTTGCAATTCAAGTAAAACACTTTGCAGAAATATGAAGTTATCAAATGATATCATGCAAAGTTAAGCCAAAGCTCAAGGATCAAAAGATTTAATGTAATATATATTGCATGAGGACATGCAATAACTTTAGTTGGGGGGTATGTCGGGTCTTGAAAATGTCATTCATTTCCATTACACTTTCATTATTATGTCCATTATATCACCTCCATTTCACCTCCATTTCACTACCATGTCACTACATTCATCCCACTTTCATTATCATTGGGCCACATTTATGTTTTTCAAAAATTTATTAATTCTTAGCCTTTTTAACTGAATTTGTGGTTAAAAATTAGAAAATAATGTGCATATTCGTATACCTAACAAGTGGGTTGAGATTTTGGACATGTGTAGGTCAAAAGGAGACTTCTAGAAGACCCTTATGTGGCACTCTAAGGAAAAATTCGAATTTGGTTGGAGAAGATCATGGGATCATGAGGACATGTGTTTCATTTCCTTGTTGTATTGAAACTCAAAGAGGATATGTGTCTCATTTCATTGTTGTGTTGAAAATCTAGAAAGACATGTGTCTTATCATTTCCTATTTTGATTGTAACTCTAGAGATGGAGGGAGAGATTCATGGACTCCCATTAATGAGATAACTTCTCATATTTTGTATAAATAGGAGAATCTTTCTCCTATCATGGGTAATGAAAAATTAGGAGAAGGAGAGAAAGGAATAGAGAGTCTTTTGTAACAAAGTTAAAGATGGAATGGGATGTTGATTTGTGAGTTTTTTTTAATAGAGAAATTCAGTTCTTTGATGCTGTTTTGATTACAACTTTAAGGAGCTGAAGGACTTCACCAAATTGGTAGCAGAGGGCCCCTGCTATCAAAGGAGGCTTCTACATGTTTTTAGATAAGTAGCTTTTAATTATGTGTTGTTAGCTTTTAATTCATGTCTTGCATTATTTGTTTAACTAACAGATTCTCATGATGTTATAGTTAATCCTTTCTTAAAAGCTCTTCCAACATATCTTTATTCATGAAATAGATTTAATTGTGACATCTTGAGTTACCAGCACTTTAGTTTTTTTTTAGATTAAAATATCCTCATTATCTTACAAGAATTCTTTTTCTTAAAAATCTCTTCCAACATATCATTATTAGATGAAAAAGATTTGGTTGTATTATGTTGAGTTAATTAGCATTTTTAGTTGCAATTCCTTTCGTTAATTATCATAGTTAGACTTACTCTAATAAACTCTTCCAAAATATCATTATGATGAATAAGGCATAACTGTGGTATTGTAGGTTTTAGTTGCTTGTTTACACTAAGTGGCATAGCCATTCTTACTCTTACAAAGCTCTTCCAAAATATCATAACAATGAGTAAGAAATAGCTGTGGTGTCTTAGATTTTAATTGTATTTGCTTTCAGTTTATGTTCAATTGCATTGGATAATACAACCTGGACTGTTTTACAAACTCTTCCAAAATATCCTTCATCATGAACAAGATGGGCTGTAGAATTCCATAGACTAGTTGCATGTCAATTTAGTTTGAGCACTCCGGAGGTAGATTACATTTAGTTCAGATCTTTCATTTCATTTCATTTTTAAGTTTGATAGAAGATCCTCATTGCATTAAAATTAATATTTTTCACAAGCTCTTCCAACAAATCTCGAACTAAATGAATCAGATTAAGTTGTAATATCTTGAGTTACATTTCATGTTCATTTGCAAGCTAGGATATCCATGGATTAGAATGTTCTGTTCCCAAAAACAATAATAAAAACACATACAACGAAGTAAGGAATAGGTCACTTAAGAACATATAGTGAACCACACTTCATCAGTTTACTAGCCCTGGTTGATAATTTATGTTAGCAATTTAGGACGCTAAATTGACTACACAACTAGTGCCACATAAATATCTGAAAACCCACTTCACTATTGTCCAATGCTCCTTCCCTGGGTTTGACATAAACCTGCTCAATACTCCCACTGCATGTGCAATGTCTGGTCTAGTACAAACCATTGCATACATTAGGCTACCCACTGCACTTACATATGGAACATGGGACATATCCTCCTCTTCTTCTTGTGTCTCAGGACACTTTTCAGCAGATAGCTTTACACCTACAGGAATAGGAACATTCATCGGTTTACTATCCTGCATATTGAACCTTTGCAATATAGTCTCGAAATACTACCTCTGGTTTAACCAGAGCTTCCTCTTTGCCCGATCTCTCTTAATTTCCGTGCCAAAAATATAGTTTGCAGCACCAATATCCTTCACGTTGAATTTGGAGAACAGCTGGGTCTTCAAATCTTGGATAATTTCTTTGTTATTTTCAATCAGCAACATATCATCCACATACAAGACCAAATAAATAACACGGTCACCAGTTAATTTAAAATAAACACAGTGATCCTCCTCGCTTCTGGTGAAGCCAAGTCCCCGTATATAGGTATCAAATTTCTGATACCACATCCTTGGTGACTATTTTAACCCATACAGAGACTTCTTCAACCTGCACACTAGTTTTTTCTTACCCTTCACCATAAAGCCTTCAGGTTGCTTCATGTAGATCTCCACTTCTATATCCTCGTGAAAAAATGTTGTTTTCACATCCATCTATTCTATCTCGAAATGAAATGCAGAAGCAACAAATAAAAGTAATCTAATAGAAGTAACTTTGGCAACAGGAGAAAAAATATCACCAAAATCAATTCATGCCACCTGGGAATAACCTTTTGCTACCAACCGAGCTTTGTATTTCTCCACCTCGCCTTCTACACAGATCTTGTTCTTAAACACCCATTTTCTCCCGATGGGCTTCCTTCCAGCCGAGAACTCCACCAAATCCCATGCGTCATTTTTATGCCAGGATGCGATTTCATCAACCATGGCCTCCTTCTAGAGTTTTCCATCCTCTGAATCTACTACCTCCCTGACAGTTCTGGGATCATCATTAGTTATAGTTAAGGAAAAAACTGAACAGAGAGTAGATGGACTATACCTTTCTGGTTTCCTTCTTTCTTGAACTGATCTTCTCACAGCTGGAGTTTGTTGCTCTTCCTCTTTTGAGTCTTCTTCTGTTGTAGAGTCTGATTCATCCTCCTTTAGCTCAAACTATATATTATTAGGTTCCTTTGGTAGGACTTCATGTGTAACAACATCTTTCACCTCTCTAAACACCACATCTCGGTTGTACACAACCTTCCTTGTTTATGGGTTCCAAAGCTTGTAACCCTTTAAACCATCCTTATACCCAATAAAGATGCACCTTTCAGATTTATTATACAATTTGGTCATTTTCTCCTTTGGAACATGTACATATGCATCACATCCAAATACCCTTAGAAGTGAAAGAGATGGTTTCTTACCAGTCCATACCTCATGTGGAGTCATATCCTCCAACGTTGATGAAGGTGATCTATTAACTAAGTAACATGCAGTCTCCACTGCCTCTGCCCAGAATTCTTGTCCTAACCTAGTACCACTGAGCATGCTTCTTGCCTTTTCCATCAGTGTTCTGTTCATTCTTTCTGCAACTCCATTTTGCTGAGGTGTGTATGGAGTATTCTTTTGTCATGCTATTCCACACTTCTTATAGAACTCTTCAAATTCCTTCTTGTAGAACTCCCCACCATTATCTGTCCTCGGCACTTTTATCTTCTTCTTCATCTGGTTTTCCACCAGAGCCTTAAATTCTTTAAATTTGTCAAAGACTTAAGATTTATTCCTCAAGAAATATATGCATGTGTTCCTTGAGAAGTCATCTATGAATGAAACATAGTACATAGACTTTCCCAGTGAAGGAACTAACATAGGTTCAAACACATCATTGTGCACAAGTTCTAATATCTTGTTTGCCCTCTTAGCACCAAAAGGAAAACTCACCCGATTCTGCTTCCCATATACACAATGTTGACAGAAATCGAAATCCTGAGAGAAATTAGACATACCTTCTATCATACGATTTCTATGTAGTATCTGAAGGCCCTTCTCTCCAATATGTCCAAGACCTTAATGCCATAGCATGGTCTTTTCTCATGAAATAGCTAGGCTTTCTGCTCCACTTTCAGGAACCACATAACTATTACACCCATCAATAACTGTGCTACCTTGTATCTTGCATAGAGTTCCAGTCTGAACTCCCCGCATTAATACCAGTGCTCCATGAACCATCTTGCAAGAATTTTTCTCGAACACTGTTTTTACCCCTGCATCATCCATCTTGCTTACAGAAATCAGATTTCTAGCCAATGTAGGAATATGCAGAACACCAGGAAGTGTTCTTATCCTTCCACCTTGCAGCTTCAGCTTGAACTTTCCATGTCCGATGATCTTTGCCTTCCTATCATCCCCTAGGAAGAAATCACCACCATCATATTTCTCATATTCACAGAACCACTCCCTATGGAGAGTGAATTGAAAGGATGCACCTGAGTCAATCAACCATGACTCATGATCTACATGTTTATTTGAAGAAGAAGCCAAATACACATCCCCACCTTCATCCGAGGTGGTTTTTGCCTCTGCAAAAGTAGCATCATCGGATCCCTTTCCTTTCTTAGGAGCTTTAGATTTGCAGTCATTTTTGTAGTGCCCATCCTTTCCACATTTCCAGCACACCTTTACAAACTTTCCAGGAGATTTAGATCTCCCTCTAGATTTATATCTCTCACTCGAAACCTTACTCTTGTTTCTGTTTTGGGACCTTCCTCGTACAGATAAGGCATCTCCATTTTGACCCTCCATATTTCTCTGTCTCATTTCCTCCAATAGCAAGGCTAAGAAAATGTCATCAAAATTCAAGGTAGTTGTATTGCTACCTATTGCAATAACCAGACTGTCCCACGAATCTGGTAGAGAACACAACAAATTGATGCACTTATATTCATCTAAGATTTTAATATCAATAGATGACAGCTGACTTACCACAGTATTGAAGGCGCTCAGATGCTCTGTCACCGAGTCTCCATCCTTCATCCTCAAGTTATATAGCTTTTTCCGCAGGAACAATTTCTTCACCAGAGACTTAGATTGGTACAAATTCCCTAGCTTTTCCCACAAGGTCTTTGCTGTAGCTTCACCAGATACATTCAAAAATACTGAATCTGAGACACACAACCGTATTGTGCTTTTAGCCTTCCGATCCAGCTTCTTCCAGTCTTCATCTGACATTGTCGTTGGTTTAGTACCTGGATCTACCACGTTCCACTGATCTTTATCCACCAGCAGATCCTCCATATTGAGCTTCCACAACTCAAAACTCTGACCATTAAATTTCTCGATCTCTATCTTTCCGCCACTCGCCATCTTCTTTCTTCGCAAGAATTGATCCCGCATATCTCCCACTGAACAGGGTCTACCTCATGCCCAAGCAAAAAACCCTCAGCAGCAAAGGCATCCCCTTGAAGCCGAAATAGCTCTAATACCAAATGTAGGTTTTAACCCTGAAGAGAAATTATCTATACACGAATCTTATAACAAAAAATAAATAATAGTGAGAGCATAAAACATAAAACAGATAAACACAGAGATTTTCCCCTGGATCCCAAATCAGGATGACCAGCTTGATTTTTCATTATATTCCTTTTAATGTTACAACACATATATATACATGCTGAAGCATACATAAACCCCAATCCATTAACCCTGGATTAGAACATAACCGTAGTTCCCTTGACCAGATCTACAAAATACCAGGGGCCGAAAACCATCGTACCCAAAAACCATGTGCAAACTCATGCAGAAAACATGGGTGGGTCTACCTATGAGTGGGTCCGCACACCAAAAAAATTTCGTCGGGGTGCTGCCCCGAACCCCAACAGTGGGGGTTGCTTCCCCCCTTGTGACCCCCCTGCTACGCCCAGCACAACGTACAATGCGTGGGGCTACTCGTGAAAATAATATAACACATACCCAACAAGATGATGAGTTCCTTGAAGTATTTCTAAAGTCTTTCTGCCTTGGAATTGTTTGATGATATTCATCTCCTTTTGTATTCTTGACATCATCTATAAATCTCCTTGGAGTAGGGTTTCTTCTAATCTCATCTTGACTCTTGCCTTTGGTGGAATTAGGAGTATCATTTCTTCATGGCTTCCTTACATCCTTGTTGTTTGAAGAATTATCATTCTTGCTTGAGGGTTCAACTCCATAGCGAGGACCTGATTTATCAAGGGAGATCTTTGATGACTTAGGATGTCATCTAGGGTTTGAGAACTCTTCAATTTCTTATTCAGCAAGTCAACTTCCTTTTTAGGAGAGGAAATTTTTTCTTTCAATTTTTCACAGTCTTCATCTTCCATGATTACTTGCTCCTTCATTTCTTCCATAATCCTTGTTACTTCTTGTGCTTCATTTTTAAGGGAGATGATATTTGATTTCATTATGAAGACTTCTTCATTCTCCTTTACTAGTCTGCTCTCCATTTCTTCTTTTATTCTTGTGGCTTCACATGTTTATGCCTTGAGAAGATTGATGTCTAATTTTAGTTTGGAGATTTCTTCATCCTTTTCTTCTAGCTGAGATTTAAGAGAGGATTCCTCTTCCTTGTATTTACCAATCTCTGCTTCAAGATTGTTCAAGCTCTTAATTCTTTGTTGAAGGTGGCTTGACAAAGTTTCTTCCCCTTTCTTTTCCTTATCCAATTGATTTGTCATAGATATGACTTCTTCATGATGTTGTAATTTGTTTTGATCAAATTCCTCTTTAATTTTGGCGAGCTCCCCATCCCCTTCTTGTACTTGAAGCTTGACAAAGTCAACTTCCTTCCTTGTCTTGTGCTAGTTACCATCTTGTGCTTTCTTCTTAAGTTTCTCATTTTCCTTTTTCAAACTGTCAATCTCTTCCATGGAAGCCATAAATTTATTCAGGAGATATTCTTCAAAGTCTTCTTTGTTCCCTTCATCTTCTAGGCCTTATTTATCCTTGTTGTCATCTCTCTTATCTTCAGCTTCCTTCATGGATTATGTACTTATTTCTTGTTTTCCATCATCTTCTTTCCTAGAGATAACTGTCAACACTCCTTCTGAGTGAAGATCATGAAGTTTGTCCCACATGAATTTTGCTAATGAATATTTTTCAAAATTGGCCTTCATAGAATCAGGTAGCCCATTCAAGATTTGTTTCATTACTATTCTATTATACTCATTGGATTCTCCTTCCATCGTGCTATCAGTAATCACCAATTTCCAAACTTCAATGCCTTGAATCTTTAATAAATTCCTCATTATTTCCTCCAATATATCAAAGTTTCGATTGAATAATGGGGCCTTTGCAAATTGATTGACTTCAATTTTGATGGTTGAGGAAGACACATCTTTAGGAGGATTAGATACTTTCTTCCTTGAATTTTCCATTTGTGTTCTAATGGTCAACCTTCAAGCTATTAGTCTTTAACTGAAGGTACCAACTCTAATACCAATTGTTGGAAATAATGAGAGGGGGGTGAATCATTATTTCTTTTCAATTGTTAATTTTACCAGTTATATCACTTATATTTAGAACAAAAAAATGAACAATGATGGAATAGATACTATTATTAATTTCTTCTTTACAATAATTAAATTACAATAATGATATAGGGCTCCAACCCTAGATGAAGACTCCAATCTTCCAGGCTCCAACTTTGTCAATTTGAGGCACCGACCTCTAGGGCTCCAACCCTATCTCTCATACAGGCTCCGACTTGGTTTTTTGAGGACTTCAATCCTCTAGGGCTCCAGCCCTATTTTCCAAGGCACCAACCTTGTCTCTATGAGACTCCAACCTCTTTGGCTCCAACCCACAACTTCAATTTTCCAAAATATCTTTGGTTATTCTTCACAGCTCCCAAAGTATTCTTAAACATGCCCTTTCACACTTATTCTTCACATCACATAATCAATGAAAAAATTTTATTCTTATAATTTTTCACCACAACTCCTCATTTGACCCAAAAAAACTTCTCCAATGTCACATCATGATTGTTGTATGACCTTGACCAAAATCTTCAGTGTTCACTTCTTGATTTTGGCTCCACTTTTTCTTCATTGTACTTTGTCCACCATATGACTCCACTGCTACAATCTTAGGTCATATTCCTAGAGTGACACCAAGGTCCAGCTATGTCACAAGCATCAAACCACTGTACTTTTCAACTTTTAAATGTTTAGTTAACTAAAAAAAAAAACCTTTTTTTTGACTATCAATATAGGTATCCACCACTAGATTTCACTGTAGCTATATTAATGATGTGAAATCACAATTTAAATCTGTATATGGAAGTGTAAAATAAGCCTTGAACCCTCCTTGACTTATACATTTTTTACTTCAATTTTCTAAGATTAATACTAAAGGAAGTATAAACACAGAAGCTCTATGATTAATAGCACAGCAAGGAGTATGACTCAAGAATAATGAAGCAGTGCTGCTATTTTTACTAAGCTAAAGAGTAAGTAATGTCATCAGCAATAGGAGGAAGATTGTTGCACCAATTGTATGCCCGATACACAAACAAATCCAATCCAAATCTGATTACACAGTTCACAAGCAATATCTGAACCATGGTCTTCACTGTTCGAATATAAACCACAGCCCGCAGAGAGGATTCGATCCACACTATTTGAGCTCCCATAGAAGATTTCTTATTTTAGTTCCAAAATGATGTGGTGTACTCTGACCTTGAGAGAAGGCTTCACGCCTTGTTGTTGCAGCTACAGGTGTTAAAACATACTTGTCCCAAACTTAATCTCCTAGGTTACCTTTGAGCTTGTAATCCAAATTCTATGTTCTTCACCGAATTGTTTTTATGCTTGAAATGAAGTATTTGAGCTTATATTTATAGTGGCTTGCCTCATTTCAAGAGACACGACTTTATGGATAGCTGACATGATTAATTTGTAGCCGACCAATAAAAAATACACTTTTTTGATATCATGATAAAGATATAATACAACTCCTTTATTTCATGGAGAGTTTAACATAGGATTAAACTAATTTTAATGGATAAATTCTCTCAATTAGTCTAGTTTTATTGTATGTGGTGATAATATATGTATATGCTTCTTAAGTGGACATGTAAAATATTTTCCTGCCAATTGAAGGATGGATCATATAAAAAACCATGAAAAAAGACCTTGTCTGCCATCTGAGTGATGCATTACACCATGCTACTTGCATAGTACATTATGTCTACCATGTAGGAACATGTATGCTATGTTTTTACACCATGCTACTTGCATTATACATTATTTCCGCCACGTAGGAATATGCATTTCATGTTTGTACACCATATGTTGTGAAGACAACTCCAAAATAGAATAAAAGAGATATAAACACCTTAGAAATAAGCCACTTCAAGGGGATAACCTCCAATACATTAAATTAATGAATAATTCTTGGATGATACAAATTAAAAAACCTCCTTTCTATATATAGGAGTCCATGAGAGCACAATGTAATCCTAGTGGGACCACAATGTAATACTAGCCGACCTAACAATAATAATTTAAGGGCACAATAATAACAATATGGGGGTTACAAGGGTACAATAATAAAAATAAGGGGGTTACACTAACAACAATAAGAGACTATACTAGTAATATAGGGACCTAACATGCCCCTCTCATTGAAAAAAGTGTTGTCCTCAATGCTTGAGTAGCTCTGGGTGCTTTTTTATAAAATTCTCATCCTCCCATGTAGAATCTTCAGTGGGTAAGTTCTTCCACTTTATGAGATACTCTGAAATTGATCAATTCTGTAGTTATCGAGTTCTTGTTTCTGTGACTGCTTCAGGTTCCAATATGATTTTTCCTTCCTCATCAAGTTCTGGAAATATTGTTTGAATTGGAAGATTTTCACCTATAACCTTCTTTAAGCATGAAACATCGAAAGCTAGATGCACTCGTGAAGAAGGAAGCTGCAATTTGTATTCCATAGTACTAATATTTTACAACACCTTGTAAGGACCATAGTACTTTGGCGATAATTTATTATCCTTCTTAGCTTTCTTGAGGGACATTTGTTTATATGGTCGTAGCCATAAAAATACCCAGTCTCCTACATAAAAACTTCTCTCACTACGATGTTGATATGCCTGTTGTTTCATTCGATTTTGTGCCAAATTCAGGTTATCCTTTAAGAGTTGGAGAAATTCTTGTTGATGCTCAATGTGATCTTCCATTGCTTGAACCTTCGAATTTTCTCTTAAAGATGATGTGATGAATGTGGATGATATCCATAAAGTTCCATAAATGGGGTCATTTTTGCTGCAGTATGGAAGGAAATGTTATACCACCATTCAGTGAGAGGTAACCACTTGACCCATTGTGTTTGTTTATCAGATACAAAACAACGAATATATCCTTCCAAATATTTATTTACTATCTGATTTTTACCATAAAATTGAGGATGATAAGATAAGCTATGAGCTAATTGAGTACCCAAACAAGAAAATAACTCCGTCCAAAAATTTCCAGTAAAAATGGGATGTTTGTCACTCACAATAACGCTTGGGTTTCCATGTAGCTTTTGAATTGTGTCCATAAATTTAGTAGCAACTGTAGTTGCTTTAAATGGATGAGATAATGCACAAAAGTGTGCATACAGCTTGCTAAGTTTATCAACTACCACCATGATGGCACTTTTTCCTTCAGACTTAGGTAAACTTGTGATAAAATCCATTGAAATCTCCTCCCAACATTGACTTGGAATGGATAAGGGTTTTAGAAGTCCCAGGGTCTTAATTGTCTCAACTTTATTCTTCTTGCAAACCAAACATTCCACCACAAAATTTTGAATATCAGATTTAAGGCCATCCCAAAAAAATTCTTTGTTCACCCTGTGGTATGTTTTTAAAAATCCTGAGTGTTCTCCTAAAGGAGAAGTGTGCAACTCCAAAGTAATATTTTGTTTTAGTTTGGAATTCTTACAAAGATATAAGCGATCTTTGTACCATAAAGAATAATTTTTCCAACTAAATGTTTCAGATGTACTAGGATATTGCTGCAACTTTTGAATGAGTGTTCATACTTCTTTGTCCTTCTTCCATTCATCTCTTTCTTTGGTTACCCAATCTGGTTGGATAATAGAAATGGCACAAAGAAATGTTTCCACTTCTTCATTCTTTCTTGAGAGTGAATCTGCAACAACATTAAGTTTCCCTTTTTTGTAGATTATTTCAAAGTCATAACCCAACATATTTGTGACCCATTTTTTCTACTCTTCTAAAGATATTCTTTGTTCCAAAATTTTTTTAAGACTATCATGATCATTTTTTACCTTGAAGTGTCTTCCCATTAGGTAAGTTTTCCATTTCTTTACTGCATGAAGTATTGCTAACATTTCCTTCTCATAAATAAGAATCTGTAAATACTTTCCTTTGACTGGACAAATTTCAAAAGCATTGGGTTTTCCTTCCTACATTTTAAAAACACCAATTCCATTTCCTGAGGCATCACATTCCACAATAAAGGTTTTTGTGAAGTCTGGTGTAGATAAGACCGGTGCTAGGCACATTGCCTCTTTAAGATGTTCAAAAGCCTTAGTTGCTTGAAGAGTCCATGAAAATGCATCTTTCTTCAATTATGTTGTTAGAGGTGTTGCTATTCTCCCATAATTGTTAAAAAACTTGCGATAATGCCCTGTTAACCCAATAAATCCTCACAACTTCTTTATGGTTGTGGGGAATTTCCATTCCTTAATGGCTTTAATTTTGTTAGGGTCTACCTTAACACCCTCGTGAGATACAATATGACCCAGATATTCCACCTCTTGTACTCCAAAGAAACATTTGGATATTTTTTCATATAATTGTTTCTCCTACAATAGTTTGAGCACCCTGTCAACATGTTCAACATGATCCTTCCAAGACCTGCTATAGATTAGTATATCATCAAAAAATACTAGCACAAATTTTCTAAGGAAGAGTTTGAAAATGGAATTTATCAACCCTTGGAATGTAGAAGGTGCATTGGTAAGGCCAAAAGGCATGAAAAAAAATTCATAATGACCCTCATGAGTTCAAAATGTTGTTTTTGGAATATCTTCAGTCTTCATTCTAATTTGATGATATCCTGAACGAAGATCCAACTTGGTAAAATAAATTGCTCCATGTAATTCAACAATAATCCATCAGTCACAGGAATGGGAAATTTATCTTTAATGGTGAGCTTATTGAGCTCCCTATAATCTGGACACATGCGCCATGATCAATCCTTCTTGTGTAACAATACTATAGGAGCAGAGAAAGAACATTGACTAGGTTGAATTATACCCGCCTCTAACATTTCTGCAATCATACATTCAATTTTTCTCTTTTGGACATAAGGATATCTATAAGGTCTGATGTTTGTAGGAACACTTCTTGGAATCAAATGAATAGCATGATCATGATCACTAATAGGTGGGAGTCCTTTGGGAGTTTCAAATACCTTGGAATGATTTTCCAAGACTTCTTGGAGATCTACAGAAATAGATGATTTTGACGTTGGAACTCCTAGTGAGCATAATTGTGCGATTATGCCTCGTTGTTATTTATTTAGAAGCTTTGTCATGACATTAGAGCTTATTAATTTTCTAGCTTCCTTGAAATACCCTTAATTCGACTTGCTTTTCTTTAAAAAGAAATTTCAAGAAAAGTTCTTGAAAATTGAAAGCTACTGTCCCCAAAGATTGTAACCATTGTACTTCTAGTACAACATCAACACCTCCCATAGGAATGGAAAGCATTGGAATATTCAATACATATTCCCCCATGGTTAGCTTTATATTATGGAATTTTCCAGAGAAATTTATAGTTCCTCCATTTGCAACCATCACTTGACATTCTAGTCCTAGGTATAGGAAACAATTCAATTTCTTGGCTACCTTACAATGAAAAGAAATTATGGGTGCTACCTAAATCAATCAACACTATTATCTTTTTATTCTTTATATGTCCTTATATCTTGAGAGTTTGAGGAGTGGTAATTCCTGCCAATGCATTACATGATACGGTCGAACTCATTTTGTCCTCTTATAGGGCTGGTTCCTAGTGTATATCCTCTTCTTTTTCATTTTCTTCTTCCTCTTCACAATCTATGTAAAATAATTTCTTCTCAGCACACTTACAACCTTTAGTGTATTTTCTATCACAACTGTAGCAAAGCCCTTTTGCTCTTTTTTCTTCCAATTGTTGTGGTGTCAACCTTGTAGGTTGTGGAAATCTAGGCATAGCAACACTTCCTTCTTTATAGAAGTGAGTGGTAGGCTTCCTTGTGTTAGAAAATTATATATTATGGAGCAATGCAACACATAAAATATGCAAAAAATACAAGCACACAAAACACATAAAACCAGAGAGACACATATATACGTGGTTCACCCAGTTTGGGCTACATCCACCCCGAACAGCTAGTCCTTCCTTTCTATTATCCAGAAAAAAATGAAGAGACAAAACCTACAGCACATTAGCTGTAATATCCTTTGTTCTCTCTCATAGTCTCCCTATATGTTTCTCGCTCTGAGAATACAAACATAATACACAACCGCAATACAATACCCTCATATATACAAGGGGGTCACCTTCTACGGCAAGAAACCCTAAACTAAACATAACTTCTACCGTCAAATCATCTGCCTATGAACGGCCCAGATTGACTAGAAATTACTATACTTTTACAAGGCAATTTTACATCTGTTTTTAGCTTCAAGGGCACTGCCCCCGAAACCCCCTGCCAGGGGGGGCTCCGAAAAGTGCTACCGCCCCCCCTAGACCCCCCACGGTAGCGATTAATTACGGGCAGCATTGCCCCCCCTTTTAAGGTACAGGGATCTAGTGCTGCCCCACTAAACCCTTTTGTTTGAGATTTATCAATTGGCTAAAGAATGTGTTTCTCTTTGTATCCTCATAATGTGCTATCATTTCCTCCGTAAAAATTGACCAAGTGACAATTTTTTTACGGGAGCAAAGCCATCGATATCATACAAATGTATTTTTTTCTAAATGTAAAGTTGCAATGTGTACCTTTTGTGTGTTTTGCACATTATGGAGATCAAAATATTTCTCCATCTGTAGTATCCATGTTACAGGATCCTTTCCATCAAACTTCCTCATATCCATCTTTGGAATATGGTTGTTCTTCCCGCCAACATTAGAGTTTATGAAATCACAATTAAAATTTATTTTTTTCTCATCATGAGGTTCTTCTACTATCTTTTCACCATTAGGAAACCTTTCTTGTATCAATCTCAACCAAAGATTTCCATTTCTTGAAAGTATCAAATACATCAGATTTATTCTGAATACAATAAATCCATGTTTTTCTAGTTGCATCATCAATAAAAGTAACATAATAACGACAGCCACCGAGAGATGATACCTGAGTAGGTCCCCATATGTCTGTATGCACAAGCTCTAATTTTTCACTCTTCTTTTCTTTCCCAACTCTGAGAAATATGACTCTTTTTTTTCCATAAATGCAATTTTCCCAGAAATCCAAATCAACATTCTTCAAACCTGGCAACAAATTTCTTGAGTGAAGAATATGCATTCCCTTCTCACTCATGTGTCTGAGCCTATGATGCCATAATCCTACATCTGCTCCTTTGGAAGTTAAAGCATTAATAGAGTTAGAAATACCATTGCATAAATACAATGTACCAACATTTTCACCTTTCGCTATTACCAGGGCTCCTTTGGTGACCTTCCAAGCTTTATCTGCGAAATTTGTCACACAAACTTCACCGCCTAACTATCTTGTTGAAATCATATTTTTCTTTAGATCTGGAACATGCCTTACCTCCTTTAATAGCCATTGGTTTCCATTCTTCCATTTTACAAGAACCTTACCCATTCCAACAATTTTACATGGTTTAGAATCACCCAAACGAACTTGTCCAAAATCTCCCTGAACATAGTCATGAAAATATTTCTTATCAGGTGTGGCATGGAATGAAGCCACTGAATCCACAACCCAAGAATCAGTAACATTTTCGAAAGAAAAAATCAAAGCATCTTCTAACACATCACCTATTACATTTGCTTCATGATTGTTTTCTTGTTGTGCATCTACTTCTTTTCCTTTCCAATATCTACAATCTTTCTTTAGGTGTCCTCTCTTTCCACATTTCTAGCACACTATCCCCGATCCGGACTTGGATCTGCCTTTCCTTGATTTACTACAATAACCCGAGCTCTTTCCTCTTTCCATTCTTCTTCCCCTAGACTCTGCACTCAAAGCATTACCCGATGTCTCACCAGAGCTTTTCCGTCGCATTTCCTCGCTAAGGATAGCACCGTCAACATCATCAAACTTTAAAGTACTAGATCCAGAGATAGAGTTACTAATGGCCATAGCTAAACCATTCCAGCTTTCTGGAAATGAGCACAGAAATAAAAGAGCCCTAACTTCATCATCAAAGTTTACCCCTACAGAACTTAACTGACTGGTAACTTTATTAAAATCATTTAAATGGTCTGTAGTAGATCCACCTTCCGACATCTTCATATTAAATAATCGTTTCATAAGAAATACCTTGCTTGAGGTCGAGGGTTTTTCATATAGTTTCGCCAACGTCTAAATTAAACCCTCTGTTGTTGTTTCCTTCAAAATATTGAAGGCGACTGATGCCGTAAGGCACAACCGCACTGTTTCGAGTGCCTTTCTATCGAGAATGTTCCATTCCACGTCTGTCATGGCCGCCGGCTTCTTTGTTTTTCCTCTCAATGTTAGGTATAGATCTTTTTGATACAGATAATCTTCCATCTGCATCTTCCACAGGGAGAAGTTTTGGTTGTTAAATTTCTCGACCATAAATTTACCATCTTCCGCCATTGCTCCCACTCAAACTAGGAACCCTTCTTTCCTACAAGTTTATCAACCAAATATACCTTCGGCTCTGATACCAATTGCTAGAAAATTATATATTACAGAGCAATGCAACACATAAAATATGCAAAAAATATGAGCACACAAAACACATAAAACCAAAGAGACACAGATATACGTGGTTCACCCAGTTTGGGCTACATCCACCCCAAACAGCCTGTCCTTCCTTTCTATTATCCAGCAAAAATGAAGAGACAAAACCTACAGCAGATACATTGTAATATCCTCTATTCTCTCTCACAATCTCCTTATCTATTTCTCGCTCTGAGAATACACACATAATACATAGTCACAATACAATAACCTCATATATACAAGGGGGTTTCCTTCAAGGGAAAAAAACCCTAAACTAAACATAACTTCTACCGTCAGATCATCCACCTATGAATGGCCCAGATTGACTAGAAATTACTATACTTTTACAAGGAAATTTTACATCTGTTTTTAGCTTCGGGGGCGCTGCCCCCGAAACCCCCCGCCAGGGGGGGCTCCAAAAAGCACTGCCACCCCCCTGGGCCCCCCACAGTAGTGAATAATTATGGGCATCTTTGCTGCCCCTTTTAAGGTACAAGGGTCCAATGCTATGATATAAATTAAACAAGATAATTAGGCTCCACACCCAACACCTTGTCGCCATAATTTTAAATTCAATTTTTCTTGCCAACCTAAATTCCTTCTCCAATGAATCAGGTTCCAAAACGTGAACTTCATGTTGGATGCTATCCTTAAAGTACCTATGAAGAGATCAATCCTGTGTTCCTCTGGAATATCAATCACCCTTATATTCAATTTTTGGAAGTCCTCAATGTGCTCCCCCATTAAACCCTTTTGTTTGAGATTTATCAAATGGCTAAAGAAGGTGTTGCTCTTTGTATCCTCATAATGTGCTATCATTTCCTCCGTAAAAATTTACCAAGTGATAATTTTTTTATGGGAGCAAAGCCATTGATACCATACAAATGTATTTTGTTCTAAATTCAAAGCTGCAATGCGTACCTTCTGCGTGTTTTTCACATTATGGAGATCAAAATATTGCTCCATCTGTAGTATCCATGTTACAGGATCCTTTCCATCAAACTTCCTCATATCCATTTTTGGAATATGGTGGTTCTTCCTGCAAACGTTAGAGTTTATGAAGTCATGATTAACATTTTTTTTGTTCTCATCATGAGTTTCCTCTACTATCTTTTCACCATTAGGAAACATTTCTTGTATCAACTTTGTCAAACCTTCCATGTCTACGTTTAGATCATTCTTCATGTTTTCCATGTTGTCTTTCATCTTAGCTTCCATCTCCTCCATCTTAGATTCCATGCCAGCTTCCATTCCATATATCTTAGATTCCATACCTTTCTTCAAACCATCCATATTATTCTTCAAACCATCCATCTTTTCTTCCACACCTTTCTTCAAAACTTCCATTTCATTTTTTGTTTCTCTTTGGGAGAGTGATATTTGGTGCACTTGCTCTTGCAATTTTGATGGATCATATTGCAATTCTTCATCGTCATGAGTCATAGTAGCGTCCTCTCAAGGCTTAATAGGTGTTGAATTATTTTTACGAGGCATTTTTTAGAACCCAATACCAATATATATTCTACAATATGCCCTTCGAATCAATTCAAATTGATTCTTCAAACAAGACTTATGAAATTCGGAAAAACATTACACACCTTTTTCTTGCTTTTGAGGAGCTCGAAATTGAAATTGGATTATCTCTGTGATTGCGGCTCTTCTTTGTCGAAAATTTGGCACTGAGGTATCCTTCTAAATTATCTTTCTAATGCCATAGATCTGACTTGATTTGGATTCTCCAAGGCAAAGTTATGTCTAATCTCCCACAATGACCTAATTATGGACTAGTTTAGTAGTGCGAATTGTATGACTTGCCACATGTCAATCTTTCATCTTTTAGATTTGAAATTGATAGCAAAGAAAATATATATTTTTTTACTTGCGACCACTTTTTACAGCACTCCAATCTAATGCTCAAAGAGAGAGTTATGAATATTTTACCATCATCACCTCTTTGACATGAAATTTAGGAGCCTGAAAAAGCACTACATTCCACAGATCATATCTCTGAAAATATTGCGAACCAAGATCTAAAATTTTGCAATGAGTTTCCTCAGGATTTCAGCTTCGTGCCCTAAAAATTTCAGATTCTAAACCTTCGTAGAAAAAGAGTTATAGCGCAAATTCCATGATGACATATTTAGATTAAATTGAGGAGCCTGCAAAAAGACCTAACTTCCACAGATCATATCTCCAAAAAAATTTCAAATCAAGCTCTAAAATTTTGTGACGATGTTCCTCAGAGTTTCAGCTTCGTATCCTAAAAATTTAAGCTTCTAAAACTTCGTAGAAAAAAAATTTATAGTGAAAATGCCACAATGACCTGTTTGGAGTAGTGAAACCCTAGAATCCAAAGCTCTGATACCAAATGTTGTGAAGCCAGCTCCAAAAATAGAAGAAAAGAGATATCAACGCCTTAGAAATAAGCCACTTCGAGGGGGAAACCTCCAATACATTACATGAATGAACAATTCTTGGAGGATACAAATTACAAAACCTTCCTTCTATATATAGGAGTCCATGGGGCCACAATGTAATCCTAGGAAACCTAACAATAATAATTTAAGGGCACAATAATAACAATATGGGGGTTACAGGGGTACAATAATAAAAATAAGGGGGTTACACTAACAACAATAAGGGACTATACTAGTAATATAAGGACCTAACACCATGCTTCCAACATTAAACTTTATGTTTGCCATGTACGGTCATAGGGAACATATTTTGTGTGCCATTAATCAAAGGAATTTTTGACAGAGTTTCAAAAAATATTCAAAGTTAAGGATTATGTAGTCCATTCATAGAACTAGGATTAATTAGTAAGAGTTTTCTAAGGGTGTTCTATTAGGAATAAAAATAAGGTAGCATGAATGAAGAAATATGGGATTGATAGAGCTAAGATTTTGAATAGGGTTTACATTTAGGAATCTAGACATTAGGGTTTAATAGATCTAGGGTTTTACCGTCTTAAACAATGCTCAGATTAACATCAATGACAACTTTGGACAACAGAGTCAAATGTAATAGTCTACAATTGGTCAAAATTTTGATATTCAAAGAAGTGAGAGTATGTATGATATAGGGCATCCATTAAGGTTTTAACAGGAAAACCTAACTTCACTTAAGTGGAATATATGACATTCATGAGGGCTTTGATATCAAAATCTGATACCATGGGGTCATCATGTGTAAAATATAGGTTGAATAGTTTCACAGGAGTTGCAAAAGCTCCAATTCTATGTGGGAGTCATACAAGTCTCTTCACTTCTTTATAGAAACACTAGAGTCTATAATGGAAACAATATGTGTTTGATAAATTTTACATTGATTTCAATGAATAAACTTTTTTGAAGAAGCCTTAGTTGAAGCAATATCTAATATGATCTACATAAAGAAGCATATGATGGTGATAAAACTATTGGGTATGTGTTATGTTAGTCTCCTATACCAATAGGTTTCATCTTTCATGATTGTCTTGATTGAATTATGGAATATGTTCAAACCTTCTTACTTAAGCAAAGGTGTTCCATATTCTTGGAAAAAACCAAAAAATCAAAAAGTTAAAAAATGTAAAGAGGGTATACCCTAAAAGAAAGATCAAAGGGTAAAAAGAATAAAATGGTCAAAAAAGTGAAAGAAATGAACCCCAAGCAAAAATAGACCAAGGAAAGTGCGCAAATCCAAATGCCATTGCTATTTCATTTTTGTAATAAATCAATTGTGTGCAGCTTGTCAAACTTTTGCCACAATTTATGAATAAGTCAAACTGTTTAAACTTGGCTTAGTCATATTTCAATTTCATGTTGTAGATTAGAGAATAAATATCTAGCCAAACAGTTTAATCTTGGCAGATAAGTAGATAGGTAGAGTAAATTAGAGGTGCTCAACAATTTAATCTGAGCCCTTGGATGTAATAAGGGTAGAAATAGATAGATTCATCATGTAAAAAGAAAAGATTGATCAGGGTTTGCAAGTCTAAATGCACCCTAATAAAGAAGACAAAATGGTAGTGTTAAGTAGATAGGGTAGGTAGATGGTGCTGCAAAGTGTTATCTGATGAATGGTGCTGCTACATGTTGGTTAATCATTTACTTTCATCATAAGTACTGAAGCAGGAAATACACTGGAAAATCACAGCAAGCAAAGTCAAATTCATTAACCTCCCTCATCATTTTCCCCTCTCAAGAGTTTTACTAATTTCCCCCCAAAAGTACTAAGGTATTTGGAGATCAAAAGGGCTCAAGGCATTTCCTTGACTTCTGGAGGGACCGGACCCTCGGCCTAATGATCAAAAAGACCTAAGCACTTGAGATAATTCATCATTGTTATCTTCCATCTTTAACTTTTTCCTAAATAAAATCCTATTTTACTTAGGAAAGTGATGCAAAATTCCATAAAAATTCCTCAAAATAACTTGTTATTCTAAGTTTAAGTGTTGAAGACAAAATGTTGCAATTTACTTCACAAGTTATCACTTTCTTAGATGTACAAAAATGTTTTGATTTTCCTTGTCCTTTACCATATTAACATTTAACTCTATTATATTAAATCCCTAGTGAAATACCCTTTCCTAAGTATATAACTCCATTTTTTATAAATAACCCAAAAAAACCCCCTTAGTATAAAGTTTAACCAAAGTGTTTTATATCCCCGCGCATTTAAAATAAAACCCATTATATGCCCTTTGGTTAAAATTATCAATATACCTAAATCCCGCCCCTATGGTGAATTGATTGTATTAATTCATTCATCATATAATAAAAATATATATATATAAAAACTTTAAACATGCGTTGTGTGTGTTTAAACGCAAAAATACGAAAAAAACTTCGACAGATTGTTGTGCCGCCGTAATTCGTCCACCTGGCATTCCACTTAGACAACCCCGCCGCAACCCCTTTCTTTGCATATAGGATTAATTAAGTCGCCTGGACTAATTAATAACTATTTCCGCCAGTTAAAAATCCCCCGGAGCGATTAAAAACATTTAAAAGTGTTTAAAAGTACGACGGGGCCCACATGAAACCTCCGCCCATCTTCCCATCGCCCCAGCCGCTGGATCAGCCTCCCACAGATCAATGACCAGCGTTGATCCCGCTGCCCATCCCTTGTCAGCAATTTAACCAGCGGGGGATGGGTGGTTTCTGAATAGTCAACCATCCACGTGGCGATTATCCTATGGAATCGCTCCCCCCGCGATTAATACCGCCCTCGACCAAAAGCGGTGCGGGGACTTCCCGCTTACCACTTACCGCCCGACTCTGCACACGTCATCCTGTACGTCAATGACGTCACGCCTCGAAAAAATAAAAACCCTTTTGACTTGTAAATAAAGCCATTTTTCGTGTTTTTCCTGTTATTTTCGTTATTCTGAAAACGACAGAGCTCCCGCTGCGATTTTCAAATTTTCACTGCAATTGACCAATTCACTCCAAGATTCCACTGCACTTGTGTTCGAGTACACTCCTGCCATCGCCTGATACCTGTTAAAAGCCAATTTTCGTCCAAAAACAGGTATTTATCCTATTACGCCCCGAACTTCAAATGAAACTCTGTTTTCCTTGTTTTTCGCTGAAATCAGTGTTTAAATCTTAGTCCTAAGATCATTCCCTGAGTTTTAAACTGTGAATTTTTCCCCCCGAACATGCAAATTGACCTGTTTCTCCCGTGAATTCACTCAATTCCTCACCATTAGCAAAATTTCCATTTTGAATCCACAAGAACCAAAATGGAAGCTCCTGTGGCTTTAAACGTTGCCCCATTGAACGCCACTCATAGAGACCTGGATTTCATTAACAAATTATTTTATTTTAGCAGGTTACCATCAGAATATGGATTTGGACCAACAATTTCAATACTAGTTGACAAAATTGTTTACTCCAAATTCTCAGATTTTAATTCAATATCTTCATTCAACAAACAGTTTGTATACAAAGTCAGAGAGGGATTAGAATGATGAAATGTTCCCAATGAATGGTAAAAGTGAAATGAGAAATTACAGGGATAGGAAAAGCATAACAGTTAAAGAGTATCAGTGGTTAAAGTGTATCAGGTAAAAGTCAGAGTGCAAGTTAAAATGAAGTTACAGAGCAGTCAAAGGTAAAACAGTAAAAGTAATTACAGAGGCAGTAAAATGGTAAAAAGAGATGAAAATACTTTCACCAACATTGAAGTTTATATAAAGTGAAAGTAAAGCAGTCAAAGGTAAAACAGTAAAAGTAATTACAGAGGCAGTAAAATGGTAAAAAGAGATGAAAATACTTTCACCAACATTGAAGTTTATCTAAAGTGAAAGTAAAACAGTCAAAGGAACAAAAAAGTGAAAAGATGAAAAATACAACAAGAAGGAACATTTTTGCAGAAATTGCATATTTTAGTCATAGTTTTGCAGAAACTATTGTGATCAATCAAAGATGAATTTTACATAACTGAAGGATTTTTATGTTCTTAAGAGGACCATCTACAAAAACCTCTCTCACTTTTCTAACAGCTATTATGGTTTTGGAAATATTAAACAAAGTTGGAAAGCACTTTTTGCAGAAAATTACAGTCAAGTCATCATTTTGCAGAGACTATTGTGGCCAATTAGAAATACATTTTACAAAACTGAAGGAGGTTTTTGTTCCTAAGGGACCAATATACAAAAACCTATCTCAATTTTTTCACAGTGATTTCATAATGAGAGATACATGCACATCTTTAGAGGCTATTTTTCAGACTCTGTAAAACTCTGTTTTACACATATTTTGTACAGAGAGTATTATGTACAGCTGGAGAGGAATTTTGGAAAACTGAAAGAGGTTTATCTCACCAACATATTAATCCACAATAACCTCTTTCACTTTGTACATATCTATTACGGATTGAGAAATACGAAGATATCATTGGACCCTAAGTTTGCAGAATTGTTGGAGCAGATTGCACAAAGAAAGGAAGCAGTTAGTGACTTGGATGCCTCATCATCAACTAAGAGTTGGATCAGATTCGAATTCTCCTCTTTGTCATCACCTATCCATCAAAAATAGTGCCAAATAGTTTTAGTGTCCTTTACTTTAGTTCTATTTATGTAAATAGTTGGAGAGATTTGTGAACCAATTTTGATATTTTTTCAAGATATTTTAGTTTAGAATTTGTATAAATACTCCACTCTTGGAAGCATTTGAGGGTGGATTCTATTACTCTGCTGTAACATTGAGAGATTCGGAATAAAGGATTTTGGAGAAATTTACTTGTGGCTTGCTGGATGACGATTTGAAAGCACTGGACTTGTTGCAGGATTCATGTGTTGGACTACAGTTCAATAAGTGTTTCTACCTTTGTCTGAAATTTTATATTAGTTTTTAATATCATCATATCCATTTCTGAATAATTTACATAAAAGATTGAAACAGAATTTGCTTAATTGTACTCTGTTTTCAAATGTGATTGTTCTTAATGTTTTCTTCTAAATTAGCTATAAGCATGAATTCTTAAATGCTCTTGCTTTGCTAATTTAAACATTGTTGATTACTATAATAAAGAATCCTTCATTGCTCTTTGTTTGTAGTCATCTCACTTCTTTCTTTTGAACATGGTGAAAGATTCTTAGCTGCCTTTCATCCCTTCAAGATCATCCCATCCACTTTAAATTCTAAGGATTGTTCTCTGTCTAGCTATCTTGCCCTGTAATACCATCTTGTGCTTAGAATAGAAATCCAGTAAAGCCATCCTTTGACTCCATAGCCCAATGGACTGAAATTTCTCAACCTTGCCCTTAGTTTGTGGATTCCACCATTTTCCCAAAACAAACTTTGAATCTATAACTAGCCTAAAACCTTCCAAGAACAAAGATAAATCATAAAGAGAGAGCCCTCTCTGGATGCAGATTGGCTAGATTCTGCATCTAAAAGGTTGGTTTGTGGTTACCTCGGGTATACTTTCCTCTTACACAACTTCTAGGAAAACCTGAGTGATAACATGTTATATTCTTTCAACAACTAGTCACATGTGTGGGGGGAGGGGGGGGGGGGGGGGGGGGTGGTGTCACAGGGGCGGTAATAGTTGTCCTCGTATGTTGCGTCGGGTGCAGTAGGTGGGTCATAGGGGCAATGAAAACCCCCCCTATTCAGGGTCCAGGGTAGTAGCCTAGGAAAAAAAAAATGGACCTTATTTTCTAGTGGGCGGACCTGCCAATGGTTTTGTGCATGGGTTTGCACATGGTTTTGGGGCATGATGGTTTTCGGCCACCGGTATTTTGTAGATCCAGTCAAGGCGACTACGGTTATGTTCTAATCCATGGTTAATGGATTGGGGTTTATGTATGCCTCAGCATGTATATATATGTGTTGTAATACTAAAATGAATATAATGAAAAATCAAGCTGATCATCCTGATCTAGGATCGAGGGGAAAATCTCTGTGTTTATCTGTTTTATGTTTTATGCTCTTGCTATTTTTTATTTACTATTTTTAAGATTTGTTTACATATAATTTCTGTAGAGGGTTAAAACCTACATTTGGTATCAGAGTTGTTTCGGCTTCAAGGGGATGCCATTACTGCTGAGGGGTTTTTTTCTCGTGCCTAAGGTAGACCTTGTTTAGTGGGATATCTGCAGGATCAATTCTAGAGGTGAAAGAAGATGGAAAGTGATAGGAAGATAAAGATCCAAAAATTTAATAGTCAAGTTTTTGAGTTGTGGAAGCTCAAGATGGAGGATCTTCTCATTCATAAATATCAGTGGATCATAGTAGATTTGGGTACTAAACCAACAACAATGTCAGATGAAGACTGAAGAAGCTATATCAGAAGGAAAAGAGCACAATATGGTTGTGTGTCTCAGATTTAGTATTGTTCAATGTATCTGGCTAACCTATGACGAATACCTTGTGAGACAAGGTAGGGACATTGTACCAATCTAAGTATTTGTTGAATAAATTGGTCCTGCGGAAAGAATTATATAACCTGAGGATGAAGGATGGAGATTTGGTGATAGAGCATTTAAATGCCTTCAATACTGTGGTAAGCCAACTATCAGCTGTAATATTAAAATCCCATATGAAGATAAGTGCATCAATTTATTGTGTTCTCTACTAGATTTGTCGGACATTTTGGTTATTGCAATAGGTAGCAACACAAATATCTTGAATTTTGATGACATTGTCTTAGCCTTCCTATGAAAGGAAATGAGACTAAGAAATATGGAGGGTTAGAATGGAGATGCCTTATCTATACAAGGAAGGTCCCATAACAGAAACAAGAATAAGGTTTCGAGTGGGAGATCTAAATATAGATGGAGATATAAATCTCTTAGAAAGTTTGTAAAGGTGTACTGGAAATGCAGAAAGGAAGGGCACTACAAAAAGGACATCGGATCTAAAACTCCTAAGAAAGGAAAGGGATCTTATAATACTCCTTTTGTAGAGGAAAAAACACCTTGGATGAAGGTGGGGATGTGTATTTGGCTTCTTCTTCAAATACACATGCAGATCATGAGTCATGGTTGATTGACTCAGGTGCATCCTTCCACTTCACTCCCTATATGGAGTGGTTTTGTGAGTATGAGAAATATGATGTCGGTGATGTCTTCCTAGGGGATGATAGGAAGGAAAAAATCATCGTACGTGGAAAATTAAAGCTGAAGCTGCAAGGTGGAAGGAATAGAATACTTCATGGGGTTCTACACATTCCTGCATTGGCCAGAAATCTAATTTCTGTAATTAATATGGATGATGCAGGTCTGAAAATAATGTTCGAGAAAGTTACATGTAAGATGGTTCACGGAGTTTGGATTGGAAATTTGTACAAGCTTGAAGGCAGTACTGTTATTGATGTGTGCAATAGTTCTGTGGTTCCTAAAAGTGGAGCAAAAAGCCTAGCGATATCTGGAGAAAATACCATGCTATGGAATGAAAGGCTTGAACATATTAGAGAGAAGGGCCTTCAAATACTGGATGGAAATGGTATGGTAAAAGGTATGTCTAATAGCTCTCTGGATTTCAATTTCTGTGAACATTTTGTATATGGGAAGCAGAATTGAGTGAGTTTTCCTTATGGTGCTAAGAGGGTGAAAAAGATATTAGAGCTTGTGCACAATGATGTTTTTGGACCTGTGTCGGTTCCATCACTAGGTAAGTTTGTGTACTATGTTTCATTCATAGATGACTTCTCAAGGAATACATGGATATATTTCTTCAGGAAGAAATCTGAAATCTTTGATAGATTTAAAGTCTTTAAGGCTCTGCTGGAAAATCAGACAGAGAAGAAGAAAAAAGTGTTGAGGATAGATAATGGCAGGGAGTTCTATAAGAAGGAATTTGATGAGTCTGCAAGAAGTGTGGTATAGGATAGACGAATACTACTCCATACACACCTCAGAAAAATGGTGTTGCAGAAAGAAGGAATAGAATGCTAAAGGAAAGGGCAAGAAGTATTCTCAGTGGTATCGGGTTAGGACAAGAATTTTGGGCAGAGGCAGTGGAGACTGCATGTTACTTGCTTAACATTTCACCTTCATGAGCGTTCGAGGATAAGACTCCACATGAGGTATGGACTTGTAAGAAACCCTCTCTTTCACATATAAGGGTATTTTGATGTGATTCATATGTACATGTTTCAAAGGCGAAAAGGATGAAGTTTGATAATAAATCTGAAAGGTGCATCTTTATTGGGTATAAGGATGGTTTAAAGGGTTACAAGATTTGGAACCCAGAAACAAGGAAGGTTGTGTATAACTGAGATGTGTTTTTTAGAGAGGTGAAATATGTTGTTAAACATGAGGCCCTACCAAAGTAACTTGAGAAGATAGAGTTTGAGCTAAAGGAGGATGAATCAGACTCTACAACAAAAGAAGACTCAGAAGAGGAATAGCTAGAAACTCTAGCTGTGAGAAGATCAGTTCGGGAAAGAAGACAACGAGAAAGGTATAATCCATATGCTTTAGCTATAACTAATGATTATCCCAGAACTGTCAGGGAGGTATTAGATTCAGAAGATTGAAAACTGTGGATGGAGGCAATGGTTGATGAAATGGAATCCTTGCACAAAAATGAGGCATGGGATCCGGTGGAGTTGCCGACTGGAAGGAAGACCACCAGGAGAAAATGGTTTTTTAAGAAGAAGATGAATGTATAAGGCAAGGTGGAGAAATACAATGCTCGATTAGTAGCAAAAGGTTATTCCTAGGTGCCGGGAATTGATTTTGGTGATTTTTTTTGTCCTATTGCCAAGGTTACTTCTATTAGACTACTTTTATCTATTGTTGTTGCATTTGATTTTGAGGTAGAATAGATGGATGTGAAGACAAAATTTCTTCACAGGGATCTGGAAGAGGAGATATACATGAAGAAACTTGATGTCTTTATTGTGAAGGGTAAGACAAAACTGGTATGCAGGTTAAAGAATTCTCTGTATGGGTTAAAACAGTCACCAAGGATGTGGTATTAGAAATTTGATACCTATATATGGGGACTTGGCTTCACCAAAAGCAAGGAGGATCACTGTGTTTATTTTAAATTAATTAGTGACCATGTTATTTATTTGTTCTTGTATGTGGAAGATATGTTGTTGATTGGAAATGACAAATAAATTATCCAAGATTTGAAGACCCAAGTTTTCTCCAAGTTCGACATGAAGGATCTTGGTGCTGAAAATTATATTTTCGGCATGAAAATTAAGAGATATCGAGCAAAGAGGAAGCTCTGGTTAAACTAGAGGAAGTATGTCAAGAATATATTGTAGAGGTTCAATATGTAGAATAGTAAACCAGTGAATGTTTCGATTCCTATAGGTGTAAAGTTATCTGCTGAACAGTGTCCCAAGGCACAAGAAGAAGAGTAGGATATGTCCCGTGTTCCATATGTGAGTGCAGTGAGTAGCCTGATGTATGCAATGGTTTGTACTAGACCAGACATTGCATATGTAGTGGGAGTATTGAGTAGTTTAATATCAAACTCAAGAAAGGAGCATTGGACAACAGTGAAGCGAGTTTTCAGATATTTGTGTGGCACGAGTGATTATGGCTTCTGCTACCAAGGAAGACTAGGATTGGAAAGCGTGTTGGACATTCATGGTTTTGTTGATGCATATTGGGCTGGAGATCTGGACCAAATAATATCTAAAAATTGGTATGTGTTTAGCCTATTTGGAGGTGTAGTCAGTTGGATGAGTAAAAAACAGTCTGTAGTGGCTCTTTCAACTACATAGGCAGAATACATGGTAGCCACTCATGCAAGGAAGGAAACATTTTGGTTGCAGATATTTTTTTCAAGTATGGGGTTGGTGCAACAAGCTATTAGGATATAATGTGATCCAAAGTGCAATTTTCTTGGCTAAGAACCTTGCTTATCATTCAAAGACAAAGAACATTGATGTTCAATATCAATTTCTGAGATATATGGTTGAGGCTAAAAGGGTGTTGCTGGTAAAGGTTGACACTTTGTAGAATGTTGTAGATGCATTGATGAAGTCTCTAAGCACTCAAACGTTCTCTTGATGTATAGAAATAATGGGTGTTGCAAAGCTGGGCTAATGACTCAGCTCTCCTATGGCCCCCTATGGAAAGAAAACAACAAGTGGGAGAATGTTAGGTATGTGTTATATTCTTTCCATGACTACTCACATGCAGGGGGGTCATAGGGGTGGTGATAGACTCCCGTGTGCATTGCATTGAGCACAGCGGGGGGGCATGGGGGGGTGGCAGTGCCCTGGAAAAAAAAATTTATACCTTATTTTTTCGTGGGTGGATCCACCCATGGTTTTGTGCATGGGTTTGCACATGGTTTCGAGGCATGATGGTTTTTGGCCCCTGGTATTTTGTAGATTAGGTCAGGGGAAATATGGCTACGTTGTAATCCACAGTTAGTGGATTGGGGTTTATGTATGCTTCAACATGTATATATATGTGTTGTAACACTAAAAGGAATATAATGAAAAATTAAGCTGGTCATCTCGATTTGGGATCCAGGGGAAAATATTTGTATTTATTTGTTTAATGTTTTATGCTCTCGCTATTTTTATTTTATATTTTTAAGATTTGTTTGCAGATAATTTCTATACAGGGTTAAAACCTACAAAAACCCTAGGTGCATAGAAAAATCCCTATATCTCAAACCCTAGAATTTTTTAACATAATCATACATTTTTCATGTTAAAAATGGCAAAGGGGTCTATATTATGATTTGATATACCTCAATACATGCATTTAAGATGCATTTTGTTGACTAGGCTTGACTCAAAAGGCTGCCAAGAACTAGAAATTCTATTATACAACTATATTATACACATGGAATTGAATTGAGGGCTCAACACATAGGAAATGAAAGACAACTTGAAGAAGCTAAATTAAATTAGAAATTAGGATGGAAAGCTGTCGAGAATTGATGTGACGTTTTTGTAACATGTGTTGTTTATGGTGTTTGTAGTTTTAATTCCGTGAGACCTATTTTTGAATACCTTATTGAAGGAAAATCTAATAAACTATTGGAGTCTAATAATCCTAGAAATGGATGCTTAAAATTGGTGCCTCTATGTGCTTGCAAGGAAGGAGTCACTATACATTTAGTAAAGAGAATGATTCTATATGGTCTTTATCTTTCTCATAATGATACAAGATCTGAGAAATCTAAGGAAAAATCCTTTAAGGATGATTTATGTGTTGTTCCAACAAACATGAATGATAAGTATGAACTATGTAAAATGAAGAGAAAAAAATTCATTAGTGGGTATTTTTGGACTATATATAAATCACTTATTATGTGACTGAACAACACACATTTAATTATCAATCCTGGGATGTTTGTTTATTCCAATGATAGTTTCACTGTCTATACTGATACACCAACAAGATGTAATTTCAAAGAAAAGAAATCGTTGCGGAAGTAAATGCTGAAAATAAATCACTCATGCAGAAATAAAAGAATATACAAGATTGAAATCACACTTCAATTGACCTGTCTAGCTCACCACACAATAAGTACCCAATTGGTATCCCTATTATCACATGTGTAACAGCATATAGAGCATCGAAATTGAAGTAGATATATTCTAATCTTAACAACAGCAACAACACTCTATTGATACACAAGCCCGAGCTATGTCTTTGTCTACAGACATGTATCCCTGATTTGCCATCAACTGTCGTACCTAGGATTCTGGCTGATACTTACTTAATTTGTAATTGGTCTGGAAATCCTCAATGGGCAACTAGATCAAAGGAATCTTGAACTTCAATCCCAACCACAAAGCACCAAGGGATTGTACAATCTATGTGTAGGCTGGTAGATGTGTAATACGCACCATAAAATTTTGGAATGGGAATGGATATCCCTTCCATAGCTCAACACTGCTGGCTTTCATGCATTTTAAACACCTTTTCAAAGCTTGGCTCTTCATCATTTTGAACTGATTGAGATAGAACTCCACACTTCTTCTTCTATAAGTGGCAGCTGGTTCTTTAATCTCAGGGATACTCAACATTCTCCTGAATTCTCATCTCAACTCAGCAACCTGTCCTGGTTCTAACCTAATACACAATGTTGTCTTCTCCTCATTATTCTCCATAGATTTAATGGCCAGATTCCATTCAATATAATTCCTCATGAAGGACACAAAATCCCTTAATTGGATATCTCCCATATAAGAGAATACTGTCACAACCATCTGCATACTCACAAGTTCAAAAATAATGTTGTGTAAAAATAGTTCACACAGCAAAATTTTCTCATCAAAATCAGAGGCATGGAAAACATCCAGAAACATACGAGTAGAGGAACATAAATAAAGTTTGTCCTCCATAATGGCTTTCAATCGAAAAAAGAAGTAACATTCCAACAAAAAAATAGTATTGGATGAAGAAGGTTTCCTACAACCTAGCAAGTTAAGGGCGAGGTCTTGTAGTTTCTTCTTATCAATGGTGAGGTCTCGAATTTGCTCCTATAAAAACAACAAGGAATTTTTTTTTTATTTCTTCAAAGCTTCTTACTTCTTATAATTCTCCCACCCTTTCTTCAACTCTGCTTCCATCCATATTTCATGTAAAATTTATATTTCTCTCTGATTTTCCTTTAGCGAAATCATCCCATCTCGAAGGGAGATTTGTTCTTGTTTCAATTTTTGTAACTCATAAATTAGCAAGATTTTCACAGAGTTCCATATTAATATGGGACTCCACATTCTCCTAAATTCAATACCTTCATCAAAAATAGGTGTACCAGCCTCTACTTCATGGGGTTGTTCCACCTCTACTACTTGTTCTTGTGTAACAGTAGCCACTTTGGTGGGTTCTTGTGTGTCAGCCACTTTATTTTTACTTAGAGTTGCCTCTGTGTCCATTGTTGTTTCTTCTACAATAGGAGTGGCCTCCACAGGTTCTTGTGGGTTAGCTTCTAGGTCGATTATTACAGGCGGCTTAGCTTTAATTGTTGGTTCTTGTGTAGCAGCAGTATCATCAGCATGTTCTTATGAAACAACCTCCTGCTCTTTCGTTTCCACTTCCACTGGGTTGATATTCTCTCTACGGGCATTATATCCTATTCCTGTTAAGTTTTGAAAACATTTCATGCATACTGACACCAGGATTTCCTTTCCCTCAGATAATTTCCACTTCAATTCCGCATTTTCCTTTCTTAAATTTTCAATTTCTAAACACAAGGCATTGGTTTTGGTCCTTACGTGATGAGGAAGGTTGCCTTTCTTCTTCTAAAAATTTTTCTTCCATCTGATTCTCGGCTGTAGGAAATGGTTCTACAAGTATGCTAACCTTCACTCTTTGTTTCAGTCTTTTGTTGCCAATTGGTTCATCAATAGGCTTCTTCCCAATCCTAACTCCAATAGGCCAAGTCTGGGTCTCCACCTTTTCCTGACTTCGTCTTGAAGTCGTGGTCTGTTTCCCCTAGCTTGTCCTTCATCTTTTTATCTTGAATTCTTCCCAAGTTTTTCCTTGCTAGCCTAGGGAATCCAACACAATTATCTTAATGAGTCCATGATTAGTCACGCATGCTTCCATGTCTACTGATATTTTTACCGTTGCCTCCATGTGCTTGATGTTTCCTAAAAAATATAATGGAACATTGATTATTTACTAGTGCCGAAGGTGGTTAAGCAAAGATAAGTGATAGTTGAACACTATCGTGAATCTCCACTCGCAAGTGATATATTTGATCAAGCCTAGGAAAATGTCTTCCCAAGGATGGGGAAGTGACAATCTATTACTTCCTCTTCCTTTCTTCTCCAATTTCTCTTCTCCTACTAGGAAATCCTCTTTCAAGGAGGTGTCATTAATTTTTCTTTTAAACCACCTCTGCCCCTCTACTGGTAATGAATCTACTCAGGAAATTACTTCTTCAGTCACCACCACATGCGTGCCCCTTACTCAGGTTTTATTATTGTTCAATTTCTAATAAAATTCAATTCTCACTGCCTCGTCTGATCCTTCAAGCTTCTGGAAAAACTCAACCCATCCAGCATCTCTGAATATATGGTAAGCTTCTGGGAAATTATGCGGAGCATCCATGGAATTTGGCTCATGCCTGACCACTGATGCACCCATCTCTGTTGTTTGTTTTTAAATTTTCTTCTTAATTTTCAGAAAAACTATAATATCATTGACTTTCTAAGTTCACTTCTTTGTTGTTCAGTCGTATTGTAACATCACTGTGTCTTTGAACTAGCTGCTGCTCGACACTTTTTTTTATCCCAATTGATGAGTTTACAATGAGAATGTGAGGTTTTATTTAAGGAGGTTTATGAAATATGATGGATTTAATGGATTTACCAAATCTTACCCTACACTAATATTCATAAATGGCTTATTATGGAAAGAAATGGAGTTTCATACACATGCTCTTTTCCAACCAGATTCGGTCATCATTAGAAATTCTATTATTGATTAGGTACATGTGAATTTAATTGATATTTATGATTACAAAATTTTTGCAATGATTTCAATTCATATACCCTCCCCCACTTTAATAGTGATGGCCACCCACAACAGTCACAGGAAAATTATTATTTTTCCAATTAATCACCAAATCATCAATGACAATCATTTACATTTTTGATGACATACCTGAGCTGTTGTCGAGGAAGACTTGAATTGATGGTGTCCTTCTTGCAGTGATGGCATGGTTGTTGTTATTTATGGAATGAATTACAAAGAAAAATATTTGTGGTTGTCGGTTGTTACATGTGTAACAACCAAGACAACTTTTCAATTATTCTAAAAAACATAATAATCAGAAGAAATTGGTACAAAAAAGGAAATTACATGAGCACCATCATCCTATGACATAGATCAGAAAGGGAAGATGATATTACAGGGAGAAAAAAATGGGTGTAATAGCCACCACAAGAGTGGTTTTCAACTATTACTAGTTGTCTGACTACGCCCCGGAAAGGGGTTTTCACAGTTAGATTTATTTTTGTTTTTCTTTTATTTTGTATTTTTTTTTTCATTTTTTTTTTAAACAGGTGTAATTGCTGCCACAAAGGTGGTTTTCAACTACTACACTTATTGGAATTTTAAATTTTAAGGCTGCAGAGGATAATGTTCCTTTGTTGTCATAACATGAAGATCAAAGTCCGCAACAATGTTGACAAATGATTCCTTCGAAGCGGGTTGATGATGTAACCTTAGATGACGCCCATTAACTAGTAATGACATATTAGCATTGTCAATGGTGACCAATTGTACAGTTCAATTGTCAAATACCATATCCACTCCGTAAGGACCTAGCGATCTGGTGCAGATCTTGCCTTTGAAATCTTTGAATATTGAATCATACAAAAGAGCCCAATCTCCTTTTCAGAAAATTTTCCTCTTAATAAACCCATCATGCCATTTGGCTCTTTCTGTTGAATGATTTCTATTTGTTGAATGGAAGCCAGATGTTTCTCTTCCAACTCATTGAGCTGGTTCAACCTCTGAGTCTGTGTTGTATTCAAATCTAGATCGACCTGAAATGTTGTTCTTAATGTCTCTATTTCAAATTCTATGGGGAATAAGGGATTTTTACCATACACTAGTTCATATGGTGAGAAGCATGTAGTATTCCTCCATGTTGTCCTGTAAGCCCAACGTACCACTAGAAGTTTCTCAGCCTAGTTTCTTTGGTGGCTGGCTACTTTCTTTGTTAAGATTCCCTCAATGACTTTATTGGTGCTTTCTACTTGACTATTTTCTTGTGGATGATATACTGTGGTGATACTGTGATGAATTCCATACATTTCAACCAAATTCTTGATCAAATGAGATGTGAACTGAGGACCCCCATCTATCACTATATCTGTGGGTATCCTGAAGCGAACAAAAATATCTTGAAATAGGAAGTCTGAAACAACCTGCTCGGTTTCTCTAGTTAGTGCCCTTGCTTCAACCCATTTTTTGACATAATCGGTGCAGACTAATATGTATGCTCTTTTCTATGATGAAGGATTAATTGGCCCCACAAATTCTAGGGCCCATTTCTCAAATGGTTCTATTACTATCTGAGGTTGTAACATCATCTCATATGATTTTAGAGGCTGGCCCATCCTTTGGCAACTATCACATCCTTTGACAAACTTCTTGGCATCTTAGAAAATCATTGGCCAGTAGTATCCCATTGAGAGTACTTTATGTCCTATCCTCTTGTCAGTGAAGTGTCCTCCACAAGGTTCCTCATGAAAATCCTTTAGGATCTAAAATACCTCACCTTCTCTAACACATTACCTAATCTAGAAATGTGGCTCGGTGTGATAAATATTGCCTTCTATCCAGGAGTAGGTAGCACTCTGTTGTATAATATTCCTTCTTTCCTTGGAAGAAAATTGGTGTGGGAATTTTCTTGCAGCAAAGTGATTAAATATATCTGCATACCATGGTGAGTGAGTAGAAATGGAAAAAAGATACTCATCTGGAAAAGAATCTTCAGTAGTAGTGCAGTCATCACTTATACTTAATCGAGAAAGGAAATCAACAACTACATTATCTTTTCCGGGTTTATGTAAAATTGTAATGTCAAATTCCTATAAGAGCAATAACCATCATGTAAATCTACCATTAGTAACATGCTTGTTCATTAAAAATCGAATTGCAGCATGGTTAGTGTGTACAAATACTTGGTACCCAGTGATGTAGTGCCAGAATTTGTTGATAGCATGCACTACTACTAGGAATTATTTCTCAACAATAGTGTAGTTAAGTTATGCTAGAGTTAAGTTATTGCTGATGTAATAAATGGCATAAGGCTTCTTACCCTCCAGCTTCCCCAAAACATCACCCACAACCATGTCAGTTGCGTCTGTAGAAATATGAAATGGAAATTCCCAATTTGGTTCACGTAAAATAGATGATGTTGTTATATAGTTCTTCAACTCTAAAATGGCCTTCTTACACTTTTTTGTCCACACAAATTCCACATATTCATTAGTAATGAAAATAGGGGAGGATGAATCTTTCAAAAATTCTCTATAAACCTCCTATAGTATCCTACATGTCCCAAAAAACTACATACCTCTTTCGGAGTCTTAGGGGCCAGGATTTTCGAGATTACCTCAATTTTTGCAAGATCTACCTTGATTCCATCTGCTGAAATGAAATGTACCAACATAATTTCCTTGGTCATCATCATGTGGCATTTTTCCATACTAAGAGCAATATTGGTTTGTTCACAACGTTCCAACACTTTCTCCAAGTTATCTAATGATGTCTCAAAGGCATCCTCGTAGGATGTAAAATCATCCATAAATATTTCAAGAAAATTATTCAGAAGATCAGAAAAAAATACTTAATATTTCCCTTTGAAAGGTTGTTGGCGCATTGCAGAGACCAAACGGAAGGACTCTGTATGCAAAAGTACCCCATGGAAAAGTAAAGGTTGTCTTGTCTTGATATTCTCAAGAAATCTGTATTTTATTATAGCCACTAAACCCATCTAGAAATGAACATAATTTTTTTTCAGAAAGAGTGTCCAAGACCTAATCAATAAATGGTAAGGGAAAATGATCTTTTTGAGTGGCCTTGTTAAGTTCTCTATAGTCCACATAGACCCTCAATTTTTCATTCTTCTTTGGAACTATCACAAGTGGAGACACCCACTGACTATAAGAAATAATGTAGACATAATTAGCATTAAGGATTTTTTGCAATTCTTCTTTTACTATCTCTTTAAGTGCGAGGTTCATTCGGCGCTGAGGTTGTCTAACAGGTTTGCAATTTTCTTTAAGGTAAATGGGGCGAGTGCATAGGCTAGGATGGATTCCTTTCATATCAGTATAGTCCCATGCAAATTCAGTTTTGTATTTCTGTAACGGCTGTATCAGCAATCTGTTTTGTTCAATAGTCAGGTTAGGATTGATGTTTAAACATTTTCTAAGTTCGATTTCAGCGGGACTACTCATAGTAAGTTGAGTTGTTTTCAAATGTTCAATAATTACATCATCTTCCTCACATTCTTCTCCAAAATCTCTAATGTAGGAAACAGGGAGTGGATTACTAATAAAATCATTAATAATATCATCCTTTGTTTCATCCTCAAAGTATTATACTTTTCCAAGCATGAGAAGAGGTAGGGAAAGATCATATTTAGGTGCAAATTCGTCCCACCAAGGAATATTTGAATCCATATGAGGTTTTTCTCGGGGATAAATATTCAGGTTCTGATTTTCCTGTCCATATGGGATCACCATAGATCCAAACCTAAATTTGATATATGCATCTGTAGTGGCTAGCCATATTTTTCCCAAGATTAAAGGATGACCCCCCAAATTGGATTTGGTTTGTAAAATGAGAAAGTCAGCGGGATACTTCCAGGAGGCCACAGTGATAACCACACCTTCAATCATTCCTTTAGGCTTAACACGAGACCTATATACTAGTTCAAGCATTGTAGGTGTAGGTCTAAGTCCATGAAGTCCTAGAGAGATGAAAAGGTCTTTAGTCATAACGTTAATAGCTGCCCCTAGATCAATCAAGGTATTACTTATACGATGATTGTCAATATGGACAGTCATTGTGGCGTTCCTTGGGTCATTATATTTGGTCAACAAAGGCTGATCTATCATAAGATCAGAAAATTTTCCCATGACATGGATAGTAGTAGGGTCTTTAGGTTTCCTCTCAGATTTTTTGACGTATAGATCCCTCACGATTTTAGCATAGATAGGCACTTCTTTAAGAGCTTGTAACAGTGGAATCCGTACATATAAATTTTGTAGCTCCTTAAGGAATTTGGATTCAGGTTGTAAGACTAGCCTAGTTTTAGTTAATTGTTGAGGGTATGGGGGATTCTGAATGCCAATAGCTAAGTCAGGTACCACAAATGTAATAACCTTACTCTGATTGGCTGCTATAGGAACAACATACTTTCCTGAGTCAGTTGTTACAGATGTAATAGCAGGTGATGTATCCGTTATTATATGTGTAACAACTGCCTTAGAATCATCCATATCCTTCCTTAGTGATTCACTTTATTCGATAACAATGGAAGTGTGTTCAGATCCGATTACTTTCCCTGATCAATTTTGAACCTCATTAAGTCCAATAGGAGTAATAAGATAAGTATGGAGGGTAACCAGAGCATCCATGCTATGGGCTATCATATTATTTGGATTGGGGTTAGGTTGTATAGGTAATTGGGGTCGAACAGAATGTGTAGGATTCTGAATAGAAGGCAGTTGTAATTGTTGTTGTTGCATTGGTATTGCAGGGGGTACTGGACCTTCACCATTTCCTCTCTAGTTCTGACCCCAAGGATTTGGTTGTGATGGAGGATATTGAATTGGTGGAGGAGATGGCCACTGGTTCCATGGTGAAGGAAATTGTATTGAGGAAGGAGTAGGATACTGCCATGGGTATTTTTTATTGTTATAAATATTATTCCAAGGATAAAAAGAAGAAAAATTAGAATGCATACCTATAGGTCATGGTTTCCATGGCATATTTGATCCGATAAAATAAGAAGATTGAACATCCTCGCTTGATTCTTGGAGTACTGCCTTAAGTTTGGGCTACTCAGGACACTAATTTGTAGAGTGTGCCAACTCATAGATGTTGCACAGGTTGACACTATTCAATCCTCATTATCTTTCCAAATGTTTCTTTTTGCATCAGGAATAGAATATTGCTAAGGTTGCTTCAGCTTCTACTTGTAACTTCTTGACTTGCACTATAGTGACCTGGGCACAAAGAGTGCTAAGGAGATCGGTTTTAAAATCCTCAAATAATTTCCTGATCTCTGCTCTGGTTACCCCTCCACTTGTGGACTTCTATATCTGAAGTGAAGGGTCCTAAACTGAATCTTTCCCCTTGACCGATCCTCTTAAGCTACATAGGCAAAGCTTCATTATCTCATCAAATTTTTCTTGTGATATGTCTCCTTTTCCTATTATGTTCAGATGTTCTAGATAGTCATCTCCTAAAAATCTTAAGAATATTGGCTTTAGAATCTCTGGATCTAAGTTACTGAACTTAGACCTTTGTAAATTATAGTGGAATTTCTCTAGATAGTCTTCCAGGCTTAGCTCCTACTATGAAATTCTGAAAATTTCATCCTTCAAATCCATAGTTTGATAGTAGTCCCGATACTTAAAGAGGAAGGCTTCTCTCATATCATTCCATGTTCGAATTTTGAAAACACCCAATCGCATGGAATAATTTCATATTTTGCATGTCTGAAGTATAGTCATAACCTCTACACAACACATCGAATTTGAACAGAAAGGTATCAGGATCCTCAACAACCATCCCTTGAAAGGATGGTAGGGATGATAAAGGGATGTTCTTCATAGGAGCCTTGTCCCATGTTACTACTATTGGGAACTCAAAAGTAATAGAGCTATCTGTTTTGACATTCTCGTCCCCCATGTTTGACTCTTCCTGATAGGATGAATTAGCCTCGAAGTGCACTGGAGATTGAAAAATAGAAGGATTAGGTTTCTTTAAGATCAATTGCTTAAAAACACTACCAGCGTCCAATTGATGATAAACTGATCTTTGTTCCTTAGGTTCCTACTGATCCCCACTGGTCTCTCTGTGTCCTTCAATTCTTATATCCTGATCAATAATTCTCCACTGTTGTTTTGAATCTGCATTTTTGATATCAGGAGTGGATATGATGTTCAAAGGATGGTGAGATCTATCCACTGAAGACACCGATGGTCCACGCCTTCATATGTTAGCTACTTTCTATGTTCATGTCTTCCTATTATCTCTGTATGATGTGGACTGATCCTTTTCTGCCCTTCAAATCAAATCTCCAAAGAATTTTTTCCTTCCCAAATATGTGCTCTCCTTTTCCTTCTTACGACCCATATTTCCTGTAGTTAGTAGAGTTGGGGGTGTTTTTAGATGTTGATGTTGTCCTATCGACACACATGGGCACTATGTGTATCAATTTGTCCTATACATTCTTCAGTTTCTATAGCAGTCAACCTGCTCAAGCTTGTTAGAGTGATGCACAGGTTCTTACCTCTCGTCTTACCGCCCAACGAATGTATAGCTAAAGGCACCCTAAAAGAACACCCAAAATTCAATTCCTATGTGTCCCAACAAGAAATTGGTGAGCCCGCTAAAGCCTGTTATAGTGTTTCACAGGTTCTTACATCTCGTCTTACTGCCCGACAATTGTGTTGTTGGAGATACTCTATGAAAACACAAAAAAATTACACTTCTTAGAAACAACTCAGATTAATTGGATCGTCATAGTCATCCTCGAAAACAGTGCCAAAATGTTGGAATACATAAATCACTTATTAAATGATTGAATAACACACATTTAATTAGCAATCCAAGGATGTCTGTTTATTCCAATGACAATTTCACTGTCTATACCGATACACTAACTAGAACTAATTTCAAAGAAAAGAAATAGTTGTTGAAGTAAATGTTGAAAATAAATCACTCATGCAAAAATAAAAGAATCTACAAGATTGAAATCACACTTCAGTTGATCTGTCTATCTCACCACACAATAAGTACCCAACTTCTATCTCTATTATCACATGTGTAACAACATATAAAGTATTGAAATCGAAGCAGATATAGTATCAACTGAACAACCAAGACAACACTTTATTGATACATAAACTGAAATACAATTACATATACACAACTAAATTAATCATTGCAATCCATGCTAAGAAGGAGGGCCCTTCCTCCCTAGCAGGGCACAGGTAGAGAAGGAAATTTAACGGAAACTAAATAGAATCACACATGTGAAAGCAATAACAAGATAATTTGTATTAATTTGAACACAATTATATAGCTAAAACAATGTTGTTCTCCTCTAACCTATTCACCTCTTGGGCCGAGAGATATATAGTGGTTACATCAAAAAATATAGAGATATATCAGTCATGAGAATCTTGCGATTCTCATGCTAATCGAAATAGAACTCATACACTTATAACCACTTCCTAATAAAGTTCTGACTAGAAAATAAAATATTACAATTGCAACTACCCTTAGGCTGTTATCCCAAAAATAAAATGCTAACAACTCCAATAGCTATCATAATGGAAACACAATTGTAGTGTAAATGCCAAAGGACAGATCAACAATAATATTTACGAGATCAGTCAATGGTACAACTATATTATCAATTAGCCAATGATTCTGTGGTAGCAGAATGTAACATCAGTTGTCAGCGGGTTTGTAACAACAAGATGTAACAACATCTCTTTACTGTAACAGCACTATCCGAACTCCTTGTGTGAACTTCGCATTTGTGATCTTTGGTGCTACAAATGACATCTGAAAAGACAACACGAAGACCATCTATCTTCTCCAAACATTCGCCATCAATTAGTCATGAAAAGGTATAGTAGATCGTAATAATTGGTGAATTGGCAAAGTAACAAAATCAAGGTGAAACAACACAAGTTCGGGTAAAAAGGTAGGAAAAAGGGGTAACGATACTCCCATTGGTTATGGTTATGAGGAAAAATAAGGAATATAAGTGTAGGAAAAATGTACAAAACCAGCACCCAATAGGTATACTTATGGTTTTTTTACAACCATGTCATTCTTGAAGAAATGTTTTGTGGAAATTGCGATTACTTCTCATATTATTCCATAAGGTTGGAGCGTGAATTGTTTATTTTATGTGGAATAATCTAAGAAGGAATTTCCTTTTCCACAACAAATTTAGGAATAATATAGATTGGAGACTAGCTTATTTGAAGGTTGGAGTCTTTGTCTTGGGTTGGAGACCTTAACTATCATTGTACTTGATTCATTAGAAAAATAGGATTCGAGCCCTTGTCATTTATTCTTAATAAAATTATTATTTTTTACATTTTGTATTATGTATTATTAACTAGTATTAATTGGCATAAAGTAAAAATTGTAAAATAAACACTGATTCACCCCTGCTAGCAGTATTTCCAAACATATGATGGCTTACCTCTTCACTTATCAATTCAACAATCAAAGCATAAAATTTATTTTCTTTATTCTTCCATATGGATATCTCCTTTCCTAATATAGGGTTCTTAGGTCCATTTTCCTCCTCTCTTTCATAGATTGCATCCTACAAATCATTAAAGACAAGAGAATGTTTGATGTTTCTAGACCACTCTTAATATTTTTCGTTTCTAGATATAACCATTACGACAATGGAGATGAAAGAATTTCTCTTCAAATGAAACATTGAATCAATATAGAATTAAACTTATTTCACCCAATAAACTAATAATAATTTTCAACGCACATACAGTGTGGCATTCTTCCTCAAGGGACAAACCAAAGACAAAAGTTCACTATAAAAAATCATTTATTTTTAGGTCCACATTCTTAGAAAAACATTTGGTTGCACTTATATAAAAGGTTACTAATGAGAAAAAATATGGGATACTAATGAAATTCAATTCAAAATATATTGCATAGTCCCTAACTAGGTGACACCAAGAACAAGAAATGGGTCAATATATGAAATTCCCATTAAAATATACTATCAAGATGTTTTGATAGTCATATTTGGAGGCAGTACTAAATATTTTTCTAATGGAACTGGAAAATAAAAATGACACCCATGGGGCTTATAATATATTGAGTAACAATTTGACCAACTTGAGTTCCAATTTCAAATCACGAAGGTTTTATCTCTAATTGATATTGTTACAGTGGAAACAATCAAAATATTGAAGATGGATAAGAAACGATATTGCACTTTAATTTACTATGAATTTTGGCACATTGAGATCTGAGTGGTGAGATATATGGTGATTAATATGGGTGAAAAAATCCTTCACTCCAAACCTTTTATTTAGGAAAACTAACATCAAACCGATAATTACATTGAGTCCCTATATTTCAATCTAAGATCTTGGGATCAAGCTCTCTTGATGGTGGCCAAACACTATCATGGAGTAGGGTTTCTGAATTGAAAAAAATAGTAAACTAACAAAGGAAATAGCATGAGTGGGAAAGATAATGAGAATGTAGAGCTTAAATATCTATGTGAATGTGTAGAGGACTAGGCTTGAAATGAGCTTTACCACATGAACCCTATTTTTCATATGTTATGTGAGTGATGATATTTAATGTTAGAAGAAGAATAACATAGGAGTAAATTCTCACAAGAAATGCTTCTCATTACAATGTCTAGTATATTGTAGCCAGGGAGAGAATCATAGAGTTAACAAGTGTTGATATCAATGTTAGAGATAACTTTAGAAATGGACACCTTTCATTCAGCTTAGATTCATTTTTAATAAAATACATGGGTGAATATTCATTTCAACTTACACAAGGTTGCCCTTTATTTTCATATCCTTCATATTTATAACTACAATGACACATAAAAATTGTAGGATTCCATGTCCAACATTCCCCCCTTTAGATGGAAAGGATGTTTTTGATCCCGACCATAATTTTGAACTTTTAAAACTTTTCTCTTATAAGTGTTTGGTGAGTATGTCCACAATTTATTCATTTTTATAAAAATGACTGAAATGAATAGTCGTGGCCTTTACATGATATGGAATCAAATGGTACTTTGTGTTGATGTGCATTATTTTATTATGGAATCTAGGATTCTTGCCTAAAATTATTATTTTATCATGGAATATAGAGCATCCACCAACTTCCATGTCCCATTATTAATAAGACCATCATACTTATCACTAGAAGTATCTTATTCCAAAGTAATTTGGTTCAAAATTAGTTGATAAATTCAATTCCTAATCATTTGAAACATATTTTTCATCTACATCAAATAAATTATAAATATCTACATTACCTCTATTTATTTTTCAAGTACAATTGATACAATAACAAATTTCTAAAATGCTAATAATTACTTCAAATGTTGTAGATCTTATTTTCACAATTCTTGTTTATAATTAATAAATTACACTTTATATATTAAACCATAAAACCACAATGATAGTAGAGATGACAATGCACAAAGAGACACAATATATTCCCTCAAAAAACTCACTGGGGAAAAACACATCAACTTTTTTCTTAGTGAAATTCTTCATTTCAGAAATAGATACATCTAATGCAGCTAGTCAACTATGAGTTCAAACAAACTACCAAGTTATGATCCAACCTTCCCAAGTATCTCTTCAACATAGACCCTCTCTAATTTTCCTAAGAAGAATTTTGACCACCCATAATATTATGAGAAACTTAGCCTCCCTACAATTTCAGCATGGCTAGAATGTTACCCAAAAACTGCCCAAAAATTCTCAAGTATGAAGTCTAGAGAGGGATAAAGAAGTTTTATATTAATTCATCATTATTGTATTTTTTCCTTCTCCTCCTTAGCTTGAATGCCCAAAAAATATCTTCTCTTGTGTGAGGCCGAATGCTACCTTGAGAACAAGATCTATTGCTCAATATATAGTGGTATGCCTATCCAAACTGGTTTGTCCATGAGGAGGTCTATTATTAAATATATAGTGGTATGCTTATCCAAACTATTTGTTTCTCTTTGCTAGGACGAATTGACTTGAGGAAGGTATGACTAGACTATTTTCGATCCAAAAATTCAAAATTCAAATTTTGAATTTTTCACTTATAAATCCAACATAAACAATGTGTATCATAATAGTTATATTCGAGGCTAATCGATGAAAATTGCATGAATAAAATGGCTTATAATTACATTATGTATTTCAAGGGAGAAAATATAAATTATCAACAATGACCATAGCTACAAAAATCAACAACCTCCATGGTATATGGTTGAGCCTCTCATTCTCATCTTTCCAACCTCATTAGAATGAACAAATTCAAGTATTTTAATGAGCCTTCTTGGTGTACCTCTCTAATATGTTCCAACTTTCTTCATTGGTTGGGGTGTTTTTGCATGAAAATTCAGCCTTCCAATCATCTTAATGACATAATTCAAAGGATCTTGTTCATCTTATGTAGTGGTTTGAACTTCATGTGGGAAAATATTATTCTTGAAAAAGATATTTTATATATTGATAAAAGATATGGATCCACCATTCGATATGTGGCATTGAAATATGAAATTCATGATATGTAAATATTATATTCCTTGGATGTATCTAAATACCCTAAGAATATACACTTTTGAATCTCTTGCATCAAGCATGTTTCTTTGTTCCTTACAAATTAAGGCATAGCAAGTGGAACGAAATACCCTAACATGCCCTAGAAAAGGGATGTGACCACACCACATTTCATAAGTGGAGGACCTATTTTCCACAGATAATGAAAATAGAAATACCAACAAAAAAAAAATGGAACTAACCATATTCAAGATAGTTATATTCATTCTTTCAACTACGCAATTTTTTTGAGGATTGTACTAAATGGTGATTTCATGTTGAATCCCATGATTGTGAAGATAATTTCCAAATTAATTAGATGTATATTCAATTCCTTTATCAATACAAAGAGAGCCAATATGTGATTGTTCTTCATTCTGAATCCATACATTAAATTTTCTAAAAGTTTGAAAAGCTTGACATTTATCTTTCAACATGTACACCCAACACACCTAGTTGTAATAATGAGTAAAAGTAATGATATACGTATTTTCATTAGAAAATGGAATAGGAAATGGGCCAAAATATAATAATAATAATATATTAGTCCAATTTGCATACATGTTATACAACTAGAGTCTTGGAAGTGGTGTATCATATGTTTTTCAAGGATGCATCCATCAAAAAATAATAATTTCAAATACAACATGTCATATAATACTAGATGTCAATGTACCTTAATTTTTATGAGAGATGTATGTAGAATTTTTTGGTGAGTAGATGTCTCTTTTAACTTTCACATTAGTCCATCATCTACTCCAGTCATAGAAATCATGTTATCAAAATACTTCCTTATTTTTAATTTTCCATGAAAGATGTGGATGGAGTGATTATATTGCTCAATGTGCATAAGGCACAACAAAATCATTCACAAATCTACAGGATAGAACACATCATACAAAAATATTTTAGGAAATTCATGTGATTTGATATTTGATTTATTTATAAAATAGACTATTTCATCTACATTGTCACTAAAATATTCAAGGAAGTACCTCCGTAAGGTTATGTGACATGTTTCACATGTGTCAAGAAACTAAGAAAATTAAGTATAAAAAAACTCTTGAATTACTACAATATTGTCAGTTATGACAATGTAATAAGCATATGTTGGTGTTTTACCATTCATACGTCAAGTCTCTTACCTTTTTTGTGTCTACTCCCCTACATATGAAGTTATTTATTCCATGTCCTCTTTAACCTCTTTCTCTTATAGAAGAATCATGTGACTGATTCTTCCCTTTCTCAACAAGGAATTGTGGTATTTCCAGTTGGTTGAGATATGTTTTCCCTCTTTCCAAAGGCTTTCTCACATTATAAAACATTTTCCACCAAGATTCAAATGCAATAGACAACAATTGGTCAACTTTTTGATATTCAAGGAAGTGAGAGTATGTATGGTAGAGGGCCTCCATTAAGGTTATGAGAGGGAAATCTGGCTTCACATAAGTGGAATATATGACATTCAGGAAGGCTTTGATGTCAAAATCCAATACCATGGGGTCATCATCTCTCAACTCTAGGTTGAAGAGTTTCATAGGAGTTACACAAGCTCCAATTCTATGTGGGATTCATACAAGTTTCTTCACTTCTTTATAGAAACATGAGAGTCTATAATGGAAACAATATGTGTTGGATAATTTTTTCATTGATGTCAATGAAGAAACATTGTTGAAGAAGCCTTAGTTGAAGAAAGATCTAATATGCTCTAAATAAAGAAGTATATTATGGTGATAACACCCTAGGTGTATAAAAAAATCCCTATGTATCAAACCCTATAAATTTGTTACGTAATCATATGTTTTTCATGGTAAAAATGCCAAAGGGGTATATGTTATGATTTCATATACATCAATACTTGCATTTAAGGTGTTTTCTTTCCACTAGGGTTGATTCAAAAGGCTTCCAAGAACTAGGAATTATATTATACAATTGTATTATACACATGGAATTGAATTGAGGGCTCTACACATAGGAAATGGAACAAAACTTGAAGAAGCTAAATTAAATCAGAAATTTGGAAGGAAAGTTGTGGTGTATCGGTGTGAAGTTTTTGTAAAGTGTGGTGTTTATGGTGTTTGTAGTTTTAATTTTGTGAGACCTATTTGTGAATTCCTTATTGAAGGCAGATCTAATAAAATATTGGAGTCTAACAATCCTCGAAATGTATGTTTAAAATTGGTTGCTCTAGGTGCTTTCAAGGAAGAATTCACTATACATATAGTGAATATAATTGTTCTATATGGTCCTTATCCTTCTAATAATGATAGAATATATGATAATTGTAAGGAGAAACACTTGAAGGATGATTTATGTCTTGCTACAACAACCATGAATGATAAGTATAAACTATGTAAACTAAAGAGAAAAAAATTCATCATTGGGTATACTAATGGTTTTTTTACAACCATGTCATTCTTCAAGAAATTTCTTGCAGAAAAGGCTATTACTTCTTAGATTATTTCACAAGGTTGGAGCCTGAATTGTTTATTTTATGTGGAATACTATGAGAAGGAATCACATTTTCCACAAGACATTTAGGAATAGTATAGGTTTGAGCCTAGTTTATTTGAAGGTTGGAGTATTTGTCTTGGGCTGAAGCCTTAAATTATCATTGTACTTCATTCATTGTAAAAATAGGATTAGAGACCTTGTCATTTATTCCTAATAAAATTATTATTTTTTACATTTTTTGTTATGGATTATTAAGTGGTCTTAATTGGCATAAAATAAAAGCTGTAAAAGGAACACTAATTCCGCCCCACACCCCCCCCCCCCCCCAAATAGTATTTCCAACCATATCATGGCTTACATCTTTAGTTATCAATTCAACAATCAAAGCATAAAATTCATTTTGTTTATTCATCCACATGGATAGCTCCTTTCCTAATATAGGGTTCTTAGGTCCATTTTCCTCCCCTCTTTCATAGATTCCATCCCACAAATCATTAAAGATAAGAGAATGTTTGATCTTTCTAGACCACTCTTAATATTTTTCGTTTCTAGATAGAACCATTCCAACAATGGACATGAGAGAATTCCTCTTAAAATGAAACATTGAATCAATACATAATTAAAATTATTTAGCAAAATAAAATAATAATAATTTTCAACACACATATTGTGTGGCATTCTTCCTTAATGGAAAAACCAAAGAAAAATGTTCACTCTAAAAAAATCATTTATTTTTAGGTCCACATTCTTAAGCAAAAGTTTGGTTGCACTCATATAAAAGGTTACTAATGATACAAAATATGGGGTAAAAATAAATTTCAATTCAAAATATATTGCATAGTCCCTAACTAGGTGAAACCAAGAATAAGAAATGGGTCCATATACGAAATTCCCATTAAAATATACTATCAAGAGGTTTTGATACTCCTATTTGGAGGTAGTACTAAATAGTTTTCTAATGGAACTGGAAAAGAAAATTGACACTCATGGGGCTTATAATATATGGAGTAACAATTTGGCCAACTTGATTTCCAATGTCAAACCACATAGTTTTTATCTGTAATTGATATTTTTACAGTGGAAGCCATCAAAATAATGAAGATGGATAAGAAATGATATTGCAATTTAATTTACTAAAAATTTTGGCACATTGAAATCTGAGTGGTGTGATATATGGTCATTAATATGGGTGCAAACATCCTTCACTCCAAATCTTACATTTAGGAAAACTAACATCAAACCCATAATTACATTGAATCCTTATATTTCAATCTATGATTTTGGCCTCAAGCTCTACTGATGGTGGCCAAACACTATCATGGAGTAGGTTTTCTCAATTGCAAAAAATGGTCAACTAATAAAGGTGATAGGATGTGTGGGAAAGAGGATGGGAATGTAGAGCTTAAAGTTCTATGTCAATGAGCAGAGGATTAGGCTTCAAATGAGATTTACTATGTGAACCCTAGTTTGCATATGTTATGTGAGTGATGATATATAACATTGGAAGAGGAATAAGATAGGAGTAAAGTCTCACAAGAAATTTTTCTCATTACGATGTCTAGTATATTGTAGCTAAGGATATAATTATGGAGTTAACAATTTCTGATATCAATGTTAGAGATATATTCAGAACTGGATACCTTTCATTAAGCTTAGATTCATATTTAATACAATATATGGCTGAACCATCATTTCAACTTACACAAGGTTCCCCTTTATTTTCATATTCCTAATATTTATTGTTTCAATGACACAAAAAAATTGTAGGATTCCATGTCCAACATTCCCCCTTTAGATGGAAAGGATGTTTGTGATCCCAATCATAATTATGAACTTTTCAAAATTTTCTCTTATGAGTGTTTGGTGAATGTGTCCACAATTTATTTATTTTTATAAAAATGACTAAAATGAATAGTCTTTTCCTTTACATGATATGGAATCCAATGATAATTTTTGTTGATGTGCATTATTTTATCAAGAATCTAGGATTCCTGTCTAAAGTGATTGCAAAAGTATTGTCAACCAAAAGAGGAGCACAATTCTCTTTTTTTTATTACTAATATATCTGTCTTATCATAAACCACTCAATCACATATTTTTCTTTTGTAGTTTCGACATAGCGTACATTTGTTGTGGAATATTTTGGAATAGAATTTTTTTGTGGCATCTACAAGAGAATTGTCGATACACAACTCATGAGATAGCATAAATTTGAAACTCCATTTTTTCTCCACATCAAACTATGAATTAAAATATCCAATGTAGCTGAACTCAGCCCCTTGTAGATATTTTATTCCAAAGTCTTGAGCTCCCTTTCAGTATTTTAGATCTTTTTTTACAATAGACCAATGTCCTTCACAATGTTTTTGTATAGAATACCAACAACGAACAAAATGTTTGGTTTGGTGGTGATAAGTTATATAAGACTTGCCACACACTTTTTTTCACTACATTACATCCTCAAATCCATTTCCTTCTCTTCATGTGAACTTTAAATTATATTCCAATGGAGTAGAAAAAGGGTGACATTTAGCCATGCCAATCCTTTTCAACAATTATAGATTTTACTTCTTTTCGGAGATAAATATCCACTTTGGATTTTGATTCTCTTCAATATAGAGTTGTAGTGAATATATACAAAATATTTCATCTCAAATCCCTTATTCAACTCTTTCTTTATGGATGAAATATAGATTTCATTGTTCCCTAATATGATCGACATGTCATCTACAAAAACTACAAGATATACAATATTTTTACCAGCATATCAAACAAAAAGAGTTGTGTCATCAAAATTAAAGTGTTTGAAATTCAATTTTACAGTATTCTTAGTTAAATTTTTATACTAGGATTATGATTATTATTTCAAACAAATATAAGTATCTAATGAGTTTTCACACTTTCTATTCATATCCCTTGACAAAAAAGGATTTCGGTTGAGACATGAAACATTCTCTTTCAAATATCCATTCAAGAAAGTAGTTTTAAAATTCATTTATGTACTTTCCATCCATTTTGTACCAATTAGGAAAGGACAGTGTGGGAAGTGGCCCATTGTGTTGTGGGGGAAAAAATCTCCACGTAATTAATTCCCTCATTCTATGCAAATATTTTTTCCATCACCCTTTCTTTGTGCCTGTCAAGTGACCCATTTTATTTATGCTTGTCCTTGTGGACCCAATTGCATACGATTGGTTTGGTTTTCGATGGAGGGTCCACAAACTTCCATGTCACATGCTTAATGATAGCATCATATTCATTCTACATTTATTCTTTCGTCTTATCATGGAATGTGGCTTATTTAAAGGAATTGGGTTTAAAAATAGTAGATAAATTCAATTAACAATCATATGAAGCATTCATACCATCTATATCAACTAAATTAGAAGTATCTACATCACCTCCATTTGGTATGGTGGACCCTTTCCTTTGTGTCTTTCTGACCTCATTATGAGGAATACCTTCAAACGTTTTAAAGATCCATTTTTATGGGCATTTATGAGATGGTGTTGCATAAAAATTACAAACCTTATAATCCTCTCAATCATACCATTCAAAGGATCCTCTTGATCTTATGAAGTGGTCAAATTTTCACGAGGGGAGATGGTTCTTCAAAAGGTAATTTCAGATATTACTCCAAGATAGGGATCCCACTTTCAAGACATACAAACTCATTATTAAATTCATGATATATATGTACATGAGGGAATATATTGAAACAATCAATTTTCACTTAAAGGTTTTATTAATCCCAAAATATTCAAGAGAAATTATATCTGTAGACAGAATAAACTATTTTTTTACCTTTTCATAAACATTATATTCCTTGGTGGTATTTCAATACCCCAATAATATGAAGTTCTAACTCATTCTATAAAAAAAATTTCTTTGTTCCTTAGGAATTAAGGCATAAAAGGTGGAACCAAAAAGATTTTGATGCCTCATAGAAGGAATGTGTCCATACCAAATGTCATGAGGAGTTTGATTCTTAAGCTCATGAGAAGGACACCTATTTTATCACATATACATATAGAACTAAATTAGCCCAAAACAAGAATTTTAAAATTTTAAAAAATGTCATGGAATGAATCGCATTCAAGATAATCATGTTCATTATTTTATCTACACAAATTTGTTGATAAATGTATCTCGTAGTGTTTTTATGTTGAATCTCATGTTAGTGAATATAGTTTTCAGATCTATTATAATATAATCTCTTCCACTATTGGTACAAATAAATCCAATGTGTGATTCCACTTGATTTTGAATCCATACATGAAAAGTTTTGTAGTTACAAAAAATTGAGATTTATCTTTCAACAAATCAATCCAACACATGTTGGTGTATCATAAATAAAATTCAACATATATTTATTTCCATTAGAATATGAAATATTCATGGAACCACACTAATCATATTGCATTAGTCCAATTTTTCAATGTGCTCTAGAAGTGGAATAATAGAAGAATTGTTTACTATGTTTTCCAAAGATACATACATGATATTGCTTTATTTTCCTAGGAATAGTAGGGAAATGAGAAACATCATTCCTTTTTAATAAACATGGTTTTCGTAGTCAATAAGTCCAAATATAGTCACCCAATACGATACTGGATGGAAATGTACCTTCATTGTGATGAGAGAGGTATGAAAAATTCTATGTGTAAAAAGATCACTTCCCTTTCAACTATAGTAGTCTTTCATCCTCTACACCAGTCATGACAACCATGTTGTTAGAAGTCTTCTCTACTTATTTTTTTTCATCAAATAAATGGACGTGTTGGCTTTATTTTCAAATTTTCATAAGGGACAACAAATTCCAGAATATGGAATGCATCATCTTAAAAAAACTGAGTAATTCAAGTAGGTTAAGCTTGATGATTTAGGATCCTATGGGTTTGATACTTGATTTTTCGACAAAATATACTATGTTTTGTACACTACCAATAAAATATTCAAATAATTCTCTTTAAAAGGTCAAATAACATGTTGCAATTGTGTCAAGTAGCCAAGCATCTCTTCAAGAAGAAAATGAAGTATGAAACAAATATTCAATTACTCCAATATTGCAATGGGAAAAAAAGTAATGAGCAAGTCTAGGTGTTTTATCTTTCACTATATATAGTGTTTTACCTCTCTCTTCTCCTAGGGGATTCTACATGTTGATGCATCATGGTCATTTTTACTACAATTAACATAGTGAAGATCAAGTCTCCTTCCTTGGTCGCATCTACCACCTTCAGGGAAAAATTTAAGGATGGAAATTTATCTGAAAGTTTATAAACCTTGGAAAATATTACTAGTCCCTAATATGAAAAATATAAACTCTTTGGTGATGTTAAATTGTAAAAATATTCAAATTTCTAATGATTTTATATCATCTACTTAAATTATTGACAACTTTTAAGGTAAAAAAAATTATTCTGTAAAATGTGGGCGAATAATTTGTAGAAAAAATGGAAATTGATGAATCTTTATTTTTGAAAAATCATGCAAAATTAGCCCACCTATGCTTATTATCACATAAAATTTTCCTGGTCCCCCTTTTGTTTGAAGTTATTTGTTCCACGTCTTCCTTTATTTCTCCTCTAAAAGAATCAAGTGATTGATCCTTCCCTTTTTCAACGGGTTATATAGTCTCTCCATGAGTTCAGCTATTTTCTTCCTCTTTCCAAAGGCTTTCTCACATTTTTCAATTTTTTCTAAAAAAGGGTCAAATTGAATATACTTCGATTGGTCATTATCTTATAGAGATTCACGCTAGAGAGAATATGTAGGCTATAGGTCCTTAAGAAATGTTGTGAGAGGAATATATATATTCACTCCAATAGCATATACATTATGCATGATGGATTTAATCTCAAACATTAAGGCCATGACTACATCTTCCTTCAACTCTAATTGAAGAGTTTCACTCACAGTTATACAAGCTCCAAATTTGAGTGAGAGTCACAAAATTGTCATAAATTCTTTAAACACATAATAATTTGTAATGGAAACAACATGATGGCTCACCTATTCACTCATCAATGCAAAAATTAGGGCTTAAGTTTCATTATCTTTATTCTTCGATATGGATAGTTCCTTCTCTAATGTAGGCTTCTTAAGTCCATTATCCTCCTCCCCTTAATACATGTCATCCCATAAATAATTAAATATAAGAGTATGTTTGATCTTCGTGGACCAATATTGGTGTCCTCTTTTGCATTTAGCACATTTCCAATAATGGAGATGCCAAAATGCAAATTTTTAAGTAGTATTACTACAAATTAAAGTTAGTTCACCCATTCGACTAATAAGAATACACAAGACACATAAAGATTTGTATTATTATTCTATGGATGAACCAAATCTAGAGTTTGACTCTACAAAAGTTAATAATTCCAAAATTCCACACTCATAAAGAAAAGTTTGATTGAACTAATATAAAAGGTTATTAATAATATACAAGGTACACTATTGGTAAAAAACAAGGCAAATATATATTGCATAGTCCCCAAGCATGTGAAATCAAGAACAAGAAATGGGCTAGTATACTAAATGCCAATTAAAATAAATTGTCAAGAGGTTTTAACAATCCTACATAGAGGAGCAACTAAATGGGTCTCTAATGGAGTTGGAAAATAAAACCTAGGTCCATAGAAATTATCATCTTTGGAGGAATGGTTCAACCAACTTGAGTTCCAACATCTAACAAAAATGATTTTATCTCTAACTAGAATTGTTGTAGTGGGAATCTTCAAAATACTTAATATGAATAAGATCTAGCATCATATTCTACTTTCCCACAAATTTTGGCACGTTAACACTTGAGGGGTGGGATATACCACCACTAGTATGGGTGAAAACAAACTTTACTTCAATCATTGCAGTTGGGTTGACCAAATTAAATCAAATCTCTACAATGTATAATTGGATTTCAAGCTTAGATTTTAGGATCATGATCCGATCATGGATTCTGAACATTTTCATGGAGTATGGTTTCTTAGTTGTGAGAAATTGTGTAGTGAGCAAGGAGATAACATTGCAAAGGAGAAAATGGGCACGTAGATCTTAAATAGCTATGAAATTGAGAAATGGACTAAGCCATAGACAAGATTCACAATGTGATCCCTAGTATGCATTTCTTGAGTGAGTGATCAGAAACAACTACAGAAGAGGAATAACATTCAAATAATTCTTGGCAAGCAATTTTTCTTGTTCCAAGGTCTCATAGACGAAAAATACACAAAGAATCATGGATATAGAAAGATTTTATATCAATTTTAGAGATAAATCCATAATTGGATACCTTTGATTAAGATTATATACATATTAAATAAAAGGGATGAGTTTCCTTTTATTTCATATTCCATGAGGATCACCTATATTTTGATATTCATAATATTTACAATTAGTTACAATGACATGGACATATTGTAGGATTATGTGTTCATAATTCCCCCCATTAATCCAAGTGGGTGTTTGTTAGCCAAAGAATCATTATGAACTTTTCAATTTTTTCTCTTCCAAGTGCTTTGGTGAATAATTATCAATTTGTTCATTTATTGAACAATGTCTCAAATGAATAGTCTTCCCCTCTACTTGGTATTGAAACAAATGATACGTTGTGATAATATGATTGGTTTGGTCATGAAATATAATATCCTTAGCCAACTTGATTGTAGAAGTATTGAAACTAAAAAGGGAGTCTAATCAACTTGTTTAGCCTACAAATATTCAAGTATTCTCACAAGCCACACAGTCTAGTTTTTTCTTCTACAATCACCACATGTTTTTCCTTTGTTGTGGAATTTGATAGAATTGACTATTTATGTGACCTCTAGACTATAGTTGTTGATTAATTACCCATAACATAGCTTGAAGGAAACATTCAATTTTCTTTTCCCCATTAAAGTATGAAGCAGAATATATAATCAAGCTCAAGCCATCCATCTATGAATATTTGATTCAATTTATCCTTTGTATTGGATCATGTTTGTTGTTGTCTCTTAATCTCCTGCAGGTATTTGAATGCCACTAGTAGCGAGGATCAAGCCATAAGGATTTTGGATGAAGGACTTCATTAAAGGGTTGAGCATAACATCAAGAAGAGGTAGGACCTTTTCCCTTTCTCATACTTCTTTGAATATATAATTTTATTTACTACTTTTCCTAATTAAAAATCCTTCCCCGCTTTTAATATAGGTACCAATCAAACGAGAAGTATTACCTCAAAACAGGAATTCTAACCAAAAAAACATAAAAAAACCATGGAAAAACAAGCTGAAAACGAAAATTTGTATTGTGGAATAACCTTTTCTTTTTTCGGGGTAAATTTTCAACATTTTGAAAAATGGAAGAAAAAGCCAATTTTTTTGGTGCAAAAAACACTCCGAAAATGAAAAGTTGTATTGTGGAATAACCTCTCTTTTTTTCGAGGTAAATTTTTAACATTTTCAAAAATAGACGTAAATTTTTATTTTTATTTTTTGGTGCAAAAAGTACCCCGAAAACGAAAAGAGTTGAAACAAAAATTTTGGAATAATAAAAATTTATGTTAAAAAAAACAAACAAACAAACAAAAACACAAAAGATTTTATAATAACTGAAAAAAAATTCATTACATCTTTTTTAATTAAAAAAATTTAAAAATTAAATTTAAAAACATATTAAAAGTTAAAGCATTAAAAAAAAACACGAAATCAAAATATTAAATTAAAAAAAAAATATTTAAAAACTAAAATAAAAATAAAATATACAAATTAAATTTAAAAAATAAAAATTAAATCTTTATTAAATTAAAAACAAAAGAATTTAAATTTGAAAATAAAAAATTAAATTTAAAAAAAAATGTTACATTTTAATAAATTGGAATATTAAAAATTAAAATAAAAAAATATCTACATTAAAATTAAAAAAAATAAAATAAAAATTAATTGAAAATTAAAAAGTAAAATGAAATACAATAAAAATATTAAACTAATTTTTTTTTTTTTAAATAAATAAATTTTAAAAAATAAATTAGATTTAAATTATATGTATTTATTAAAGTAAATTAAAAAAATATATATTCTACATCTTATTAAATTAAGAAAATAATATTAATCTAAAAAATTAGTTTAAAAAAAATATTAAATTTTAATAAATAAATCAATTTTAAAATAAAATAAAAAATTTAAAAGGGACAAAATAAAAAAAACAATTTTAAAATGAAAAAAAAAAAATTCAATTAAAAATGGAAAATGGAAACAAACAAATAAATAAAAAATATTAAATGAAAAAAGAAATTTTAAAAAACAAATTAATTTCAAGAATAAAATTAATTAAAAATATAAAAAATTAATTTAAATAAAAAATATTATATTTTATGTAATTAAAAAGAAAACAAAATTAAAAATATATATATATGAAATTTAAATAAGTTAAAAAAAAATTAACAAAATTTATTAAATTTTACTAAATTAAATTCAAAAAATAATATTAAATTAAATAAAAATAAAAAAATTAGATGAAATATAATAAATAGTAGTAAAAATAAAAAAAGAATATTAAAAACAAAAAAATTATTAAAATTTAATTTAAAAAAAACAAATTAAAAACAAATTACTCAATTGCGTCGCCGAAGTTGCGACGGGGATCAGCCGCGGGGCGGGCGGGAGGCTGCTTGAAGCCTCCCCGCCTACTCAATGGCCGACCACCATCGCCACCTGGGTGGGAGGTCGATTCCCAGAATTGACCTTTCCAAGTCGATTACAGAAATCGACCTTCCAAACTCGATTCTAGGAATTGACCTCCTAGGTCGATTTTGAGAATTGCCCTCCCCAAGTCAATTTCGGGAATCGACTGCCCCACGTCGATTCACGGAATCAGCCTCCCCAGGTCAATTCTTGGATTCGACCTCCCGAGGTCGATTCCGAGAATTGACCTCCCAAGGTCGATTCTGGGAATCAAGCTCCCAAGGTCGATTTCGAGAATCGAGCTTCCAAGGTCGATTCCGAGAATCAACCTCCCAAGGTTGATTCCAGGAATCAACCTCCCTAAGTCGATTCTCATAATCAACCTCCCCAGATCGATTCCCAGAATCAATCTCCCCAGATCGATTCCCGAAATCAACCTACCAAAGTGGATTCTTGAAATCAACCTCCAAAGGTTGATTTCGGGAATCGACCTAGGTCAATTCCCAAAATCGACCTCTGCAGCTCGATTCCCGGAATCGACCTCCCGAGGTCGATTTCCAAAATACACTTCCCTAGTTCGATTCCCAGAATCGACCTCTTTAGGTTGATTCCGAGAACCAACCTCCCCAGGTCGATTCTCGGAATCGACCTCCCCAGGTTGATTCTAATAATCGACCTTCCCATATCGATTCCCGGGAATGTCGATTACTGGAATCAACCTCCCCAGGTTGATTCCGAGAATCGACCTCCCACCGCCACCTCGGAGGCCTAATTAAATATATTTTTTTAATTCGATTTTATTTATTTATTTATTTTAATAATTTTTTATTATTTATTATATTTCATATTTGTTTTTCTAATTTAGTTTAACATTTTATTCTTTTTTTTTATTATTATTACTAATTTTTTTTATTTTTTTTTTTTTTTTAATGTTTATATTGGTTTAAGTTTTGAAAACAATTTGATTTTTGGTTTTTTTTTTTTAATTATTTGAAAATGCTTTTTCTCAATTTTGTTTTTTTGTTTTTTATTCTTAATTTTTTTTATTTTAAAATTTCTATTTTATTTTTCTCTTCAATTTTTAATTTTTTTTAATTTAATGTTTTATTATTGTTTAATTTTTTACTTTTATTTTCGTATTTTTTAAATTTAGAATTTAAAATTAAATTATTTTTACTTTTGTATTTTAATTTTAATTGTTTTTAAATTTTCTATTTTAATATATATATATATATATATATAACTTAGAAAAAGTTGTTTTTGATGTTTTTTTAATTTTTTGGTTTAGTTTTTGTTTTTTTTCTTTAGATTATGTGTTTGTTTGAATTTTTTCCACATTTTTCATTTAATTTTCGATTTTTTTTTGTTTTTTTGTTTCACTTATTTAATTTTTTTAATTTTTTTTTAACAAGTTATTTTTGTTTTTCTTTTCCATTTTTATTGGTTTTTTAATTATATATATATATATATATATATATATATATATATATATATATATATATATATATATCAGTTTTTTTGTCATGTTTTTCTTATTTTATTTTTATGTTTTATTACCAACATGAAAAATACCACTCTAAAAAAAGGGTTGATGCTGCATCAACACTTTTCAAAATTAGCATGAAAATCACCACTCTAAAAAAAATGGTTGTTGATACATCAACACTTTTCAAAATTAGCATGCAAATCACTAACATTTTAAAACAAATGTTTATACTGCATAAGTAAAAAAAATTAAGGTGTCAAAAATATGCCAAAAAAAGGGGGTGATTCTGCATCACAGTTTTTCAAAATCAAGTGCTTTTCTTGCTACCTCAAAAAAGTAGGTACGAGTTCAATTACCTATTTATTTGGTAACTATGTTTTTTTCAATATTCTAAATTATATTGCTTTCCTTTATAGGTTAAAATTTTTACTTTCAATAAACTCTACATCAACCATTTTAGTTTCAACTTTCTTTACATCAAAAATTTAATATATTCCTTCCTTTGATCTTAGTTTAGATATTTCTACCCATATTAACAAAACCCTTTGTTAATCCATATATACATAATTCTCATTTCACTATTTACCTCATTTTTTGAACTTTGATAAAATTTTATGTAATTTTTAATTCTAATTTTAATCTTATTAACTATTTATTTGTATGCTTCTTGCCTTAGTTAAATAACAATAAGTGATTAATCCAATACACACATTTTAGTGAATGTTTTATTTAATTAGTTAATTATTTAATCTAGTCAAATTTTTCATTTTTTATAACCTAGTTTAATTCATTTCTGATCCAACATTTATATAAAAATAATTATTTCCCAAGATTAATTCTATTTTATTCGCCTTTTATTGAATTATGTGCAAATAATTAAAAACAAATTATTTATTTAATCCTTTACATAATCCTCAAATATCTCCAATAATAATCAATTCCTTTTTCTAGTAAAATATCTCAATGTTCCCTTTAGTCTCTAGTTATCTAACGACTAATTTTTCCATTCCCTATATATATTTTATGGTCAAGCACTCTTCCTATCATCATCTAAGCTTCTTTCCCCTAAATGTAGGTGAAGTGTTCACCTAAAACCTCGGGTCTTTCCAACAAGATACACAAGTTTCCAGAAGTTCTCAATGCCGTTATATAATACTATAATCAATTTTTTAACTTTAACCACAATATGGTAAAGGTTTGCATCTGCTTCACTTTTGGTGAATCACAACTCGGTGAAATAGTTGTCGATCCTGGCGTATCAAGCATGTGGTACTTGTTTCATTCCATATAACGCTTGCTTGAGTATGCACACATGCAAATATCTGTCGAAGGTCTCAAATTGTTCGGGATTCTCTATGTACAACTTTTCCTTAATCACTCCATTAAGGAATGTTGTCTTCACATCCATCGTATGTGTTACACAGCAATTTGTCACCGTCCTTGCAATCCCCCGTCCCACACATTGGAGGGCTTATTTCGTGACCTGTGAGCAGTGACATGACCTGAAAACACTTTCATGGCATCCCCCTGAATAAGGGAAACCATTCCTCTGAAGAAAAATCCTTGTGAAAAACCCTAAAAATAGCCTTTTTGGCCCTGGCGCGACTAGATAGTTCAACCCTCGTGCCAATGGGGGAAATCCACCAAAGAGGGTGCACTAATTGGCACACTGTCCCAATTTTGTACCCACGCCAGGCTTATTAAGGAGTGTTTTTTATAAATAAATGGCGGAAGATTGACTCCAACCAATTCCTGAACTGGTCTCTAAACTGAGTTGGGAGGTTTGGCTATGGATCTCCATGTAGAGGAAGTAGTTTTCCACCTCTCATAGAAGCTTCCTTGAGGATAGGGCCAATCCCATAATTGTAGGGATCCCAACTCCCCTTCCACCATCTATATAAGCTTGCCATTTTCCTTTGCAAGCTAGTCTCCAAGAGCCTTCATAGCCTAAAGAATGATGCAAGAGCCTTGATAGCCCTCATAGAGCCAAATCAGTAGTAAGGAGATTGAAAATCGAAGAGAGAGGCTTGCCCCATTCCCGACGAGCTTTACCGAGATGTATTCCGTTAACGACCCACCAAAGGAAGATTAAACGTTAGAGCTAGGTTGTATTTTCCTTTGTATTAATTAATGATAAGTGACTTTGGTTATGGTTCCACTCTTATTGTTCATTATGATCATGAGTTGTGTCTTCTCTGACTGATACATAATTGCATATATTTGGTTTTACGCTTGTGTTTGTCATGTTTCTTGTGTGTGCAGGTGTTCGATCGCAGCGAGCGTGAGGATTGTGATCTACTAGAGCAAGGAAACAGGAGCGCCATCTCCTCTACGAACAACAACGTTGGATTCAAGGTAAGCCTTCTTCACAATTTGGTTTATTGAAATTAGTAACTTGCACCTTAGCGTGATATGATTGTTGCTAGACCCGATCTAGGCTAGTAGGGATCGCCTCTGTCCACAGAGGGGATTTACCTCTACAAAAAATTGGCAACTCCACTGGGGATCGTTGATTTGGAGTATCGTCTTGTATTTTCAGTCGATTTGTTACTTTTCTTGCTTGATTAGCTCTTTTGGCTGGCTCTTTCCGTTTGTTTGGCTTTTGTTTAGCTTTACCATCACTAGTCTGTTTCTTGGATTTCTCTTTTTTATTTTTCCTAAGTAAACTCAATTGGCGTGCTTATTAGCCTGATAGTCGTGCCAATTGGCACACATTGCCAGTGTATTACCCACTCCAATGTTGTTCTAGTGCTAGTTGCAGCCTAACAGTCGCGCCAATTCTGTAAGGTGCTAGGGTTTACTCTGTTTTGAGCTTTCCGAGCTTGATGTGTGTGTTTGGTTTCATTTTTATGACTGTCTGAGTGTTCTGGAGCCTTGCTTGACTGACTGTGACCTTCATCCTTCGGTTTTTTGCCTGTTTCTATCGATTTTACATTCTAGCCCTAGGGCATCTAGGTTCTATAGTTTGTCGAGCCTCTCGTGGGATTTTTTGGTTTCTATCTGTTCAGTCAACTTTGTGATTGCTTCCCTGCATTCGTTTGGCGGTTGTCTATCATTTTATTGTGCTATTTGAGTGATTGGTTTCTTCTTCATTTGAATTCCACTTCATCTCGCTTTGGGCCTAGATTACATGGTTCATTTGAGTCTTTGGGATTCTCTTGGTTTTGAGGGATTGTTTTGTCAATTTGAGGTCTGATTGTGTGTTTGCATTGAGTGAAATTTTCTTGTTTTTACTCCTTTGCTATCGCTTCTCAAATTGCTCTTTTCATTAGTTTTCATTTTGTTTATTCCACTTTGTTCTTAAACATTGAAAATACAAAAAATCTCTTTTGCTTTGATTAGTTAATGAAAATCGAATCTTTTTTGTGTTATAAGTGATTTGTAACTTTGAAAGAAAAGCTTTTAGTTTCCATTAGCTGCATTAGAGACATTACTGGTTGTTGTCTGATCATTTTATATTGCGTGAAAAGCTCTTAACTCTCTCGTAATTAGCTTTCATCAAATGAAATGATATATTGTGGCATGTAGTGTGAATTTAGGAGATTTTGAGACATAACACTCGCTAAGGCCTGAAAAATGAAACATAATTGAAGATAAACATTAAAATTTATTCAATTTACACTAAGGCAGCATTGAAACATTAACGAAATATTTAGAGGTCTAGGTTAGAGACGTGTTCCGACGTCGTTAAACCTAGTAGCTATCGTTCACCTCTTGGCTTTAGACAGTGCTAGTATGGACTTGTGCTCCCTGTACCATTGTGTATATAAAGGGAGACCCCACTAGGTTGCCATCCTTTATCCATAGGAAGCCGAGTCTGCCGCCCTATACCCGTGATACACCAGACACAACATTCAGGGAGATTGCCTGCACTTACGTTAAGTCCTTGGTTGATTTCTCTTTCATTTTGAAACCAAGGTGTATATTGCAGTTCACACGTATTCGTTACACCCTTTTCCTAGAATTTCTGAGGAGTCATTTTGATCTTATCTGACTCCTTAAATTTGAAAAGATCACCAAGTGCTTGTGCTTTCACGCTTGCTTCAAAACTGAAAGAGATAGTCATATTTCATTTGTTTCTCAACTCTTAAAACATGAAACGGTGAAGTTTCTAAGTTTCAATGTCGTAAAATAAATCACCCGCGATCACATGCCCTATTATATTTTTCTTGTTGGCCATTTGATTGTGTGCCTTGATTATTTTTCAAGCCCGTGTGTTTGTTTGATCTTTTTCTCCTGTCATTACTGTCACAGTGGCGGAACCCTCAGTTTCGTCTACTAGTAGTCCTTACACGAACGATTCCTCGTAAGTTTCCCAATCCTCTGCTGAATCCCAGCAGCCCATTGTTTTCGAGTTTCTCGATGGGGGACTGGTTCTCTTTGAGCTTCCCTTTGGTGGACCAGTTGAGTTCAATTGGCCTTTATCCAACACTTAGTTTGGATTTGGAGTAGGATAACATTTTCCTCCTCTCACTTCAGGGTCGCCTTTCATAGCTGCTGTCATACCTCCGAGTCCTTTCTGCCTGCTCAGAGAGCTAGTGGCAAGATTAGTGATGGGCTCATCTAGTCCTTCTCTTAGTGAGGATATTCCTACATCTGGTGATGATTACCAGTTGTTTCTAGAAGACAACCCCATGTTATCCATTATGTCTTCGCCCAGTACTTCGCTCCCAGCAGGGTATAGATCTCTAGGTCAGATAATGACCGTTGTCGCCTCTATGGGGATATCAACTCCTTCTACTAGGCCAGTTATTCCTTCATTGGGAATGTCTCTTAGGATTCCCATCACATCATCCCCTCAGGTCACTTATATACCCGTTAGGCCCACCATTTGTGTGGTTGCATCTACACCTGTTGTTACCACTCAGTCCGTAAGGGATGCATCGCTTCCCAAAGATGTCTATATAGAATTTGCTATGCTGGAGAACATCTCTCTTGAGGAGTATCAATTGTCCCTACAACAATCGAACCCCGAGGTCGGACAATCCTCCCAAGATCCCAACCACTCGTATTTTTCGCATTATGCACAGGATGGTACACCCGTTTACGTTTTTCCATATTAATACGATGAGTACAAGAATCCTTTACATTTACCCGCTCCAAAGACTCACCTTCATGCTCAAGGTTTTCCATCTAACTAGGCTGGACAATCCTACAACTTGCAAGGAGAACCTTTTCAAGGCCAACCTTTGGGCCAGCCTGGCTATCCTTATGACCCGCAAGGACAACCCTTACAAGGTTACCCTTCGGGCCATCAGGGGTCATTATACGGTCTGAAAGGAAAATATTACAACCCTTCAGGTCAACCTGTGCAGCCTCACCCTGGATTCCAACTTGGGCAACCTCAAGGACTCACGGGTCAACCAGGGTACCAACCAGGGCCAGTATATGGTCCTGGGGGGCAAGTCCAACCTTCCCAATCCATGCAAACTTAGTATCCTATTGGTCCGAGTGTTGCACATTAGCCAGGATCATCTTATGGTCCTGCTATAGGTCAAACCAGTTACCAGCCACCACCTGGCTCCATTCCACCACCAGGCCAACCGGCCCATCTGGCATAACCTAGTGTTCCACAACAGCCAAGTCAACTTGCACAACCAGCACAACCTGTTCACCCAGGTCAACCTGTTCAACTAGGGCAACCCGTTCAGCCAGGTCAGCCTGTCCAACCAGGCCAACCTGCACACTCTGTCAACCCTGCCCAACAATCGATTTATTCAATGTCGCAAATGAATCAACCGGTACGCCCTAATTATCAGGCTCAGCAGGGTCCCACCTATCAGCAGCCCACTCAACCTCAAGGCGGTTACTATTCTCAAGGTCAATCTTGACCAAATTATAACCAGCCCCAAGGTTCTACCTATTATCCTCAACAACCTGGCTACACCTATACTCAGTAGCCAAATCCACATACTGCTCAAATGGGACCGGCATATAATCAAGGTCCATACTGTGGTTATCAAACCCCATACACTAGTTACCAGCAACTGAATCAGACTGGTTATACGCCCTATACCCCCTATGGTCAGAATCCTATGGGACAGAACTCATGGGGGCAAGGATATGCTCAACCAGCGTGGAGTATAGGTACAGGTCCTTATCAAGGGCTTGGCATGCCATTCAATCTGCAACTGCCATTCTTGGCTACCTTGGAATTACCAGAAATTTCTAAATTAACCAATGATCTGATTCTTCACAATCTGTATTGGCCTTTGGTTCCAACCAAGGTACCCGACGGCTGCCCTAAGTTTGAGGGTAAAGCTAGAGAGGACCCCCAAGCACATGTAATGACTTGCCATCTGTGGTGTTCATCTAACTCTTGGGTGGATGATTCAATTCGTCTACGTCTCTTCCAACGCACTCTTACTGGCACCACCGCTAAGTGGTATATTGAATTACCCCATGGCATTTTTCAGGATTTCAATATGTTAGCCATGGCTTTTCTCACTCACTTCCAGTTACCGGTTCGTTATGAAGCTTAGATGCATCTCCTGAATTCTTTGAAGCAGGATAAAGCCACCCACATATCTGATCACATTCATGAGTGGTGACGTCGTCATAGACTGATCAAGTTTGATATACCTGATCAGCTACTAACTCATTGGTTCACCACCTCCTTCGTTAGCAAAATCGCCCAAGATATTGCTATGGGGGTGTGTGTCACTGAAGAACAAGACATAGTGCGTGCCCAGTATCTTGATCTCGTATACTCTCAGTCTGGCATACTTCATGATATTTTGACTGATGGTCCACATCTAGGAACCTCTAATGCTCCACCTACCCCAGCGATGGAATTTGTTATTGGTTTCGTGTCTCAAAATTCTTTGAAATCTTCGAATGGGAAGCAGAAGTCCAATTCTTCCAATAATTCTGCTCCTCCCGCCCCTCCAGATTCTGGCAAGACTGCGGAGGTCAATGCCGTTCAGGCTAATCCTACGGTAAAGGCCTCCAAAGGAAGGAAAAAGGGAAAAGGAAAATCCAAATCTGATGCCCCAAAACTAGAGTCTTCTAAACCTCGTACCGATGACAGTTCCCAATGTAAACCGAAGTACCCTTCTCTTATTTGTGAAGGAGACCATTATACCAAAGATTGTCCATGATGATCTGAAATTAGTCAACTTCTCAAAGGCTCAAAAGGGACTCCAGCAGTTCTTAAGGAACCGTTCCCATCTCAGCAGACCCATATGGTTGAGCAGCCCTCACCGTCTACACCATTCGGGTCTCAGGTCTTTATGATGAATGGTGCAACACCTGTATCGATTGCTACACGTTCGAAGGATTACGCTGGATCGCGTCAGGTAGCTAGAAAGGAAGTTGTGGATGGCCCACCTCCCCCACCTGTCTCCGGTCTTTTGGAAATTGAGAAGCCCAGTGTTGAACCTGTTGTTAGGCCACCCTCTAAAGGTGTTCTGTGAAGATATTCCTACAACCCAAATGCCTGTGCCGCTCAGCACTACAGTATTGTTGAGGACTTGGCACAGGCGCCTTCTGCCATGTCTTCATTAGAAGTTATTCAAAGTTTCACGTCGCAACGGAAAGCTCTGTTGTCTGCAATTGGTGGAATTGATACCACTGATTCTAATCTTCTCACCTTCGACTTAGAGAATTTTACCCCTCGACTTCCACATCAAATCGCTCTTTTTATTCAAGTCGGGATCAATGGTCTTAACATCCATAGGGCCATTGTAGAGGAAGGTGCTTCCACCTGTGTCATGTCATCTGCCTGCTAGAAGGCCATCGGCTCTCCACCTCTTTCATCATCTCCCAATGCCTTAGAAGCATTTGATGGTCAGGAATCAAAACCCCTGGGTGTTCTCAAGAGTTTTTTGATTACGTTACAGGGGAAGATAGTCATTGTAGAAGTAGAAGTGGTTGACACCAAGCTTAACGACAATCTGATTCTCGGCCATAGTTGGACTCACACCATGCTATGCATGCCATCCACCCTCTTCTGGCTTCTTAAGTTCCCTCATGAGGGAAAAATCATTACTGTGGATCAGTTTTCTTTCTTCACCTCCACCTCTGAGAACAACATTCCGTACGTGGATCAGATTCCCAATCCCCCTGATAGTGTAGGACCCGGTCTCTTTAAGGACCCCATCCTCATGGGTATTTTTCCTGCATCGCCGCTACACACTGTTCAAGTTAATATGGTCTCTAGGTCTGACGACCCATGGATCATCCCTTCACCTGAACAAGTGACTGATTTTAGAGAATCAAAGCCCTTAACTCTAGTAAAGATTAATTACTATGAAATCGTCGCCGCATCTGATCCTCCTCCTCCTCAACATGCTCCCTCAAGCATGGCCTTAGATATCTATTCTCAATCCCCCTGGCTCAACGAGGCTGACTCGCCTGATCCTCTAAAATAGATCTTCCCTTCTGATGAAGCCATTGTTGAAATGATGTCTCTTGAGGAGTTTCCTTCGAGCGATGGACATCATCATTCCTCCTTCATGCCCAACCTGGGGGCAATGTCAGATTGTCTAGAGTGTTTTGCATCTTAGGTTTCTACCCCACCTCTCCAGACACCCATATTGACACATGAGGTCCAATCGACATCTCCGTCAAACCGGCGATAGTCATGAACATACATGTGGGAGTAACTTGTTCTCCTGATGAGATACGAGTTTATACTGATCTTTCCCGTGAATTCAGAGACGTGTTCAGTTGGTCCTATGAGGAAATGCCTGGGATTGATCCCAGCATCGTAGTGCATGAGATTCCACCCTACCCCGGTGCAAAACCCATGCGCCAACACCTATGCCCAGTGCATCCTCGCAAAGCTGCTGTCATTAAAGCAGAAGTTGAAAAACTTCTGAACGCGGGCTTCATTTACCCAATTCCCCTCACAGAATGGATCTCAAATATTTTCCCTGTAGATAAGAAACAGGGTACTATAAGAGTCTATGTTGATTATCATGATATTAATTGGGCGTATCCTAAGGAAAATTACCCCACTCCCTTCATAGATGAAATCATTGACGAATGTGTTGGGAGTGAGATTTATTCCCTGATGGATGGCTTTTCTGGGTATAATCAGATAAATATTTTACCTGCCGATCAACACAAGACCACATTCATCTGTCCGTGGGGTACTTTTGCTTATAAAAAGCTCCCGTTCGGCTTAAAGAATGTTGGAGCTACTTTCCAGCGTGCTATGTCTTACGCATTCCACGACATACGCCATATCGTTCAGCCTTACTTGGACGATCTGCCAACTCACTCAGCTCGGTGTGAGGACCATCCCAAACACCTCCACTAGATTTTCCTTCACTATAGACGCTATAATATCTGGCTTAACCCTCATAAATGCATCTTTTGCATGGATTCTGGCTATCTTTTGGGGTTTATAGTATCCAAGGATGGAATTCACCTTGACCCCCTAAAGGTCGAGGCTATTGTCAATCTCCCATCACCCTCTTCATTACACCAATTGCAGAGTCTGCAGGGAAAAGCTAATTTCCTCCGATGCTTCATACCGAAATACGCGAAAGTTGCCAAAGGATTTACACATATTTTAAAGTAAAATGTTCCCTTTCATTGGGACGAGATTGCCCAACGATCCTTTGAGAAGCTTAAGATGTTACTTATTAATGCTTTGTTGCTTTGTCCTCCAAACTATCACCGTGACTTCACTCTATACTTGGCCACCGCGTTTAGCACCATAGCTATGGTTCTGGTGCAAGATGACAATGATGGCAATGAACACATTGTTTATTATCTATCACAAAATCTTCTCGACATAGAAATGTGATACACTCACATCGAGAAACTGGCATTAGCCGCATTGCAAGCTGTGCAGCGTTTCTGCCACTACATCCTGTTGCGTACAGTAACCGTGGTTTCGGATTGCAACCCCATGACATACATTCTCGGGGGTAAATACTCCAAATGGATCGTTATCCTTCAGGAGTTTGACTTAGAGTTTACCACTACTAAGTTGACCAAATCACTGGTTTTTGCAGATCTCATTTGCTCCCTCTCGACAGACTCCACCCCATCTCACTCCAAGGATCATATCCCAAACGAAACCCTCTTCCTTATCAGTACTCGTGATCCATGGTACATCGACATTATTGTGTATCTTCAAACATCAATGTTCCGGTCTGAGTTGACTAAAAATGCCCGACGTCGGATTCGGCATCACTCTCAACCCTACCACATTGTAGGAGATACCTTATACCGGGTTGGAGTAGATTCGGTGCTCCGCCGATGCTTGACCCTGGAAGACACTGAAAGAGTCTTGAACGACTATCGCAGTGGTGCTTGTGGCGGTCACATGTCTGAATATGCCACTGCCCAGAAGATTCTGCATGCAGGTTACTTCTGGCTGTCGATATTCAAAGACTGTATTGTTGGAGTCCGAAAATGTCATGCGTGCTAGGTTTTTCAGTGCAAGATGCGTGCACCTCCCCTTCCTCTACATCCTGTCATTACCATAGGCCCTTTTGTGAGATGGGGCATAGATTTCATGACGTGTAACCCTCATTCGGCCGAGGGGCATGCATATGTAATCGTCACTGTTAACTACTTTACTAAGTGGGCCGAAGCGATGCCTACACTAGCCGTTGATGGTAAGACAGCTGCCCAGTTTATTTTCAACCACATTATTGCACGTTTCGGGGTCCCTCAGGCCATTTTTACTGATCATGGCACTCACTTCTGAGATTACATGATGGTCGAGCTAACATCAAGATTGGGCTTACGACATGATAGATCAACATCGTATTACCCCCAGGCAAATGGCCAGGTTGAGGCTATGAACAAATTTTTGGTCACAATGCTTCAATGAAAAATTGGTATTCATAAGTCCAATTGGCACCTCCAATTTTTCTCAGCTCTCTGGGCCTACTGGATGTTAGCGAAGAGTGTGACCAAATTCACACCATTCCAATTGGTGTATGGTATAGAAGCAACTCTTCTGGTTGAGTGCGAAATTCCTTCCTTAAAGTTGGCTGTGGAACTTCTGCCCAACACTTCTCCTAAAGTAGAGCATCTCTTGTATTTGGAATGGCTGGATGAAACCCGCCGCTTAGCTACTTTAGTCATTGAAGCACAGAAGAAGTGATTCAAAGCTCACTTTGATCAATCAGTTTCTCCACATTCCTTTGTCGAAGGGGACCTTGTCCTCCTATACGACCAAGTGCACGACAAACTTGGAGCAGGCAAGTTCCAACCCATGTGGCATGGGCCCTACATAGTAAAACAAGTATTGAAAAATGGGGCTTATGAGCTTATTGATTACGAAGGAGTTCTATTGGCACAGCCTAGGAACGGGCTGTACCTTAAAAAATACTATGCTTGAGTTATTTTTGGTGTGGTGTGTGTACATAGGTGCGTATATTCATTTGTGTGCATGTGTGGTGTGATGTGCATTGTAAGCATCCTTTTGCTGATTGGGTCTTCCTAATTGTGTATATGTCTTTTACTCCGTTTGTTGGTTTCATGGATGGTGCCTCCCGCAGTACCAGGAATCTGTCCTCGGCCGCCTAGGTAATCTATGATCCTGCTAGTGAGTTAGTGAATTTGCAAGGTGTGTGTCTAGGGCCTACCACAAATAATGTTCTGGAGTATAGCACTATTTTAGAATTATTAACTGAGGCTTTTAACCTTGGTATTCATGCATTACTTGTGTATCTGGACTCACAACATGTAGTATTACAACTTAACAGTCATTATTCAGTAAGAAACCCATCCATTTTACGTCTGTATCTACTTATTCATTTACTGGAAAGAAATTTTTATTACATTACATATCAACACATACCCAAACATATGAATACATTAACAGATGTAGTAGCTAATATGGTTCTAGATAGACATTTGCGCAGCTTGTAAAAACATCATCACATGTAAAGAGATCCATCCAGAAATAGATATATAGATATATGTGTCGAATAGTTTGCAGTACATCACGTAAAGTCAAAAAATATACATTTTTGTCTAATAATAGCCGGAGACAACATGTCTCTCAAAAAATATGCATATGTAAGCCCTAAAGAGCTAATCAGCATGGTGCTCGTGGTAACATGCCACCACGCACACCAATCGCCTCAGCAGTCAGTGGAGGTGACTAGTAAGCTAATGGGACGTCTGCCAACCGTGCATAGTCTGGGATTCCCCGGGTAATGCCCTCCAGGTTTTGAATCAGCTCGTTCCCTTCGCCACCCTCAGCTTCAGGGTCATGCATAAGAGGGTTCCTTCGCACAATGGGCGACATGCCCATAGGCCTCTCTAGGCCAACATCTACATACGTATAAAATTTTTGTTATAATAGACATGTATAAAAAAAAAATCATAAATACATTAAAAAAAATCAAAAAGAGTCATACCCAGCTCTTCGTCCCAGTCATCCCCCTCCAGAAGTGGGAGATTTGGGTCTCCAGTGAAATCGGTCCCAACATAGGGCCAATCCACAACCACGATCAGTTGACGCCGTAACCATACAAAGAACTCAGGCCTCCAGGACATCTACTGGCCCCCTCCTGAACTGGGCATAAGTGCTGCCCAACGAGCCATCCTCGGCTCTCTCAGTATCGGCATGACAACTATTGCCCCTTGACCATGAAAAATTGGTAATCGTTCCAGAATGAACGACACCAAAATGTTACCGTATCCAAACAATTTTAGTTTGGCTTTCTTGCACTTGGTTAACTGCCTTTTGATGTTGGTTGTCACTGCGGTGGCCCAATCAAACAGTGTAGGATTCATGCAATCAGAGGCTAAGAGGAGCTACGCCTTTGTTGCCTCATGCGAGGCCTACGATCCTGCAGCCCGTGTAATGGTATGAAGCACCACTCTGAGTGCTAGGTCGTGGATAGTGTGGATGTCGACTTTCTCACTTTCCATTCCTGTACATGCCCCTGGGCACTCTCTTGCCATTACTTGTTCCATATTTTCTCCGAAGGGTCTACTGCCTATCATAATAGGCACTAGTCCTCTGCGCGATAGTCCTATGATGAATTAAACGTCAGAAACTTCCAGTTCTAGTACTTGGTCCCAAAGTTTGAACACTTCCTCGTTTTCATCCCATATGCTTATCAAGTACTGCAATAGCTCGGGTTGAGTGCGTAAGCATGGCGTAAGGAAGAACTTCTTGAGACCATAGTCTCAGAGTGCATTCATGCAAGACTCATTTTCTATGGCCATTTAATCCTCCTCTCAACGTTCCCTTTCTTTCCATTCAATAACCATTTTTTCCTGGATATCTACATCAGTATGATCAAACCACCTTGTTAGATCTCTGATTGCACTCCAAAATTCAAATGGATAGCTTACATTTTCAAAATTTTAAAGCGGAAACTATGTTGTGCCATTGGCACGACCCCTTTGTGAGAAAAATTCCATTGGTGCGGGTCCGTGCCCGATACCCACGCCAATGGGCCGAGCCCTAAAATTCTAAAGGGTCTCCACGAGAGGTCAAATGCACAATGGGAATTCATAAAAAATGGATTAAAACAGAGCTTAAGGGAGCACCTGTTACCTGGAACAAACGAGGATCTGAATGGTGTCCTGGATCAGTCACAGTCACCGTTGAAAATTCGCACGCAAAAAGACCATTGTTGCTCTTCGATAAGGTAAAAGGTAAAAGTAAATTTGTTTTTACCATTTGTGGCATATTTATAACTTTTGAAGTCAAAATTGGGTTTTAAAAGTCATTTTTCTCAATTTTTTAATATATATTTGCGAAAAATGGATTTTACACTTGCCTTTATGTGCAGCAACAAGTTCTTACGCGACTTGAACGGTGATACGAGTTGTATTTTATACTTTCTCGGACTCGGTAAAAACACGAAAAATTCATTTTGGAGTCATCTTTCAACTCTTTTCTGACTCTCTAAACATGAAAATATTGTCGAGTCCCTTGTTGTTTCAATCTCATTAAAGTGGCCATGAAATGACATCTACCCAGTATATGTTTACCCCTTTTTTGGGTTGGGATAGATTATTTACGAAAAAGGAATACCCTAGCCTATCGTGACTAAGAGGTTTCCTCGGACATAGTTTTCTACCTTTTCGGATCTGAGGAACTATTTACGAAAGGGGACCATTGGAGTTTACTCTTTTGCTGTCTTTTCAAACTCTCTAAACATGAAAAGAGGCTGAGTTCTTCCTTTGTCAGACTCGTTAAACCCTGATGACATTGGATTCAGTCGTAATGACGATATTCGAGTTTCTCCTTCATAGGGCTCGTTAAATGTACTAGGATGGATTTGTCCAAAGGACGGATTTATATTACAAGCATATGCTATCCCCTTCAAGCTTGTTCTCAAAAATAATTGGGATAATCACCAGAAATGGTGGGGAAAAATGGAACCACAATCGTTGTTGTGTTGGCAGTATGTCGCTCTTGAACATGGCACCTGTCTGCATTCGTGTCGGGTTGGGGACATCTCATCTTGTTTTTCACTTTCCTCTATGGGTTTGGGTAATCCCTTTTGACCTATCATCTACTATTTGCCTCGTCATCATGACCTCTGATCTTTAGATGTCAAATACTACCAAATCCACTATCGTGCCACTGATATGTTCAAGAGAAGTTGACCTATGCAAGTTTCAACCTTCCTCTGATTCTCATCTGATTCTGATTCACAACAACATTATCTTTGTCTGTCTCAATCGATGATCTGGGAAAAATTATGGCCCACCTTCGATCAAGGTCACTTGTTGTCAACTTTAGCTCATTATCTAGGAAGTTGATCTAAAGACTCCCTTCTGGTACCTTCGAACCTGCATGCCTCAATGGCAGGTTCTTCGCATTCGACGTGAGGTTTTCATCATTGGCCTCTGATCGAGTGATTCTACGGGTGTTCAATGTCAGCTCATTGTTCACATTCCCTGTATTGTACCTATAATACCTTGAGGGCCATTGTCATTATTGGTGGTTCCTCTCGCGTCTATTAACAGCTTCCATCATTGGCTGGTAATCAGACAATGTTCTTGCATGTTCAACTTCAGCTCACTTATTCACATGCTTGAACTTGTACTTTGTTCGGGTTGAGATGGAGTGCAAGACCTAGATTTTGTCTGTTAGAATCCAGGCTACGATTTTGTGGATTATTATGATTGGTTACATGACTCATTCACTGGATGGCTGCCATACCCGAGTCTATTTATCGATCCTTACTAGATGGCTGCATCCATACCTTGGATCTGGATTATTGTATACACTGTTATGGATGGCTGTGCCCATACCACATATACCATGTATTTGAGATATCAGCTATATTTCTCTATGTAGGTTTTCCAGTGGCATTGTTTTCAGTTGGACACATTCTCGTAAAGCATTTCACCCCTCTCTCTGTCGGGCCTCATGCTTTAGGCGGCATCTGTTGCACAACAATTTGTCACCATCCCTGCAATCCCCAGTCTTGCACATTGGAGGGCTTATTTTGTGACCTGTGAGTAGTGACAGGACCTAAAAAAATTTTCATGGCATCCCCTTGAATAAGGGCAATCATTCCTATGAAGAAAACTCCTTGTGAAAAACCCTAAAAATAGCCTTTTTGTCCCTGGCACGACTAGACAGTTCAGCCATCGCGCCAATGGGGGAAATCCACCAAAGAGGGTGTGCCAGTTGGCGTACTATCCCAGTGCTATACCCGCACCAGGCTTATTAATGAGTGTTTTTTAAAAATAAATGGCAGAAGATTGACTCCAACCAATTCCTGAACTGGTCTCTAAATTGAGTTGGGAGGTTTGGCTCCGAATCTCCATGTAGAGGAAGTAGTTTTCCACCTCTCATGGAAGCTTCCTTGAGGATAGGGCCAATCCCATAATTGTAGGGATCCCAACTCCCCTTTCACCATCTATATAAGCTTGCCATTTTCCTTTGCAAGCTAGTCTCCAAGAGCCTTCATAGCCTAAAGAATGTTGCAAGAACCTTGATAGCCCTCATAGAGCCAAATTAGTAGCAAGGAGATTGAAAATCGAAGAGAGAGGCTTGTCCCATTCTCGACGAGCTTTACCGAGACGTATTCCACTGATGACCCGCCAAAGGAAGATTCAATGTCAGAGCCAGGTTGTATTTTCATTTGTATTAATTAATGATAAGTGACTTTGGTTATGGTTCCACTCTTATTGTTCATTATGATCATGAGTTGTGTCTTCTCTAACTGATACATAATTGCATATATTGGGTTTTACGGTTGTGTTTTTCATGTTTCTTGTGTGTGCAGGTGTTCGATTACAGCGAGTGTGAGGATTGTGATCTCCCGGAGCAAGGAAATGGGAGCGCCATCTCCTCTACGAACAATAGCATTGGATTCAAGGTAAGCCTTCTTCGCAATTTAGTTTATTTCAATTAGGAACTTGCACCTTAGTGTGATACGATTGTTGCTAGACCCGATCTGGGCTAGTAGGGATCGCCTCTGTCCGTAGAGGGGATTTACCTCTACAATAGTATATATATTCCATCTCATCTATGTTGATTGTGAAAGAATAGATATGATTGAAGAGTTCGTTGCCACTAAAGCAAGAATATCTTTTTACTCTACTCATTGTAGTTGAGATAACCCCTTGGACACAAATCTATCCTTCTGCTTCTCTACACTCCCATTTGTCGCTTTCTTCACCTTGTAGATGCATTGGATCCTATAACCGACTTTTCCTCTAGTCTGGGGATAACTTACCATGCATTTTTTCTGATAATGGAGTCATACTCCTCAACTGTGGCATCAAACCATATTGGTTGCTACACTTCTTCCTCAAATGAGGATGGTTCAATATGTTAGGTCCCTGTAATTTGTTAGATTGGAAAGAACAAATAGACAAGAGTAACATCAAACCAATATTTGGAGTCCTAGGACCTAGCCTTCCTGGACATAGAGACGTCTCTCTCTATATTTGTAAAAAATCTATGACTTGTATGTTTTTAGGGTGTTGATTTTAGGCTAGTTATAATGATAGGGTTTATTTGTTTTGTTTTCTTTGGCTAGGTAGGTTGTCAAGAAGAATAGATAGAGTAAGAGAAATTAAAACCATTGGGTTATGGGGTCTGTGAAAGGCTCGAAGAGGACAACAATGAATCAGGGGTGTTTCATGGGGCAAGTTAACAAAGCTAAATGGATCTTAGTAGCTTATGTGAGTGGAATGAACATTAAAGTTGTGAACATAGTAGGTGTAAAGGGAAATTAAGAATCATTTAATAAATAATATAAAAAGAAGGACCTTCAAGATCACTATGCTTAAGAAATAACCAAATGACAGGGCAGACCATAAACTTCTATGGTCAAGATTCACCAAGTAAACTTAAAAAAAAACAATCCAGCAAACCCTAGAGAGTATAGAACTCCTAAACTCTCTAGTTATTTACCTTCAGAGAAATAAAACATTCAAGATAACACATTAGTAATGATTAAAGAGTAGGGAACTCCAAAATTCCTTAATAAAACTATAAAAGACCTTCAAAGTGACTATTAAGATGGACTAAAGGATTGGGCAAACCATAAACTTCTTCAGCCAAACCCTAACTAGTGAACTTCAAAAAAAATTCCTTAGAAACTATGTTTTAAGCTACACCGAAGGACAAGGCATACCATAAAATTCTTTGGCTTGACTCCATTAAACCATTATTAAGGCACCAAGCTAAGTATAACCAAAGAGAAATCAAGAATTCTCCAATCAAACCCAGCAGAGGAAAACATCTAAGAATAGAAGGAAAACAGACTTAAGGTGCCTCTAACAATTTAATGCTCTATTGCATCAGAAAATATGAAAAAATATGAAAACAGAAGGAAACAATTACTAAATTAGAACAACATCACCATTAACCATGTTCATGAATCCTATGAATTTTCTTGCTTCATTTGACATTCAATCCAAAATAGTCACAAAGCTCTAAGGCCAATTTCTTCAGAAATCCAAGTCTATGTATATTGTGCTCAATAATCGACCTACAATAAAAACAATTATGAAGCCTTACATGTAGTATTTAACTGCAAAATGATGAAGCAAACCCTAGGTAGGTTTTTTCGAATTCATTAATTACACATTTAAGGCACTTTGACCTTTGAGACCATGCAAGGCCCAAGGTAAAAATATCTAAAATCATTTATGCCAAAAATAACTTCTAAAATAACTATTTGAACCAATTTGGAGAAAACGTTGACTTTAAGGCTTTAAAATATCTTTTGCAATAAATCCTCGCAAGGGCACAACTCCAAGGTACAGGGGCACAGTGCCAAAACTGGAAAAATTTCCTATTTTGTATATGAGTTTTGGAGGCCTTCCCGGTGTCCAAATGATCTCCATGATAGTGCATTGAAAAGCATGTCCTATTTAGTTTCCAAATTTGCCTTAGTTTCCAAATTGGTACTGATTTTCCTAGTCAAAAATTGATTCTCCCAATACTGCTAAGGGTGCAACGCCAGTGCTAAAAAGAGGGCAGAAAGGTGATCTTTTGGTGGTTTATGGTGGTTTTGAGGGACTGGTTTTGCTCCAAATGGTCTAAAATTTTCTATGGATGATGTACTTGGCATGAGAAACATGAATATGTCAACAAATTTTCATTTGAGTTCCCTAAAAATGAGCGTAGCTTTAGTGGCATTGCGCATTTGGACCCTTTTTCTACAAGCCAAATTGTCAAAAATAAAAAAAATTCATCGTGTGCAAAAATTTGGAACTTACCTTGCTGATCATGATTTGGATGCTTAGAGGGATATATCAGCAAGGATATTTAGGTTTTCCTTCTCCTATGCCTATCTAGGGTTTCCTTCAATTTGTTCTTCAACTGCTTGAGCTTGATGTTGGAGACCGTGTTTCTAGTGATGTATTTGTTAGGCATGTGTTCGAGCATCTCATTATATTTTTTTCCTTATGAAGGAGCTTCTCAAGGTGTATATTAACTATGTCTATCCATACCTCTCTGTCATATTCAACTTCCTTAGCAATATTTTCCTCAAAACTAAGTTTCTTTGCCTCATGTTTTTTCTGCTCTAAAGCTCTCTTAAGACCTCTAATTCTTGGTCTTGACTTTATGGTTTGAGTATCATAATAGTCAGAGTCAACAGGTCCCATCATTTTCTTACCCTGATGATCATACCCCTTTGGCATTTGTGCCTCAACACCATTGTCTTCTCCCTATGACATTGTAAACTCTTTTTTGGAAACCCTAGGGCTGATGTGATATGAGATGAAGGGAGGGTGTAAAATGGAAATTTTGAAAATGAAGGGAATGAGTGAGAATGAATGGAATGGATTTTGTGACAAGAAAGATGAATGACAACACTTAAGAAATTTAATTTCCCAGTCTATCACTGATTTTATTCAAGGATCAATATATAGGGTTTAAACAATGATCTTAAGCTTAAAACTTAGGGTTTTCTTTAGGGTTTCCTTTTCACTATATTAAAAGTGATAAAAATGGCTTCAAAGTGGGTTATGGTAGGCACTTACCTCTTATACGTGCCTTCGAAGACTTGAGCAAGATTTGGAGGCAATTTGATGTAATTTGAGAGGCTATAAGAGTGAGAAACCCTCTCTTTCCAAATGCACAGTGCTAGTGCTTAGGGCGCTGTTAGTCATCAGTATTTTTCACCTGTTGTTGATGACTAGATTCCTAGCTAAGTTTTCTAGAAGCTGATATCCATATGTCAATTTGTCATCTAGAAAACCCTCAAACAATTTTTTTCCCTCCTACCTTTTCTATTTGCCCATGATGAGATGAAACCTCATTATCAAGCCCTATCTAGCCTCGACCATACTAGCTTGTCCATCAACTCCAAAGAAAACAGTCCAAATCTGTCCAAAAAGTCCCCCTAAGTTAGGTAGTGGCACTTTACACATTTCTCCCTTTGAAAATTATCCTAAAAGCCAAAGAACCTCTATCTGCTACAGCCCAATCATAGCAGACCATCCCATTATGAAAATAAAGTTGGTTACACCCTTAATTTGCGCGACTAATAAACCCTCAAGTCTCAGCAGTACATATACCATAGCTCAAACTGATTCTAGGTGGTTTTACAGTATTTTAATGGATCTTTCAAGAACAGAAGTATACCAGCATTCCCATAAGACATTATTTGGTTCCACATGAGAAGACATCTACTTCTCGTATGATTTTGAGCCTGGGATGTAGCTACAGGGCAGAGAGTTGCTTCATTAAGCTCCTACGATCACAGTCAAAGGTTAGTAAATTATGAATGACAAGAAGCACTTTGCAAATACTAGCCAAATTGCTTATGATGCCTAAAGAAGCACATAGACATTTGAAAAGAAAAATTACATGTCTCAGAGAAGTGCTCATCTTAGCTATTATCAATTTATCATTCTTCATTGGCTCAAGCATGAAAAGATAGTGAAAGGAAAAATAACACTGTTAAAAGCTGATGAGATGGCATGACTGAAAAAACCTCCTTCATCTATAAGCAGAGGGTTTGAGGACTGAGAGAACCTCCTTCATTTTATAAGCAGAGGGTTGAAGACTGAGAAGGCCTCCTTCATCTATAAGTAGAGGGCCAAGGATAAAGTTTTATTTTAAGAATTGCAATGACTGTAAGGCAAATTGTTGGGTACAGAGAGACAACAACTAAGGGTTTCTCAAAAAAATGATGTTAAAGGCAAAGGCAAAAAAATGGTGCTTTTCAAATATTGTTTGCATAAGCTTCATTGTTATTGAGTTACAATGTGAAGCTAATGGGCTGATCATCAATGAAGAAAGATTGTTAAACAGATGGCCAAAAGAGTCAAATAGTCTTGGGCTCAAACTAACTTCTGCCATCATGTATAAGAGAAACCACTATTAGTATGATTCATCAAACATTCTTCATTTGGTTGAGAGAGAGTTTGAAAGGAAACCAGGCATTTTTCAAAATAGGCCTCCTTCATCTATAAGCAGAGGGCCACTGCAGTAATTGACTTTATGGTTTTCATTGACTGAGAGACAAATTGTAAGAACAGTAGGGGACAGTTGAAGGCTTCTGAGCAGAGCAATGATGTCAAAAACAAAGGGAAAGCATGAGTACTATAACTATCAAAGAAGCTGACTTATCTCCTATCATAGATCTCTTTCAAAGATAGTCTGGAGCCAAAAAATTGTACAAACCTTGCTGAGGGGTATAATTTCCTTAAAACGTTACAAAGACCCATCTCCTTGATAAACAAGCTTGACAGTTAGTCTTTGTTCCTTTAAGAAAAACAGAGTTGAAAAGTAGTTGAAATCAGTTGGGTTAGACACAAGCCAAAGAGTGATCATTGTTTTTTTTCAAAAGGTACTATTCTTCCTGTTCGTGAGGGAATTTCTTTCAATTACTCATCATAGTGGACAGAAGGAAATTTGAGTTTAGTTTTTCCCAAAAAAGGCATTGCAAATAGATACACGGGTTCATAAAGGTGCAAGAAGGATTATGGTATGTATTTGAAGGTCAGGAAACACACTCAAAACAAATAGAGCATGCCACTATTACGAATGAAGGCCTGTTCTTTATGGAATGTGTGAAAGGTGATAGGGAAGCCCAGGTGATTACAACTGAGTTTCACCTCACAATCAAAAAGAAAAGCCATTTGGAGAATACATCTACAGTCACTATGTGGTTTTAAGCCAGGTTTCCCTCTAACAAGCAAATATAAGTAGAGGAAAGACATGTCCCCCCTTTCATAAGCAAACAGTGAAAAGAGTCTGGCCCTTGAATGTTTTTCTTGTAAGTGGATAGGGTCATATCTATTAAAACTATTCAATTAGTATGCATAGACCTTTTTACCAACGTTATTCAAAAGGTGGGCCCTTTATAGCACGTTCAAAGTCATTTTGTTTTCTTTTCAAATAAACAAAGGTAGTGGTTTTAAAGAAAGAAGTTTTCAAAACCTTCACATATCAAACTCAAGGGTGATTGACCTATTCACATTCAAAAGGAGTTAAGGACTGTTGCCAAGACCTATTTTGCAAATTCCAAAGCGCAAACAACTCCTCTTAGCTGTTCACTAGACCAAAGAAGAATTTTTCGAGCAAGTTCACAGAATTTCCAAGTGCTTTTGACTGCGCGGTGTGCCTGTAGAAACGTGCAGCACGTTGAGAAGAGTTTTGGCAAAGGAGTTACACTGTCGCGTGGCATGCCTGTAGCAGCACACGGCGCACCTGTAGGCGCCGGTCATGATGGCCCATCAGTGACCCAACAACTTTTCTTTGTGTGGCGCCTTCCGTATTAAACATGTCACGCTTGTTCAAATGATCAAAGTGCCTCCAAACAAGTTGTGAAGCTTCTCATTTCCTCAAGTAAAGCCCACCATCGATCTTCAAGGTATTTTTTTTCCTTCCTTTCTAAATTCAAGCTGTTAAGTGGTGGCAAAAAAAATGAAATTCATGGTGTAAATCACAGTGTTGAGTGAATATTTTAAAAAAAGGGTTGTAACAGTGGGAGACTGGTGGAGGGTTTACATTAGCTTCAAAGAACCTAAAAGCTACCCTAAAAATAGTGCTAGACATCACACTACCTGCAAGACAAAAAAAACACTGTTTTAGTGGTTTTGTCAGGTATTAATAATATTGTAACTACTTTAGCATAAACCATAAACTCTGTCAGCCTTATGTAGTGGAGAAGCAGTGGTAAGGAGAGTTGACTTTTGCTATTTAAAACTCGAAATTGTTGTGGTTTTGATTGCACAAGATTGACATATTAGAAGCGGTGTGTTTGTATTGGTGTCTAAAGGCCTAAACGTTGCCTTTAGAACAGTGCTAAGACATAAACCTGCAAGTCAAAATATACACAGTTGTGAAGGTTTTTTCAAATTGTGAAGGTGACCTTACTATGATAAAACAAAGCTGAATCTCTGTCAGCAAAATGTATTGGTGAAAGCAATGTTAGAAGGTGAAGCAGCGTTTGGAAGGGAAACTAACTGTTTGAAAAGTGAAATAGGGAGCCTAATTTCAACAACAATGATCATTGTATGAGTTCTCTATCATTTCAGAAGTCCTCTCTGTATTGTGAAGAGCAAAGTCAGTGTTGCCTTTTCGTCCATGAAACAAACTCTAGTGAATGAAGCTATTAAATCATTCTGAAGGTTGTTTCTGTCTAACTGTGTGTGAGAAATAGTGAGCACAAGGAAGGTGTTTTTGATTGGGAGGAGTTTTTTTTTTTTTTTCCTTTGTCTAAATGCAAGGCTATCTTGTTGTCACCAAAACACCAAGAGCCCTATGATCTTACCCAAACACAGAAATCACTTGACTGTGTATACCTTTTTTTGACTGTGTGCTTGTTATTTAAACTGTTTATTAGCATACAAAAGGGGGAGAGAAATGTTTTGGGAGGAGGAGAGACCTGATATGATAGAAGCATTTCATGCAGCATTTGAAAAAAAATTTCCTTGATCAAAAAATGAGTGACAAAGAAGACAGAGTTGTGTTTGAGAAAACACTTAAAAAAAAAAACCATTTGAGGCAGTTTGGTTTTGTAGAGAGCATCCAGAACAATATGCCTCCCAGGCAGGACAGTAGGAGTAGTTTGCATAAGCGATTTGAGCCTACTTCCACTGAAGAAGTGAATGCCCACCCATCAGTCTTGTTCAATTTCCATGAGGTGGGGTGTTTAGATTTTTGTCAAAGAGTGCAAGAGGTGAAGAGTTTTTCTCCTTTCACACATCTTTGCACTTTAAGGTTTCAAGACAAGCATCTCTAGTTGGCAGGCCTTGACTTCAAATTCTCTCCAAGGTCCATCTCCAAGGCCACTAAAATCCCCTATATTGGTGAGAAATGGTTTAAACAAAGCCATTTAGACTCAGAATATTACAAGCCCTTTCTAAAGCCTGAACATAGAGATTCATGTCCTTCTATTTTCCCTTTCTCATATCTTTTAGCCAGCTATGCCCCCCTCATGAAGATCATCATGAAATACTTCACTTGTGAGGGAAGATTCTCCCGAATCTATGCCTATCACATTCGACTGCTCATGCATTTCACAAGGATCAAGTTGCTAAATTTTCCTTTCTTCTCACATAAGAGCATTGAGAAAATGGATTCCATTTTTCAGAAGAAGCCTCCTTCATAGCAAATCACCTACCTCTTCCATCACTCTCTCATCAAAGTCATTATCATTCATCGGCTTGAGAAAAGGGAGGTCTCTTGGGATACTTTCATCACCCATCCAGATTTCTCCATTGTCCCTCCAGTTCATACATCCCCTATGCCTCCTACTCACCATCCTTCACCTTCTTCTAGTAGACTTATTCCCAAAAAGCTCAAGTTTACTATAGAACAAACAAAGGAGCCTAAAGAATGAGAAGAGAGTGACCATGAGGAGGAAGAATGACATGAGTAGAAAGAGGAAAGTGATGACGAGCAGCAGCAAGGGGAAGAAGAAGAAAGTGTTGAACAGCAGCATCACAGTGATGATATACAACAAAATTATGATGAGAGTGAGATAGAATAACAAGAACATGAAAGTGCTAAACAGGAGCAGCCAAAAGAGATTGAACAGGGGCATCATGAAAGTGCTGAACAGGAGCAACATGAAAGAGATGAACAGGGGCAGCCGCAGCCTGTTACATAGCAGCCACAGCATGAGGGACAGAAGCTTCATAATGATACACAAAGACGGCTACAGGATGAGGAACATCATGAGAAACACATGAAAAACAGTGAGGAGGATAGCCCTCAAAGGGCATGCAAAAAGACAGCCTACGCATCCAGGAAGAGATCCAAGACATTGGAAAAAAAGAGGAGCAAGGTGACAAGGGTAAAGAGGCCATCGAGCATGTGCTAGTTGATTCTCCTAGGCAAGGGGCCATGCTCTCTTCTCCGAAAGTGGCCAAGCCCCGGACATCAAAGAAAAGGGTACCTAGAATTGTAACTCCAAATGTGACAAGGTCCCTCTGAAGCAAGGGAAAATTGCCAAAGAAGCCCATGGTCGAATTGCCTAAGAGGAAGAGTACCAGAAGAGCCACCCAAGGAAAAGGGAAGGGCAAGGAAGAAAGCAGTCATGAACATGAAAAGGAATTCGACATCATCCAAATCCAAAGCGATGATAGTAATAATGAAGCCCATATTTTAGAAAATCTCTTGATCCATAGAGAAATCCAAATTGATGCCTTAAGGGCTGATCTTTATAGAGCTAGGAATTTCAATCACTTTTTGCAAGTCCAAAACCAGCAAATGATTGTTCATATGGTTGTTTATGAGACAGGGGCGATCAAATACAAGAAGGAGGCCTCCAAAGCACAAGTGAGGTTGGAAGAATTAATGGGTGAGTTTGAGGAAAGTGAAGGTGAAGCTTAGCCTATGCGAAAGAGGCCAAGAACCATGGGGCTAAAAAAAGCCCTTAAGAAACAAAAAGAAGAAGAAGATGCCCTTCTCCAATCTACTCCTCTCACTGCATTGTTCGAGCAAGAGATAGATAACAATTGCAAAGCATGGCTTGAGAGAGTGAATGATCAATTAGAGAAGAAATTGGAGAGGGAAAATAGGGACTTAGACCTTCAATGGAGAATGACGGGACATTATAAAAAGCTAAATCAGTTTGCTCGGCGGAAGTTGAAGGCTGCTCAAGAAAAACTCAAGGAGGCTAAAGGGAAGTGCCCGTCACAAAAATTGAGGAAATACACCCTAGGACTTCAAATTTTGGCCTCTTCCTCACAACATGTTTCTAAAAACCCTTGAGGGTCATGCTCACCAATTTTGGGTGACTTTCGACATATTTTGGTCTTTTGTCATTTTTGGGTTTTTGGCCAAAACTCATGGGCATTGCCATTTCAGTTTGGGGCATCATCAAAGGATGAGAATGGTATCATTGGATGCCATATTTTCAGGATCTCATACTCAGCAATTTTCAGAACAATTGAAGATCTTTTTCTCCCCCAAAATGGCGAAAAACACTCACTTTTTCTACACTCTGCCCCATTTATCAGCAAGGCTTATGTTTTTGGTTTTTTACACATAGGCATATTTCTGGAGGACTTCTAGTGGTCCATTGGGGGAAAAATAAACATTTTCAAAAAGTAGACACTCAGATCTTTCCAACGAGCTATCATGAGCCTCATTTTGACATCGGGAAGGCCTCCAAAGGTTGCCAGAAATTCAAGGGACCTTTTGCTGATGTATTTTTTGAGTATTTTTGTAAAAATTGAACCTTTCAAAAGTGACTTTTCCTCATGTGCGTTTAGCTATTTTTGTACATGGATAGTTTGGAAAAGTCAATATATTTCCATTTTTTAGCAAATTTTGAGATATTTTGTTAGATATTTTGTGCCTTGGGCTTTGCAAAGCCTCAAGGACAATTTTAGATAATTGTGACGAGCCAATGAGATTGCAAGTTGAACTAAGAGGTTTTCCTCACTTCGGCCTATATATTCCAAAGGATTTCATTGTAAACAAGGCTGAACTTGATGAATAGAAACAATATATGGTCATATAACATTTGGAAGAAATACTTGTCTCATGCTTTTGGATAGTCTCTTGGATGTTGTTGGATGATGAAAGAGGATTGTTGTTGGATTCCATGACTTGGTAGAATGGTATAGTGTCTCTATCTCTATTTTGTTTCCCAGTTTTCATTCACAAATCCATGTTTCTTGCTTGCTATAGAATAGTAGAGAACAAATTTGAGACATGCCCTTGGAGGCACCTCAAATTTACTGTTTCTTCATAGCTTACATGTTTTCTTCATTCTTAGTCACATTAAAAAATTCTTGATTGATCTTTAATAACTTAAGAATATTGTTTGCTAGTTTGATTCATGGTTTTATGCATGCTAAGTATGATTTACGGTATGCCCTGCTTACTCATGGCTAGCCATAGTTCCATCCATGAAACTTCTCTTTGACTGATTAGATTGTCATTTGTTGAACCAAGGAGGTCTTGTTTTGATCTTGCCCTTTGCCTAAGACTATGCAATCTTGGTTTCAAAGTTCCCAATAGCTTGAATTAGTGCGTTTAGGTGTTCCGGCATAGTGATTTGAGTTTTTTGTCTATCTTAAGTATATTTCCTCAAATTCTGATAGCCATTTCCTAAAGTTAGAGAGTTGTATATCTCTATGCATGGCTTGAATGTTTATTTCTATGTATTGATTAGCTTATAGTTACATTTCTCATGATTAATGGTTTTCCCTACAATGTTTATGTCAGCTATTAAACTATTTATGCTTGAAATCCTTTATTATTCACAAACTTGATGTCCATCTTACTCCATTTTTCCCAAAGATCCATTTTACCTCGAATCAAATCGGCCCTTCAATAACCTTGTATCACCATCTGATAGCTTTCTTGACCTTTTCGACCCCATAGCTCAATTGATCTGACATATTTTTACCTATCTTATATATTTGATCAGTTTCATCCCTCACAAGCTAAAAACCAAAACCAAAAACCCACTTCATAACTAACCTAAAATCAGAACACAATAAGAAAACACACAGATATCCCTTACACAAATAGAGAGAGCCCTCTCTAAGTCCAGGAAGGCTAGGTCCCTGGGCTCCAAATATTGGTTTTATGTTGCACTATCATTTAGCTTGCCAATAAGCCAAATCACGAGACCCTAACATAATGGCAATCACGGTGGGACTCTGAGTAATATAAAAACTTAGATTCCCTAAACTTTATAGCAGCCTTAAGAATACTATCTGATTGACCTATCCCACTGCTCACTAACATAATGGCGATCACGGTGGGACTAACTGAGTACATAACAGTCTAGCAAACTCTTTTAGATTCATTAGTCTTCAAAACTTGAAAAGGCAAGCAGTCCATAGAATCATTTAGAGTAAGCTCCTTTTGTTATCACCACCCTAGAAAAGTGATGAAACAAGTTTAGAATACTTTAATAAACCATAGGCTGCACATAAAACTCAAAAAACCCCAAAACATTCCCAGATTGGCTTTTCCCTAGTTACTGGTGGTGAACCATAGCTACATCTTTACAAAAAAAACCAAGTTCCACCTGGCGACTCCACTAGCCTCCAGTAGGCCTAAAAAACTCCATAAAAGAACAAAAAATTCATAAACCTTTCCTTTCTACCAACTCATCCTTCCAAACTTAAGCTTAGGGAAGAAGCTCTGTAATCAGTGACAAACTAAGTATAACTTAGCGATTCAGAAAACCTCACCTAAAACATAGGAGATCAGCAGAAGTCTTCTTGCCAAGAGAACCATTAGCTTGTCCACACAGCCTAGAAAATTGTTAAAACCAAGCAAATCACTCTTCTTTGCAAGTTTCCATCTCAAAGTTTGCTATAAAACTTTTTCCCATAAGCATCCTTGATAGTGTTGGTGGTGGACCATAGTTCTCATAAAAAATCCACCTGGCGACTCCACTAGTCCATCCTTTTTTGTTTTGACAATCCTTCACATTAGTAAAACCCTAGAGAGGCCATCCATCTGAAACAATCTCAAATACCACCCTTTCTAAATTCTAAACTCTAAATCTGGCTTCACGAAGAATCAACACTAGATCTCATCCAGACCCAAATCCCCCTATCATAGTAGATGACCCACAGAAGATTCTATGGCAAGCTTCCGAAACTGGAAATTTAGCTACCGATAGGCCCATCCGTAAAGCAAGATCAGTACTCGAACATCTCACAGCCCTGCAGGATTCCCCCTTTGACTTAAAATCAACAAAAACCCTTTTTAGAAGCAAGTCACAAAGTAAGATAGAATTTGACGATCTTGAGCCCCTAGATCTGCCTCAGAGTCCTGATAGGGAAGCCTCGCCTACTACACCTCCCGACTTCCAGCTTCTTCATCAATTTGGCTCCTACCATCCCAAATCTGCTCAAAATCATATCACTAGTCCAAGTACATCTGCCACACCTCTCCAAACCACTACTATTCAAATCACCTCATCTCATCCCACAAGCCCTCATTTTGTACATCGTCCATTAGCTCCCATCATGGCAGCCTGGTATGCACCTTTGGTGTTGCCACAACCTTTGGCTCCCTTACAAAATGACTACCAATCCAAGATCCCACACTTCACCAGAGTTGAGGCTACCATAGCTCAAAAACTTGTAGATAGGATTAGCGATGCCTTTGAATACATGGAGATAGAAGACGAGACCATCAGAATGAGGATGTTTGCCCAAACCCTGGGCGGAGAACCTAAAAAATGGTTTAAGACCTTAACTCAAAAAAACATCCACAATCTCCCAGAACTCTACCAAATGTTCATAAAAAAGTGGGAAATCCAAAGGAACCCCATTCAAATCCTGTCATAATACAACAATCTAAAACGGGAAAATGGGGAAAGTGTCTAGGGATACTACACTAGGTTCAACAGTGTGTATAACGCCCTTCCACCTCACTTCAAACCTCCACTTGGCTCAGCCTTGGCAAAGTTCCCCAAGGGTTTTGACCCAGAAATGACTTATCAACTGAGAGATAAGGACCCCCCTACCTTAGAGGAAAGGCAAAAAGTGGCTATAAATGCATAAGCCAACTTAGCTGAAAAGAGAGCTAGGATAAGAGCAGAAAAGGGAGTCACCCACCATGATGAATTTTCCCCTTCGGTATTTTCCTCAGATCCTATTATAGATGGCCTAGTCAAATCCATGACACAGATGTGGGAAAAAATGAGTGAAAAATCACCTCTTAAGGACAACCAGCAAAACCCTCAAAACCGGAACCGGAACTTTAGGAGAGACCAATCTCAAAATAAACCAAGGGGAAAAGACCAACAAATCAGGCCATCTTTCAGTGAGAATTATGTTGATGAGGATGATAAGGATACTAAACCCATTAACGAAAATCATTGGAACCTCATAGGTTCTGATAACAAGAGTGAGGTTTACCTCACGGTAGAAGAGCAAGATTTCTTCTCTCCGAATCAGGATGAAACCAACTATGAAGATTCTGAAGATCCTGCCATATATTTTCAGAATGCTATCGTAGAAGCTCACAAGCAGTATGACCTTAGAAGTAGAAAACACCAAGACAACTCTAAGAAAGGTAGCCCTGACACTGCTAGAACCCCTGATACCATCCTTAAAAAAGCAGTGGATAGCAACAAAATCGTGGTCAAGAAAAATGACCAAAACAAAGATAAAGCTATTCAAACAAGTCTTGGCTTAGATGTTCCTAGCACCTCCACAAAGACTCCCGAGGTGGATGTGTCAAACAAAGTCTCGAACCAAATTCAGAAAATTAAGAACATAGAGAAAGTCATGTCTGAAAAAGCTGAAACAAATCTATCCAAATTACAAACTCCTTTTAATTTCGAAGGGGAAATTTCCAAAATAAAAATAACCATATCCCTTACTGAGCTAATAATTGTAGACAAGTATAGATCCCAAATATTCAAAGTTTTTGATATAAGGACTGAGGCAGACACTTTAAATCTAACTGACGACAAACCCGAGCTCTTGTTCGGCCCCAAAATAGAAGGTGAATACCAAGAAGGAACTATCTCCCCTTTCTATATAAGCTTGAATATACAGGACAAAATATTACATAATGCCATGTTAGATTTTGGTGCTTCCCATAACCTCATGCCTAAAGCAATCATAGAAAACCTAGGTTTAGAGGTAACTCAACCATACAAATACTTGTACTATTTTGATTCAAGTCGGGTCAAATGCTTAGGGCTAATAACGAACCTATGTTTTTCTTTGACACAATTACTGGCAAAAAACCTAGTCATGGATGTAGTAGTGGCCGATATTCCTCCCAAGTATGGAATGCTACTATCAAGGGCATGGGCTACCAAAATACAAGGTAACCTTCAAATGGACATGTCATTTGCTACCATCCCAATATTCAACCAAAATATGAGATTATACCAAGAAACTCACATGAAATACATGGTTAGCAACTGAGATAAGCCAAACAACACTCCCATATATTCCATTCATTCCAATTTAGATTCTTTTATCTTATACAATGAAAGTGATATAAATGCACAGATAAAAGAAAATGAAGAGGATTTCAAACCATCAAAACCATGTTTCCCACTACTAAATGAAGAAACTAACTACCAAAGCCCCAAGAAACCTGAAAAATAGCGTAGTATCATGTATGAAAAAGAAGCTCTTTGGAGTATAAGCTTTGATGGTTCTTGTGGAAAAACCGGTTCGGGGGCTGGCATCTGGATACAAAATACTAATGAAGGTCATTCTTTCAGATTAGAATTCCAATTTACTAATAAAATTGCGGAATATGAGGCCCTTCTCCTTGGTCTACACATACTTAAAGACTTAGGCACCAAGAAAGTATCAGCCCAAGGAGATTCAGAACTTGTAATTAGGCAAATCAAAGGTGAATATTCAACAAAAAACCCAAGACTAAGAGAATACAGGAATTCAGCTTTAGACATCCTCAAAACCTTCGAGAAGTATGAACTCACTTATATTCCTAGGGCTCAAAATAGCCTAGCAAATGAGCTCGCCTTCGCTGCAAGCAATGGCCAAGTACCATGTCTAAACGAGAAATACAGTATTCAAGTCAAACATCACCCTACAGTACCAGATAATATCGACCATTGGAAAATATTCAAGGATGATGATCAAATTGATGATTTCTTACAATCTAAGAATGAATTTGAAGTAACCAAAACAGACTTAGAAAATGAAGAAAAGAAACCTAAAAAAAATCAAGATCAAGAACCAAATTTACCTTCCTGGACAGATGTAAACTTGGTAAATCATTCATATGAAACTGAGATGGGAGAGGACATAGACCAAAGGGAACTTGAAGTCCTACACTGTGAAAATGATACCATACCCAGAGGGCTTGTGCCTTTAGAGGAATTGTTTGATTTTAACGATGTGGCCAAAAAGCCAAAGATGGAATCCACTGAGGTCAACATAGAAGAATATAACATAGGAAGCTCAGAAGAGCCTAGAAAGATCAAACTATCCAAAACCCTTCCGCCTCACATAAAATATAAATACATCAAGTTGTTTAAAGAATTTAAAGATGTGTTCGCATGGGGATACCAAGATTTGAAGTCATACGACACTAGCATCATTCAACATAAGATTCCCCTCAAAGAAAACTAGAAGCCTTTCAAACAGAAGTTAAGAAGAATAAACCCAGTGTTACTACCCTTGGTTGAAAAAGAAATTAAAAATATGTATGATGCTGGGATAATAGTATCCCTCAAGTACTCTGAGTGGGTCTCAAATCTAGTGTCAGTTAGGAAAAGGACTAGTGAAATTAGACTCTGTATCGATTTCCGAAATCTAAATAGAGCATGTTTAAAGGACAACTATCCACTGCCCAAAATGGACCACATACTTCAGAAGGTAGTAGGTGCTAAAAGGATCTCATTACTTGATGGTTTCTCTGGTTATAACCAAGTGCTAGTTTACCCCACTGATCAACACAAAACAACTTTCACCACACCTTGGGGGACTTTTATGTACGTTAAAATGCCCTTTGGATTGATGAATGCTGGTGCCACATTCCAAAAAGAAATGGACATAGCCTTCTCAAAAGACATAGGTTTTTTCATATTCATATATCTGGATGATATTACAGTATATTCCAAATCAGATGAAGAACACCTGGTACACTTAAGAAAGGTTTTTAACAAATGTAGGAAATATGGTTTATCCCTAAACCCCAAGAAAACACTTTTCGGTCTAGAAGAAGGAAAACTCCTAGGTCACATCATTTTGGAAGAGGGAATAAAAATATACCCCCAAAGAATCAAAGGCATATTGCAAATAAGTCACCCCAGAAACATAAAGGAGCTACAATCCTTTATCGAAAAAATTAATTTCTTGAGAAGATTCATCCCAAATCTTGCCATACTTCTGAGAGATATCACAAATATGTTAAAAAAAGAGGTCGGGGTTAAATGGACCATAGAAGCCAAAAAATATTTTGAAATAGTTAAAAAGGCCCTAACTGAAACACCAGTATTGATAAGTCCTGATTTCACCAAAGATTTTTACATTTTTTCATTTGCCTCAAAACACACAATAGCGGCTGTGTTGTTGCAAAAAAATGTAGCAGGACAAGACCAACCCATTTCCTTTTTCAAGAAATCCCTGAGGGATGCTCCATTGAAATATAACATCATGGAAAATTAGGCATTTGCATTGGTAAAAGCACTAAAAGATTTCCGAGTTTACATATTGCATTCTCATGTCATTGCTTTTGTTCCTAATACTGTCGTCAAAGACATACTAAACCAGGATCCCGATGCTAAAAGGGGAAAATGGATCTCTATCATCCTAGAATATGACTTAGAAATCTGACCTACCAAACTGATTAAAGGGCAATTACTTGCAAGACTAATGGATGAAACCAACGTCCAAGCTTTAGATAATAATTTTTTTGATACCTTAGAAGAGCAGGAGGAATGCACATCCCCTCATGTTGAACAAATGTTTCTAGATTCACCTTGGTATGCAGATATTCTTTCTGTATTATTTTATCTAAATGCTCCTCTAACTTTATCAAAGACAAAAGCAAGATTTCTTAAACAAAAGTCTTTAAATTTTTGCATTATAGATGGTATTCTGTATTGGAAAAATCCCACTAGTATGTTGCTTAAATGTTTGCTCGAGTCTGATGCAAAGAAAATTATGCACGAAATGCATGAAGGGGAATGTGGGGGCCATCTCTACTAGAAAACCACAGCGAAAAAAATCCTTAGAGCTGGTTATTATTGGCCTACCTTATTTCTTGACACTCACAAGCTAGTTATGACATGCCATAAGTGTCAAATTTTTGATGGCAAGAAAAATATTTTACCTTTGCCCTTACACCCCATCATAGTCGAAGGACCCTTCCAGCAATGGGGTCTAGATTTTATTGGGGAGATTCACCCTTCCTCATCTGCTCAACATAAATGGATCTTTACAGCCACTGATTACTTTACCAAATGGATAGAAGCCATACCTTCCAGGAATGTGACCGATTCATTCATCATCAAGTTCCTAGAAACCAATATCATATCTAGATTCGATTGTCCTAGAAAGATCATTACTGATAATGCCGGTACCTTATCCTCCAAAATAATGGTTGATTTCTGTTACAAATATCACATTTCATTAGGACATTCCAAAACTTATTACCCTCAAGGTAATGGTTTAGCCGAGTCCTCTAACAAAAGCCTAGTCAACATCATCAAGAAACTTTTAGAATAAAATCAAAACTAGTACACACACTATGGGCTGATAGACTGACCACCAAAAAATCCATAGGTATGTCTCCCTACCAATTAGTTTATGGCATAGATGTCATTTTCCGAACATCTTTAGGGGTTCCAGTAATGAAGCTTTTTCCAGAAGTTCAAATAGAAGAAAATGACATGCAAAGGAGGGTAAATCAGACTATCCATTTACAGCAAACAAGAGAAGAAGTTTACCAAAAGGCTCAGTTAGCGCAAGACAAAATAAAACAGATTTTTGATAGAAGGACTAAGGAAAATGATTTTCAGATTAGGGACAAAGTGTTAAAATGGGATTCTAGAAGAGAAGACAAAGGTAAACATGGCAAGTTTGAAAATTTATGGAAAGGGCCTTTCATCATCAGCTCAGTCAATGGAAACAATGCCTTTTTTTCGGAAAGAACCTGATGGGACTGAAAATTTTGGAGGTCTTATGAATGGCAGGACATTAAAGCATTATTTTTGTCAAGAGCTCCAATTTTAAAACATTTTCAATCATTGTATATACCATGGTTTGAAGAATAGATAAAAATAGAAAATTAAAAAAAAAACAACAAAAAAATAGAAAAAGAGGGCAATTTGAAAAATAGAAAGAAGGCCCCATGTTCAAAAGATATTCATTCAGAAATCGCGCAAGTCTAAATGCTGCCACTAGTGCTCAAATGTCTTGTTCAATTATCTAGCCTAATCATAGCTGAACATGTTTTAAATTTATTTGTTGATAAGCTAGTGAGTGGAAAAGATGGTCAACATTGTGTAAGCTTGACTTATCAAAGAGAGTAGCTTAGGAAAAGATACTGGTTCCACATGCTCAAAACAGAACCAAAGAGGGAAAGCGGGGATGAAAAACAAATTGTGCATCCTAGCCCTGTTTTTTCCTAGTTTCCATTTTATGCAAAATAATATTTGTGTCCAACTTGTCTTTCATGCTACAAGTACATGACAAATCAGACTGTCTAACCCTGATTTGATCATTTTTAAATTTCATGTTTAGATTAGAGAAAAAAATCTTGTCAAACAGCTTAACCTTGACAGTTGATCTAGCATAGGTAGAGTAATGAAGGAGTTCATAAGCCAAATCTAAACTCTCGGTAGATATAAGTGTAGAACTAGATAGGTTCATTTTAAAAAAAATAAAATATATATTGTCAAAAGGTTGCTAGTCCAAATGCACCCAAAAGAAGAAAAAATGTTAGGAAAGATAGTGGGGTATGTAGAGATGTTTTTGAGGCTAATCATGTTGTCAATTTTCAGAAATGGCATCAAGAAAGAATGAAATTTGGACTAATGGATAACGTATTGGTCTTCATAAGCCAAAGATCTGCAATTTTGGACACCTCCTAAAAAGGTTTTTCCCTCCCTGAATGGAGCCACTGTTAGTCATCAGTATTTTTCACCTGTTGTTGATGACTAGATTCCTAGCTAAGTTTTCTAGACGCTGATATCCATATGTCAACTTGTCATCTAGAAAACCCTCAAACAATTTTTTGCCCTCCTACATTTTCAATCCGCCCATGATGAGATGAAACCTCATTATCAAGCCCTATCTAGCCTCAGCCATACTAGCTTGTCCATCAGCTCCAAAGAAAATAGTCCAAATCTATCCAAAAAGTCCCCCTAAGTTAGGTAGTGGCGCTTTAGGCATTTCTCCCGTGGAAAATTATCCTAAAAGCCAAGGAACCTCTATCTGCTACAACCCAGTCATAAAAAAACTTCCCATTCTGTAAATAAATTTGGTTACACCCTTAAGTCTCGCAACTAATAAACCCTCAAGTCTCAGTAACACATATACCATAGGTCAAACTGATTCTAGGTGGTTTTACAGTATTTTAATGGATCTTTCAAGAACAGAAGTATACCAGCATTCCCATAAGACATTATTTGGTTCCACATGAGAAGACATCTACTTCTCGTATGATTTTGAGCCTGGGATGTAGCTACAGGGCAGAGAGTTGCTTCATTAAGCTCCTACGATCACAGTCAAAGGTTAGTAAATTATGAATGACAAGAAGCACTTTGCAAATAATAGCCAAACTGCTTATGATGCCTAAAGAAGCATAGAGACATTTGAAAAGCAGAATTACATGTCTAAGAGAATTGATCATCTCAACTATTATCAATTTGTCATTCTTCATTCGCTAAAGCATGAAAAGACAGTGAAAGGAAAAATAACACTGTTAAAAGCTGATGAGATGGCATGACTGAAAAAACCTCCTTCATCTATAAGCAGAGGGTTTGAGGACTGGGAGAACCTCCTTCATTTTGTAAGCACAGGGTTGAAGACTAAGAAGGCCTCCTTCATCTATAAGGAGAGGGCCAAGGATAATGTTTGATTTTAAGAATTTCAATGACTATAAGGAAAATTGTTGGGTACAGAGAGACAACAACTAATGGTTTCTGAATAAAAATGATGTTAAAGGCAGAGGAAAAACAGTGGCACTTTTCAAAGATTTTTTGCATAAGCTTCATTGTTATTGAGTTACAATGTGAAGCTAATGGGATGATCATCAATGAAGAAAGATTGTTAAACAGATGGCCAAAAGAGTCAAATAGTCTTGGGCTCAAACTAACTCCTGCCATCATGTATAAGAGAAGCGACTATCAGTATGATTCATCAAACATTCTTCATTTGGTTGAGAGAGAGTTTGAAAGGAAACCAGGCATTTGTCAAAATAGGCCTCCTTCATCTATAAGCAGAGGGTCACTGCAGTAATTGACTTTAGGGTTTTCACTGACTGAGAGACAAATTGTAAGAACAATAGGGGACAGTTGAAGGCTTTTGAGCATAGCAATGATGTCAGAAACAAAGGGAAAGCATGAGTACTATAACTATCAAAGAAGCTGACTTATCTCCTATCATAGATCTCTTTCAAAGATAGTTTGGAGCCAAAAAACTGTACAAGCCTTGCTGAGGGGTGTAATTTCCTTAAAAAGTTACAAAGACCCATCTCCTTGATAAAAAGGCTTGACATTTAGTCTCTATTACTTTAAGCAAAATAGAGTTGAAAAGTAGTTGAAATCAGCTGGGTTAGACACAAGCCAAAGAGTGATCATTTTTTTTTTCAAAAGGTATTGTTCTTCCTGTTCATGAGGGAATTTCTTTCAATTACTCATCATAGTGGATAGAAGGAAATTTGAGTTTAGTTTTTCCCAAAAAAGGCATTGCAAATAGATACACAGGTTCATAAAGGTGCAAGAAGGATTATGGTATGTATTTCAAGGTCAAGAAGCACACTCAAAACAAATAGAGCATGCCACTGTTACGAATGAAGGCCTGTTCTTTATGGAATGTGTGAAAGGTGATAGGGAATCCCAGGTGATTACAACTGAGTTTCACCTCACAATAAAAAATAAAATCCATTTGGAGAATGCATCTACAGTCACTATGTGGTTTTAAGCCAGGTTTCCCTCTAACAAGAAAATATAAGCAGAGGAAAGACATGTCCCCCCTTTCATAAGAAAACAGTGAAAAGAGTTTGTACCTTGAATGTTTTTCTTGTAAGTGGATAGGGTCATATCTATTAAAAATGTTCAATTGGTATGCACAGACCCTTATACCAACGTTATTCAAAAGGTGGGCCCTTTATATCACGTTCAAAGTCATTTTGTTTTATATTCAAATAAACAAAGGCAATGGTTTTAAAGAAAGAAGTTTTCAAAACCTTCACAAATCAAACTCAAGGGTGATTGACCTATTCACATTCAAAAGGAGTTAAGGACCATTGCCAAGACCTATTTTGCAAATTCCAAAGCACAAAGAACTCCTCTTAGCTGTTCACTAGACCAAAGAAGAAGTTTTCGAGCAAGTTCACAGAATTTCCAAGTGTTTTTTACTGTGCAGCGCGCCTATAAAAACGTGTGGCGCGTTCAGAAGAGTTTTTGCAAAGGAGTTACACTGTCATGCGGCGCGCCTGTAGCAATGCGCGGCGCACCTGTAGGTGCCGGTAACGACGGCCCGTCAGTGACCTGATAGCTTTTATTTGTGCGGCACCTTCCCTATTCAACATGTCGCACCTGTTTCAAATGATCAAAGCGCCTCCAAACAAGTCATGAAGCTGCTCATTTCCTCAAGTAAAGCCCACCATCGATCTTCAATGTATTTTGTTTGCCTTCCTTGCTAAATTCAAGCTGTTAAGTGGTGGCGAAAAAAATGAAATTCATGGTGTAAATCACAGTGTTGAGTGAATATTTTAAAAAAAGGGTTGTAATAGTGGGAGACTAGTGGAGGGTTTATCTTAGCTTCAAAGAACATAAAATTGCCCTAAAAACAGTGCTAGACATCAAACTACCTGCAAGACAAAACAAACACTATTTTAGTGGTTTTGTCAAGTATTAAGAATATCCTAACTGCTTTACCGTAAACCATAAACTCTGTCAGCCTTATGTAGTGGAGAAGCAGTGGTAAGGAGAGTTGACTTTTGCTATTTAAAACTCGAAATTGTTGTGGTTTGATTGCCCAAGATTGACATATTAGAAGCGGTGTGTTTGTATTGGTGTCTAAAGGCCTAAACAATGCCTTTAGAACAGTGCTAAGACATAAACCTGCAAGTCAAAATATACACGGTAGTTAAGGTTTTGTCAAATTGTAAAGGTGAACTTACTATGATAAAACAAAGCTAAATCTCTGTCAGCAAAATGTATTGGTGAAAACGGTGTTAGAAGGTGAAGCAGCATTTGGAAGGGAAACTAAGTGTTTGAAAAGTGAAACAGGGAGCCTAATTTCAACAACAATGATCATTGTATGAATGCTCTGTCATTTCAGAAGTCCTCTCTATATGATGAAGAGAAAAGTCAGTGCTGAATTTTTGTCCATGAAAAAAACTCTAGTGAATGAAGTTGTTAAATCAGTCTGAAGGTTGTTTCTGTCTAACTGTGTGTGAGAAATAGTGAACACAAGGAAGGTGTTTTTGATTGGGAGGAGTTTTTTTTTTTTTTTTTCCTTTGTATAAATGCAAGGTTGTCTTGTTGTCACCAAAACACCAAGAGCCCTGTGACCTTACCCAAACATAGAAATCACTTGACTGTGTATACCTTTTTTTGACTGTGTGCTTGTTATTTAAATTTTTTATTAGCATACAAAAGGGAAGAGCAGTGTTTTGGGAGGAGAAGAGACCTGATATCACAGAAGCATTTCACACAGCATTTGAAACAAATTTGCCTTGATCAAACAGTGAGTGACAAAGAAGACAGAGTTGTGTTTGAGAAAACACCTTAAGCAATTTGAACCTACTTCCACTGAAGAAGTGAATGCCCACCCATCAATCTTGTTCGATTTCCATGAGGTGCGGTGTTTAGATTTTTGTCAAAGAGTGCAAGAGGTGAAGACTTTTTCTCCTTTCACACATCTTTGTTCTTTAACATTTCAAGACAAGCATTTCTAGTTGGCAGGCCTTGACTTCAAATTCTCTCCAAGGTCCATCTCCAAGGCCACTAAAATCCCCTATATTGGTGAGAAATGGTTTAAACAAAGCCATTTGGACTCAAAATATTACAAGCCTTTTCTAAAGACTGAACACAGAGATTCATGTCCTTATATTTTCCCTTTCTCATATCTTTTAGCCAGCTATGACCCCCTCATGAAGATCATCATGAAATACTTCACTTGTGAGGGAAGATTCTCCTGAATCTGTGCCTATCACATTCGACTACTCATGCATTTCACAAGGACCAAGATGCTAAATCTTCCTTTCTTCTTACACAAGAGCATTGAGAAAATGGCTTCCACTATTCAAAAGAAGCCTCATTCATAGAAAATCGCCTACCTCTTCCATCACTCTCTCATCAAAGTCATTATCCTTCATCAACTTGAGAAAAGGGAGGTCTCTTGGGATACTTTCATCTCCCATCTGGATTTCTCCACTGTCCCTCCAATTCATACATCCCCTACGCCTCCTACTCATCATCCTTCTCCTTCTTCTAGTAGACTTATTCCCAAAAAGCTCAAATTTACTACATAACAAACAAAGGAGCCTGAAGAAGGAGAAGAGAGCGACCATGAGGAGGAAGAAGGACATGAGTAGAAAGAGGAAAGTGATGATGAACAACAGCAAGGGGAAGAAGAAGAAAGTGCTAAACAGCAGCACCACAGTGATGATATACAACAGACTTATGATGAGGGTGAGATAGAACAGGAAGAGCATGAAAGTTTTGAACAGGAGCAGCCAAAAGAGACTGAACAGTGGCATCATGCAAGTGCTGAATAGGAGCAACATGAAAGAGATGAACAGGGGTAGCCACAGCCTATTACACAGCAGCCATAGCATGAGGGACAACAGCCTCATAATGATACACAAATATAGCTATAGGATGAGGAACAACATGATAAACATATGAAAAATAGTGAGGAGGACAGCCCTCAAAGGGAGGTGCAAAAAGACATCCTAGACATCTAGGAAGAGATCCAAGACATTAGCAAAAAAGAGGAGCAAAGTGACAAGGGTAAAGAGGCCATGAAGCATGTGCTAGCTGCCTCTTCTAAGCAAGGGTCCATGCTCTCTTCTTTGAAAGTGACCAAGCCCCAGACATCAAAGAAAAGGGTACCTAGAATTGTAACTCCAAATGTGACTAGGTCCCTCCAAAGCAAGGGAAAATTTCCAAAGAAGCCCATGGTCGAATTGCCTAAGAGGAAGAGTACCAGAAGAGCCACCCAAGGAAAAGGGAAGGGCAACGAAGAAAGCAGTCATGAACAGGAAAAGGAATTCGACATCATCCAAATCCAAAGCGATGATAGTAATAATGAAGCCCAAATTTTAGAAAATCTCTTGATCCATAGAGAAAGCCAAATTGATGCCTTAACGGCTGATCTTCATAGAGCTAGGAATTTCAATCACTTTTTGCAAGTCCAAAACCAGAAAATGAGTGTTCATATGGCTGTTCATGAGGCACGAGTGATCAAATACAAGAAAGAGGCCTCCAAAGCACAAGTGAGGTTGGAAGAAATCATGGGTGAGTTCAAGGAAAGTGGAGGTGAAGGTCAGCCTAGGCGAAAGAGGCCAAGAACCATGGGGCTAAAAAAGTCCCTTGAGAAACAAAAAGAAGAAGAAGATGCCCTTCTCCAATCTACTCCTCTCACTGCATTGTTCGAGCAAGAGATACAGAATAATCGTGAAGCATGGCTTGAGAGAGTGAATGATCACTTAGAGAATAAATTGGAGAGGGCAAACAGGGGCTTAGACCTTCAACAGAGAATGACGGAACATTATAAAAAGCTAAATCAGTTTTCCCGACAGAAGTTGAAGGCTGCTCAAGAAAAACTCAAGGAGGCTAAAGGGAAGCGCCGGGCATGAAAATTGAGCAAAGACACCTCAGGACTTCAAATTTTGGCCCCTACCTTAGAACATGTTGCTAAAAAAATCTTGAGGGTCATGCTCAACAATTTTGGGTGAATTTCGACATATTTTGGTTTTTTGTCATTTTTGGGTTTTTGACCAAAACTCATGGGCATCACCATTTCAGTTTGGGGCATCATCAAAGGATGAGAATGGTATCATTGGATGCCATATTTTTAGGATCACATACTCAGCAATTTTCAGAACAATTAAAGATATTTTATCTCCCCCAAAATGGCGAAAAACACTCACTTTTTCTACACTCTTCCCTATTTATCAGCAAGGCTTATTTTTTTGGTTTTTTACACACAAGCCTATTTTTGGAGGACTTCTACGTGTCCATTGGGAGAAAAATAAACATTTTCAGAAAGTAGACACTCAGAGCCTTCCAACGAGCTATCATGAGCCTCGTTTTGACATCAGGAAGGCCTCCAAAGATTGTCGACAAGTCAGGGGACCTTTTGCTGATGTATTTTTTGAGTATTTTTGTAAAAATTGAACCTTTCAAAAGTGACTTTTTCTCATGTGCGTTTAGCTATTTTTGTACATGGATAGTTTGGAAAAGTCAATATATTTCCCTTTTTTAGCAGATTTTGAGATATTTTGTTAGATATTTTGTGCCTTGGGCTTTGCAAAGCCTCAAGGACAATTTTAGATATTTGTGAGGAGCCAATGAGATTGCAAGTTGAACTAAGAGGTTTTCCTCACTTCAGCCTATATATTCCAAATGCTTTCATTGTAAACAAGGCTGAAATTGATGAATAGAACCAATATATGGTCATATAAGCTTTGGAAGAAATACTTGTCTCATGCTTTTGGATAGTCTCTTGGATGTTCTTGGATGATGAAAGAGGATTGTTGTTGGATTCCATGACTTGGTAGAATGGTATAGTGTCTCTATCTCTGTTTTGTTTCCTAGTTTTCATTCACAAATCCATGTTTCTTGCTTGCTATAGAACAGTAGAGAACAAATTTGAGACATGCCCATGGAGGCACCTCAAATTTCCTGTTTCTTCATAACTTACATGTTTTCTTCATTCTTAGTCACACTAAGGAATTCTTGATTGCTCTTTAATAACTTAAGAATATTGTTTGCTAGTTTCATTCATGGTTTTATGCGTGCTAAGTATGATTTACGGTATGTCCTGCTTACTCATGGCTAGCCATAGTTCCATCCATGAAACTTCTCTTTGAATGATTAGATTGTCATTTGTTGAACCAAGGAGGTCTTGTTCTGATCTTTCCCTTTGCCTAAGACTATGCAATCTTGGTTTCAAAGTGCCCAATAGCTTGAAGTACTGTTTTTAGGCATTTCAGCCTAGTGATTTGAGTTTTTTATCAGTCTTAAGTGTATTTCCCCAAAGTCTGATATCCATTTCCTAAAGTTAGAGAGTTGTATATCTCTATGCATGGCTTGAATGTTTATTTCTATGTATTGATTAGCTTATAGTTACATTTATCATGATTAATGGTTTTCCCTACCATGTTTATGTTAGCTTGCTTGAAATCCTTTGTTATTCACAAACTTGATGTCCATCTTACTCCATTTTGCCCAAAGATCCATTTTACCTCGAATCAAATTGGCCCTTCAACAACCTTGTATCACCATCTAATAGCTTTCTTGACCTTTTTGACCCCATATCCCAGTTGATCTGACATATTTTTACCTATCTTATATCTTTGATCAGTTTCATGCCTCACAACCTAAAAACCAAAACCAAAAACCCACTTCATAACTAGCCTAATTAGAACACAGTAAGAAAACACACAGATATCCCTTACACAAATAGAGAGAGCCCTCTCTGAGTCCAGGAAGGCTAGGTCCTTGGGCTCCAAAGATTGGTTTGATGTTACACTGTCATTTGGCTTTCCAATCAACTAAATCATGGGACCCTAACAAGCACAATGCCAAGGGCTAAGGACGCAACACCAATTTCTAAGCACACAATGCTAGTTTTTTAGCGCGTAATGCCTTTTTTTATACCATATTTGGAGACCTTTCCTGTGTCCAAATTAGGCCCAGGATAGCTCGTTCGAAAGTGATTGAAGCATAACTTCAAAATATACCTCTTTTTTGCTGATTGGAGTTGATTTGGCCTATGAAAAATTGATTCTCACAAGAGTGGTCAAAAAGTGTTGAGTGAGGGTGCAGAAATGCAAAGTGCTGGTGCAGGAAACATTTGTAGTCCTTTCTCAACTCCAAATTGAGGTCATGATAGCTCTTTTGGAAATCTCTTCTAGTCTAGTTGTTCTTTGAATCATCAAGAAATTCATTTAGACACTGCAACTATGAGAAAAAATTATTTTCCCAAGGTCACTCCAGAAGTGCAGCAAATCTCTTGTAGGACTTATAAATTTGACATTTCTCAAAAACCATGATACCCGTGTAAAAACCAAAGGATATTTTTCTTCCTTCACCTATGAGGGACAAAAAATTCTCTCACTTTTATTAATTTCATCTTTTTTTTTCCAGAAACAGAGTTTGAACAAAAACTGGCCCTATGAGTGACAAATAGCTTGACTCTTGGAATGAATTCTTGGAAAATGATGGAGGTGTGATGTGTATGATTTGGTATGGCTTCATTTTTCCTGATATAACCTACCATATGGATCCTATGCTCCTATGCCTCTTTTCCATAGAAAACCCTAGTCTAGTGGAAGAGGAAATTAGGGTTTAGTGCTTATTTCCAGTTCACCTTACCTTTTCCATATTTCATCAATACTTTCTGATAGAATTCCTTCATGTTTGGCCTTGCCTATTTCCTCCATGTCATTTTCCTACAAGTAATCACTATCCTGGCACTCAAAAGGGCTAACTAGTTCATAGCCCTAGTCATCTATAAGACCAAATCTTTCCTCTTTCCCTTGCTATAAGTTGTTTTCATTCAGTAGTAGATAGTCTACCTCATCAGTACCTTTTGTTGATAAATCTTTCAACACTCCTGAAAAAGTGCTAAAATTTTTCTATTTTCCTCATTTGCAGGTCCTGAACTGATAAGACAAACTTCTTTGGAAATTTTAGGTCCTTCTTGAATAACCATGTCTTGGCATTCTATTACATCTAAGCCACATTCTAGAAAAGGGAAAGTAGTGCTTGAAACATCAGATTATGACCTTAAAACATGTAAAAAACATAATTACCTAGTGGGGAGTTCCTTTGATATGATTTTGACTGAAATTGGACTCGAATATTTCCAAGTGAAAATAGAGTATTTGTTATGGGTTATTATGTCCAAAAGGACATGGGAATGAGTTGGCTATAGGAAACCCTAGAGGGAAGATGGAGTCTATTGACAGGGAAAAGAGGGAAATGAGGTCATAAGCATGGAAGGAGGATGAAAATGAGAGGTATAAGCCAATGATGAGTCTTTTAGAAGCAAGAGGGTGGATTTGGGAAGACCAACTAAGGAATAGTGAAAATAGTTTTATAAGGATAATGAAGGCAGTGAGATTTCTGAAACTCAAGATATTTAAGGAATATTGTTTTTAGAAATCTATAAACATCCTATAGTCATCTAAATATAGTGAAAAATACAAATTACTAACAACAACTCCACTTGAGGTGTCAAGAACCTCAAATCTCTGATTTTGTAGATGAGATGCCTTACTTTTACTTGGCATATTTCTCTTTTTCAATTGTTTTTTTGTTGTTGTTCTTTGAAGTTGTGATCTTACAATCTAAAACATGATTTTTTCAATATCAAAACTACCTACCCATTATACTTTTCCTAACATTTTCTCTTCATTTGGGTGCGTTTGGATTGGTAAACCCTGAACATAATATTTTCTTTTGAAAGCATAAAAACTATATATGTCTACCCTTATGTCATCCAAAGGCTCAAATTGGAATGATGAGCCCTTTTTATTTTCTACCTAATCTACTTATCTATCAAGGTTAAAGAGTTTTACATATTTTCATTCTCTAAGCTATCAACATAAAATACAAAACATGACCAAATAAAGGTTGAGCAGTATGATTTGTCATGAGCTGTGGCATCTTGAACAAGTTGCACATGGATTTTATTTTTGTACAAGTAAAACTAGAAAAATTGAGGGCTATATTTTGGAACTTGTCACTCATCCCTCTCCTTTCTCTTTGGTTCAGATTTGAGCTTTGGGAGCCAAATGTCTTTTACTAACCTAGTCTACTGATAAGCCAATTTTTCATAGTTTGGAAAATCCTCATTTCTAACTTATCAGGAGAAATTTAAAACATGTTCAATCATGGTTAGGTTGTATGACTGGATAAGACTTCCTTTCAAAAATTAATGGCATTTGGAATTGCACACTTTCAGAAATTTCTTTTTTGGTATGGGGCTTTACCTTTTCTTTTATCTTCCCTCTTTTCTCTGTTTGTTATTTTTCTCTCTTTTTCTTCAAAACAATCTAAAACTAAAAATACACTCATAGTGTTGAGCTTATTTGCATACCTATCTATCCCAATCTAACTCGTATATGATATCTACATTAGGTAAACTCTTTTTTCCAATAGAACCAATATAGTAAGTGACTAGTTTATTAATTTTTATTTAGCCTTTTAGGCATGCTAAAAGGCCACTCCCATTTTGTCTTCTTCTAAACAGTAGTGCTCCAAATTTTCTTTAAATTCTGTAGCAAGATGTTTCTGGCATATTGTACTCCCTCTTTAACTGTCTCTATGTAACCAGCAAAAGGATCTCTAAACAATACCTAGTCATGAGGATTTGAACAGTAAGTTCCATACAAGATTATTCCTTGCTCCTCTTTGGTGTGCTCTAGATTATTTTGAAAGAGAAAGTCCACCTCTTATTTATTATCACCTGATTTGGCAGCCTCATAATGTACAACTATGTTATCTTTAAGAAAACCTAATATGCCTTGATAGATTGACTAAATTATTTCTCAAAGATATCATTAGGAGCATACTCTGGTAATAGGTCCTCTTGAGAAGGTAGCACAACATTAGTATCAATTTTTTCTATAGTTTCTGTGTGAGAAAATGTTTTACTAGATAAGTTAGCAATAGAACAAATGGAAAGATCTTCTTTACATAAAATTTTAGAGGTTGGTTGTATGTTTATAATCTGATTGATTTCTTCATTAGTTAAAGGAGGAGGCATTTTTCTTTTTCCTTGGGTAGAATTATGATGGTTCTCTTCCTTTTGTGACTGATCATAAGCCTAAATGTCTTCTTCTTCCTTACACAAAAGAGATGATGAATCATAACTTGTCCCTTTAGAGAGATCTTGTGGATATTCCTTTATTTCCTGATTGATTTCATCCTCAACCAACTCCTTTTGGTTGACATGATTGTTAAGTTGAGTATGAAATTCATGAATTTCCTCTAATAGATCCTCAGGATGCCAATTTCCCAAGTCTCCATCAATATTTACAAGGTATTTTATGAGATCCTCAGACAAATCACAACAATTTTCAGCTAATGATAAAGATGGATAATTTTCCTTATAATGTTCATAAAACACCTTGTCGAAATATTTTAAATAAAACAAACTACCAAGGTCCAAGCCTTCATACCATTCCCTTACTTTCACTTCTAATTTTCCCATGAACATTTTCATGAGGCAGTCCTCATGCCATTCAACCTTTAACCTTCATGTATGTATATTAAATTTGATGAGATGTAGCAAGGGGTCATAAAAAATTTCATCATGAAACATAGGCAGGTTTGTGTTCCAATTTATCTCAGGAATTTTATGTGGGAATCCAGTAATGTGATCTCTGTTCATTGGAGCATACTTGTGTTGTATCCTGGGATCCATATTTGTCAATTAGTCAGAAGAAAGGGTCACTCCATCTTTACAACCAATCTAGATTCTTCTATCAGTAGAGTCTTTAGGTTTATTGAGAGTTATCGAGTCGTCAGGCAGATGACTTACAAATTTATTGAGGCTAGTTGTTGTCCACCATCAGCAACTAGGTATTTTGGAAGTTTTTAAGGTTTTCAGGTAGGAAACTTTCTTTGTGAATTGGTCTGACAATAGTTGAATCTTCAGTCCTAGAAGTTTCTCTTAAGATTATTTCTGGGTCATCAACTATAGTAGGAGGGTTTGGGTCAGGGTGAGATATGGTGCTGATTCTTGGTGAAGCTAGATTTCAGACCCACAATACAAAGAGGTTGAAAGTTTATAAGATTTTTGAAAAACAGACCCATCTAAAAGATGATTGAATTCACACAGTATGTTGCTGGGTCTTATACTATTAGGATTGATTAATGCATTCCCAGGGGAGTCTGTGAGGACCAATGGAGTCAGCAAGCCAACTGAAAACTAGTGGAGTCACTAGGTGGATGATTCTAAATGTTTTAGGATTTTCTTGTTGTCCACCATCAAAAATTGAATACCAATCTAGAGATATTTTGGGACTTTCTAAGTTATTTATGTAACACTAAGGTTTTTAATAAGTGTTCCCCAGTATGATCACCATTATTTTAGTATGGAAAATAAACCAGATATCATTCTTGGCTAACATTTGATTTATCTAAGCTTGACAGGGGATTCTTCATTTTTGAAGTAATATCTAAGCTGTTACTCACTCAATCCCACCGTGATCACCATTATGTTGTTGTTCATGGCTGATAGGATTTTGTCTGTCATGTTTTTCATTGTTTATTTGGTTTGACTGTTATGATAGGTCTTTCTCTTCCTCTTTTTCATTTACTTATTCATTAATGTCATATTCATTGTACAAGATAAATGATTCAAGGTCAGAATGGATAGAATAGAGAGGGGTGTTGTTTGGCCAATCTTTGTTGCTTGCCATGTATTTCATGTGAGATTCTCTATATAACCTTCTAGTTTGGTTAAAGATCAGAATGGTAGCATATTTCATGTCCATTTGGAGGTTTCCTTGGAGTTTGGATCCCCATGACCTAGATAAAAACATGCCATATTTTGGGGGTATGTCAACCACTACAATATCCATGACTAGGCTCTTGGCTGGTATTTGTGCCAGATTGACAGAAAGAATCCGGCCCAGACATTTAACTCTACTTGAATCAAGAGAGTATAAATCTTTGTATGGTTTGGTTATTTCGAGGCCTAATCTCTCCATCACTACCTTTGATATGACGTTGTGTGAAGCACCAGATTCTAGCATAACATTGTGTAGGATTTTTCCATGGATGTTTAAACTGACATAGAATGGAGGCACAACTCCCTCTTGAAACTTTCCCTCTACCATTGGTCCAAACAACAATTTTGGCTTGTCATCAGTCAAATTTAGAGTATTGGTGTCATTTACTATGTTTAAAGCCTTCAAAACTTGAAATCTATTTACATCTTGAGTCACCCATTCAGTAAGGGGTATGGCTCTTTTGATTTTGAAAATTTCACCCTTAAAACTAAATGGTACCTATTTTCTTAGTATATTTACATCATTTTGATCATACATGGTATTTTCAGCAACTTTAGCTTGCTAATTTTTGTTTGGGACCTCAGTTAAAGCCATTCTTTGAGGGCCACTAGTTGATGTACTAGGGCATCCTTGGTCACCATCATGTTGGCTGACTTTGTTTTTTCTTTGATCAGGATTCTTAACCATTGTGTTGGTTTTTTCTGGTGTATTTTTAGGAGTGTTTTCAGTGTTCTTCCTAGCAGCAAGTTTTGGTTTGTTCCCGTTGGGGATATCTTGTGTTTTCCTACTTTTGAGGTCATACTGCCTAAGAACCTCCATGATAGCATTTTCAAAACATAGTTTGTATTCTTCAAAATCCTCATATGTTTTATCATTTTTGTTTGAGGAAAACATACCTTGTTCTTCTTCTGTGAGAAAGACATCATCCTCATTATTGGAGTCTATTAGATTGAAATGATTTTCTTTTGGCTCCTCAGTCTCTCTTTCTTGTTCATCTACATAGTTTTCTTGGAAAGGAGGTCTGATTTGCTGGTCATTTTCTCTTTGTCTGATTTGAGGAGGATCTCATCTGAAGTTTTGGTTTTTGTTTCTGTTTTGAGGGTTTGTTTGGTTTTCCCTAGGATGTTCTCTTTCATTCAAGTTGATTCTCTCCATCATCCTTTCCATTGTCCTAACTAGGCTATCAATTTTAGCATCAGATGTGGAGGCCATAGTTTTTTCTTTGTATATAACCTTCTTATATGCTCTCAATATAGCACTTTTAGCAATTAGGTTGGCTTATACACTTACTAATCCCCTTTGCATGTCTTCTAAGGTAAGGGGATCTCTTTCTCTTAAATGATAAGACATGTCTGGATCAAATCCATCTGGAAATTTTACTAAGGCTAGGCCTTGCGGGGGTTTCATGTGGGGAGGGAGTGCATTGTATACAATATTGAACCTAGTGCAGTAGTCTTCGACAGTCTCTCTAACATTTCTTTTATGGTTATCATACTCTGAAAGTGTTTGAAGAGGGTTTTTCTTGGTCTCCCATTTGTTTATGAATGTTTGATAAAGGGAAGGGAGATCATTAATTCTATTGGGAGTTAAGATTTTGAACCATTTCTTTGCTTCTCCTCCTAAAATTTAGGTGAAATTCTCATTTTTATGGTCTCCTCTTCTATTTCCTAGTAGTCAAAAGCATCATTAATCTTGTCTACATGTTGTTGGCCAATTGTATAATCAACTCCATTAAAGTAAAGGATTTTAGATTAGTATTCTTCTGGCATGGGTAGTAAAGGTTGTGGTAGTACCAGAGGGGAATACCATGCTACCATGATAGGAGGTAATGGAACCCAAGGAGGATTTACAAGAGGAGGGTTTATGAGTGGAGGTGGAGGATTAAATGGAGTGGTTTACACAGTGGATATATGAGTGGGGGTAGAAAATGTACTTCTACCAGCTCACTGATTTTGTGCATATTTGGAACAAAAGGAGTAAAAGTGTTGGAGAAGTTGAAAATCAAGAGGAGTGGAAGGAGAGGCTTCTCTACCAGGACTTTGATGTAAAATTGCAGGCTCAAGGTTTGTCTGGTCTATCCAACTTTACGTTGTAACTCACTCATTCCCACCATGATCGCCATTATGTTAGGTCCCTGTAATTTGTCATATTGGCAAGACCAAATAGACAAGGGTAACATCAAACCAATATTTGGAGTCCTAGGACCTAGCCTTCCTAGACTCATAGCGGGCTCTCTCTATATTTGTAAAAATCTATGACTTGTATGTTTTTAGGGTGTTGATTTTAGGCTAGTTATAATGATAGGGTTTGTTTGTTTTGTTTTGTTTGGTTGGGTAGGTTGTCAAAAAGAAAAGATAGAGTAAGAGAAATTCAAACCATTGGGCTAAGGGGTCTGTGAAGGGCATGAAGAGGACAACAACGAATCAGGGGTGTTTCATAGGGCAAGTTAACAAAGCCAAATGGATCATAGTAGCCCATGTGAGTGAAATGAACATTAAATTTGTGAACATAGTTGGTTTAAAGGGCTATTAAGAATCCTTTAACAAATACTATAACAATAAGGGCCTTTAATATTACTATGTTTAAGAAATAACCAAAGGACAACGCACACCATAAAATTCTCTAGTCAAAATTCACCAAGTAAACTTAAAAACAACAATCCAACAAACCCTACAGAGCAGGGAATTCCTAAATTCTCTAGTTATTTACCTTCAGAGAAAGAAAACATTCAAGATAACACATTAGTAATGATTAAAGAGCAGGTAACTCCTAAATTCCTTAATCAAACTATAAAATATCTTCAAAGTGACTATTCAAGATGGGCTAAAGGACAAGTCAAACCATAAAATTCTTCAGCCAAACCCTAATTAGTGAACTTCAAAGAAAATGACTTAAAAAAAATGTTTTAAGCTACACCAAAGGATAGGGCATACCATAAAATTCTTTGGATTGACTCCATTAAACCATTCTTAAGACAACAAGCTAAGTGGAACTAGAGAGAAATCAAGAATTCTACAATCAGACCCAGCAGAGGAAAACATCTAAGCAATAGAAGGAAAATAGACTTAAGGTGCCTCTAACAAAATATATTAGCATAAAATTTCTACACTATTGCATGAGAAAAGATAAAAAATATGAAAAAAGAAGGAAAAAATTACTAAATTAGAACAACATCACCATTAACCATGTTCATGAATCCTATGAATGTCCTTACTTTATTGACATTCAATCCAAAACAGTCACAAAGCTCCAAAGAAAATTTCTTCACAACTCCAAGTCTATGTATATTGAGTTCAACAATCAACCAACAACCAACAAAATTATGAAGCCTTACATGCATTATTTAACTAAAAAATGATGAAGTAAACCCTAGCTAGGGTTTTAAGAAGTCATTAATTACACATTTAAGGCACTTTGACCTTTGATACCATGCAAGGCCGAAGGAAAAAATATCTAAACTCATTTATGGCAAAAATAACTTCTAACATAACTATTTGAGCTAATTTTGAGAAAATATTGACTTTAAGGCCTCAAAAGATCTTTTTCAATAACTCCTAGCAAGGGCACAGTGCCAAAATGGGAAAAATCACCTGTTTTTCAACTGAGTTTTGGAGGCCTTCTCGGTGTCCAAATGAGCTCCATGATAGATCATTGAAAAGGCTGTCTTATATAGCTTCCAAATATGACTTTATTTTCCATATTGGTTCTCATTTTACTAGAAAAAAATCCATTCTCCCAAGACTTCTAAGGGCACAACGGAAATGCTGAAAAGAGGGTAGAATGGTGATTGTTTGGTGGTTTTTGGCCCTTTCGAGGAACCAGTTTTGCTCCAAAGGGTCTGAAAGTTTCTAGGGATGATATGATAGGCACAATAAACATGAATATTTCAACCATTTTTCAATTGAGTGCCCCAAAAAATATCACAGCGCTAGTGCCGTTGCACGTTTGGCCCTTTTTTCTCCAAGCCATACTGTCAAAAATTAAAAAAATTGCACCTGGTGCCAAAATTTGGAACTTACCTTTCTAATAATGATTTGGATGCTTGGAGGGATATATCAGAAAGGATATTCAATTTTTCCTTATCCTTTTCCTGGCTAGGGTTTCCTTCAATTCATACTTCAACTGCCTAAGCCTAATGTTGCAAACCTTGTCTCTAGTGATGTACTTGTTAGACATGTGTCTAAGCATCTCATTATCTTTTTTTTCCTTATGGAGAAGCTTCTCAAGGTGTAGTTTAACTATGTCTATCCATACCTCTCTATCATCTCCAGCTTCCTTAATAATATTTTCCTCAAAACTAAGTTTCTTTACCTCATGTTTTTCCTCCTCTAAAGCTCTCTTAAGACCTCTTCTTTTTAGTCTTGACTTGATGGTTTGAGTATCGTAATAGCCAGAGTCATCAGGTGCCATCATTTCCTTACCCTTATGATCATGTATCTTTTGTCATTTTTGCCTCAAAACCACTATCTTCTCCCTCTAACATTTTAAACTATGTTTGGAAACCCTAGCGCTGTTGTGAAATGAGATGAATGGAGGGTATGAAATGGCAGTTTTTCAAATGAAGGGAATGAGTGAGAATGAATGGAATGGATGTTGCAACAAGAAAGATGAATGGCAGCCCTTAAGAAATGTAATTTCCTATAGGAAGTATGAAATAGGGTTTAAACAATGATCTCAAGCTTAAAAATTAGGGTTTTATTTAGCATTTCCTTTTCATACTATTAAAAGTGATAAAAATAGCTTCAAAGTGGATTATGGCATGCACTTACCTCTTATTAGTTCCTTAGAATACTTGAGCAAATATTTTAAGGAAATTTGATATGATTTGAGAGGTTAGAAGAGTGACAAACCCTCTTTGTCCAAGAACGCAACATTAGTGCTGAGGGCGCAGCACCAAGGTCTGAGGGCACAATGCCAATTTCTAAGCGCGCAATGCCTTTTTGCATACCATATTTGGAGGCCTTCCTGGTGTCCAAATTGGACCCAATATAGGTCACTGGAAATATCTTGAAGTTTGACTTCCAAATATACCTCGTTTTTGCTAATTGGAGTTTATTTTACCTATCAAAAGTGGATTCTCCAAGGAGTGGTCAAAAAGTGTTGAATGAGGGTGTAGAAATGCAGAGTGCTGGTGCAGACAAATTTGGAGGCCTTCGTCAACTCCAAATTGAGCTCATGATAGCTAGTTTGAAATCTATTCTAGTCTAGTTGTCATTAGAATCATCAATAAAGTCATTTGAACACTATGAGAAAACGTGATTCTACCAAGGTCAAACTAGAAGTGAAGCAAACCTCTTGTAGCACTTGTAAATTTCACATTTCTCCCAAACCGTGATACCTGTGTAAAAAATGAAGGATTTTTTTCTTCCTTGACCTATGAGGGACCAAAAGTTAATTTCATCTCTATTTGGTCAAAAACATAGTTTGAAACAAAATTCACCCTATGAGTGAAAAATGGCTTGACTCTTGGAATGAATTCTTGGAAAATGATGGAGGCATGATATTTATGAGTTGGTATGGCTTCATGTTTGCTAATATAACCTACAATATGGATAATTTTCTCCTATGCCTCTTTTCCATAGAAAACCCTAGCCCAGTGGAAGAGGAAATTAGGGTTTAGTGCTTCTATCGAGTTCACCTTAACTTTTCCATATTTCATCAGTACTTTTTGAGGAAATTGCTTAATTTTTGGCCTTGTGTGTTTCCTCCATGTCATTTTCCTGCAAGTAATCACTATCTTGGCACTCAAATGGGCTAACTAGTTCATAACCCTAGTCATCTACAAGACCAAATCTTTCCTCTTTCCCTTGTTTTAAGTTGTTTTCATTCAGGAGTAGATAGTCTACCTCATCAGTACCTTTTGCTGATAAATCTTTCAACATTCTAGCAGAAGTGCCAAATTTTTTCCATTTTCCTCATTTGCAGGTCCTGAATTGATAAGATAAAATTCTTTGGAAATTTTAGGTCCTTCTTGAATAACCATGTCTTGATATTCTATTACATCTGAGCCAGATTCTATCAGAGGAAAAATAATGCCTAAAACATCCAATGATGACCCTAAAACATGTAAAAACCCTAATGACTTAGTGGGGAGGGTCCTTTGACCTGATTTTGACTGAAATTGGACCTAAAGATTTCCAAGTGAAAACAAAGTATTTTTTATGGGTTATTATGTCCAAAATGACATGGGAATGAGTTGGCTATAGGAAACCCTAGAGGGAGGATGGAGTTTATTGACAAGGAAAATAGGGCAATGAGGTCATAGGTAGGGAAGGAGGATGAAAATTAGAGGTATAAGCCCATGATGAGTCTTTTAGGAGAAACAAGGTGGCTTTGGGAAGACAAACTGAGGAATAGTGAAAATAGGTTTATAAGGATAATGAAGGCAGTGAGATTTCTGAAACTTAAGATATTCAGGGAATATTGTTTTCACAAAACTATAAAGATCCTATAGTCATCTAAAGATAGTGAAAAATATTGATGACTAATACAATCTTTAGAATCTCGCTCATAAGAGCCATGTAGCTAGTGTATCTATCTAGGGACCTTCTCTACCTACATTGTGATGTGGGTGCTCCCACATTCTCTCTAGCATCATGCATAAACACGTCAACCTCTCTAATACACTTCCTTCCATCTCTAGATGTCTCGTCATGACTGTGTGCTTCAACTCTCTGATATTCTTCTTTTGTTTTCTACACACCTTTACGTCATTATTTTAGAGCTAAGAGCTCCTCAACTACATGCATATGAAACTACCTCTTAAGGGAAATTTTCATGGCCTTTCCTTCCTCAAATTTCAAATATCTATGAACAATTGTCATCCTTTGAGATGAAAGGGACACCCAATAATTTTGAGGTGTATCAATGTACCCCCAAAATACACCCAACGTAGTTATTGGTTCTTTATTTTTCTTTGCATATTTGGTAACATGAAATTAATCTGATGAACCAAAAATTATAAAGTGTGCCATGTTAGGGTCCGATAAATATAGGATTCATAATTTTGATTTGACTCTATTAAAATTCTTGAAATATTGTACATACCTTTGCTTTCTACAAATGTATTCCCAAATTAAAAGATGAAAATAGGGTATGTCCTAAAATAACAATCAAAGGACAAAAATAAACAAAGATAAAAAAAATAATATTAAATATGAACCCCATCAAAAATAGATCATTAAAGTGTTGCAAGTTTAAATTCCACTACTTTATTTTACTTTTGAAAATAAGATTGTGTGCAGCTTGTCCTAAACGCCACAATACATGAGGGTCAAACAACTTAAAATTGACCTCTCATGCTTTAAATTTCATGTTTTATATAAAGAATAAAGATATGTCAAACAGTATAAACTTGAAAAATCAGTAGATAATTAGAGAATAAATGAGGAGCTCAACACTTTAATCTGAGCCCTCAGATGAAATAAGGTTTGACTTAGATAGAATTATGCTTTGAAAGAAAATGATTTAGGGTTGCAAGCCTAAATTCACCCATTAAAATGAAGAAAAAATGTTAGAAATAAAGATGGGTAGGTAGAAAGGAGTTGTGAAAGCATGTAATAAGTCATCATTAGGAAAAAATCACTAATTTTCCCTCCCCTACAAATAATCAGTATTCTAAACTATCAATCAAAAGGGCTCAAAAAATTTCTCTGACTTCTATTGGGACCGGACCCAAGGCTCAATGACTGGTTAGTTAAAAATATTGAATTCTCACACAAAACCCATATTCATAGCATTTACCCATCATCCATAAATCATAATCCCTTTCCCTAAGGCAAAACCCATTTTTACTTAGTAGAAGTAAAACCCTAAATAACTAATTTCATTTCTATTCAAAATCACTCAAAAACCCATAAAATGCATTTTATCCTAAGTCTAAGTGTTAAAAATACAAAAGGGACAACTATGCTTTATTTATACTTTAATTAGTGCAAAAAAATTTATTTAATTCATTTACCTACATTAAACCCTTTATTTCATACTAACAACTAACTATATATATATATATATATTACCTAAGTTACACCCTCACGTATAATATTAAAATCATTTTATATTAAATAAACCCCACAAAACCCTTTATTATTACTTTAAACCAATGTTTAAATACCCCATGTGCACAATATTATCCCCGCCCATTAACACATTGATTTAAAATTATCAAAATAACAAAGTATACCCTGCCCCTATAGTTTTAAAACAACTGTTAAAAGTTGAGAAACTATATAATAAAAATCCACACCCATATGTATAATTAAAACATTGGCAAATGTTTTAATTAACACATAAAACTTAGCCCCGTCATCATATAAACTAAGGTTTGAACTTATTAAAATATTTATTTCTAAAGTTTAAAACATGTCCCCACCACATTGATCAATGATGGCCCCACTTTGCAATCCCGACGCAACTTTCCAATCAATCAGGATCATTCACTTCCAAACCGCAGATCTGACGGCTGAAAAACAATATCGCACAGAAAACATAATGTTGCACGATAACCATTTCTGGTTTTCTGCCTTAAGCTCCAAAACCACCCTCTGCTTTGACATGATCATCATTCAATGCTTATTGATAAACCTAAAGCCTTGTAAAAAGCTTCATATTATGCACAGAAAGGCCCTTTTTGTTTGTTATATGTGCGTTCATCCTCCTAATTGAAAAGAAACAAGACTTGTACCTTGTTTTCACTCCTATAAAAGCTAGAAAAAGCTATTGCACCTGTTATCAACACCATTGGAAAGCTCAGTCTATTTTAGAGACCTCCAAATCCATTAGAACCTCTCTGACGCCTCAAAAACCCTGATCAAACCTCAAGTTTTAGATACTTTAACCTGTTTTAATCAAAGTTGAAGAAATTTAGCCTTTTCAAACCCTTAGAAACCCTTCGAAAGATTCAAACTCTTTTAGCAATTCTTAGAATCTAAAAATGCAACACTCAATTACTCAGTGCCAACAGAGTTAAAACCTCCATAGCCAAATCTCATTCCATAGGTATTTTAAAAATCCTTCAATCACCTCCGTGCAAACCTCTATTTAATTAACAATTATTTTGTTTGGTAGGTCATTAGCAAAAGGATAATTTGGATAAAACACTCTAAATACTAGGTAAAGGTCTATTTTACTCCAAAAGTTCACAAAGAAAAGAATTTTAAATGATATTACTTAGCAAACGATTCTAGGCAGCAGAACGGAAAGAAGAAATTTATGCAAAGAGAGATAAATTTACACAGTGAATGGTAAAATTAAAATAAGAATTTATAGTGATAGTGAAAATAGAACAATTAAAGAGCATGAGAGTGAAAGTGTATCAGATAAAAGTCAAAGTGAAAGTCAAATTAGAAGAAGTTACAGAGCAGTCAAGGAAAACAGTAAAAGTAAATATAGAGGAATTAAATTGTAAATAGAGATGAAAATACTGTCACCAACAATAATGAATTTTATTTGAAGTAAAATTCAAAACAATTAAGAGAACAAAAAGGTTAAAAGATGAAAATAGAGCAAGAAGGGAAATTTTTGCATAAATTTCTTGTTTAAGTCATAGTTTTGTAGAAAATATTGTGTCCTATACAAAATTAATTTTGCAAAATGGAAGGAGGTTTATGTTCCTAATATGTCCATCTACAAAAACCTCACTCACATTTCTAACAGCCATTATGGATTTGGAAATATTAAACAATATTTGAAAGCACTTTTTACAGAAAATTCCTATTAAGTCGTCAGTTTGCAGAGATGATTATGGCCCATCAGAAATACATGTTACAAAAATGAAGGAGGTTTTAGTTCCTGAGAGACCCATCTACAAAAAACTATCACAATTTTTTATAGGTATTACATAATGAGAGATACATGCACATATTTACAGCCTATTTTTCAGACTTTACAAAGCTTTGTTTTTCACATCTTTTTGCAAAGCCTATTGTGACCAGCTGGAGCATCATTTTAGGGAAATGAGAGAGTTTTATCTCAAAAACATATTTATATACAATAACTGCTTTCATTTTTTACATATATATTTCAGATTGAGAAATAAAAAGGTATCATTAAACCCCAATGTTGCAGAATATCTGTAGCAGCATGCACAAAGAAAGGCGATAGTTAGTGATTTGGATGCCTCATCATCAACTAAGAGTTTGGTATCAAATTGAAATTCTCTTCTTTTTCACCATAAATCCATAATTATAGTGCCAAATAGATGCATTAGTTTTTAGTGTTCTTTATTAAAATTCTATTTATGTATAATATTTTGAGATATTTGTAATCCAATCTTGATATTTTTTCAAGATATTCTAGTTTAGAATTTGTATAAATACTTCACTCTGTGAAGTATTTTTGTGGAATAAAATTTCTGGAGATTGTTATAGCCATTTCTTGTTGGACTTGAAAGCTTTTGTGTGTCAAATTTTGAGTAGTAGGCTGGATCAAACCAATTGGCATCATACTATAGGATTCATGTGATGATTTAATTGGCATGAAGTATTTCCTTACCTGTCATTGTTATATTTCTTTGTTACATGCATCCATCTATGTTTTTCTTAAATATAAATGAATAACTAGGAGAATTACTAGAGGATTTGTTAAGAGCACCCTATTTTTAACTAGTTATCATTTATATGTTTTCCTCTAATTTCCAATGTAGGGAACCCTTAATTTCTCCCTCTCTCGTTTGACCTCTTCCTACTACTTCCTTTTCCGAATCAAAGGATTATTAGTTTCTCTTTATCCCGATCATACCACCTCATAAAAATAACTTTCCAAGATCTTCAAGGGTTATCTATCTTGCCCTGAAAACATTTGAACTTTTGGCCTTGATCCCAGTTCTATTTGCTTGATTTTGACTCCTTAGCCCAATGGACACATAGATTTCCCACTATCCATCCTTTCAAGTGATTTTTCCCACCAAATCTACCAAAACCAAACCAAAGTGGCACATTCATAACTAGCCAATATTTTACCAATCAAACAAAGTTAAAACTTAAAGAGAGATCCATCTTTGAACCTTAGGAAGGTTAGATCCTAGAGTTTGAAGTTGGTATCTGGTTACCTCGATGAGTTCTCTCTTGAACCTGGAGAAATTACTGAGTGATAACATAATGGTGATTCCACTGGGGAAGACTAACATTTTCTTCAGAAATATTTTATAGGTTCAAATCTGATTTATGATGGTGGATAGTGATCAGACACAAAAAGGTTAAAATAATCCACATGTCGACTCCAAATCAATTTCACAATCAAGACTCCACTGGAGGAATGAACCTGAAAGAAAAATATGGAAATATCGGGCTTTCAACTTGGATCTTAATCCAAGACATTATGTTCTTTCTCATTAAGAAATTTTTTCAATGTATATTCTATCTTATAGAAGATATTAGATTAGTTTTTAATTATTTTCCTTTGAGGATTGTAAGTACTAATTCTCTTAATATCTTTGATCAGCTTTCTTTTGAATCTAATGATGATCATTTTTCAATTAAGAAGCCTCAAATATTCAAGACTGATCTTAAAATCCCTGTACATATTCTTGTACCATATAAAATTCCTTATAAATATAGGCCCCTCACTTTACCTCCTATACTCCATGATTTCCCTGATAATTATTACAAATTTCTTCCCAGGTTTGATGGAGAAAATAATAACATCATTGCTAAAAAAAATATTCAAGGTTTTGAGGATTATATGGATTTATTTGAGATCGATGAAGAGGATGTTAAAATTAGACTTTTTCTCTTTCTTTGCAAAATATAATAAAGAGTTCGTTCAAAAATCTGCCTAATGCAAGCATCTCAAATTTCCAACTACTTTCCAAACTTTTTCTTGACAGATGGATAATTAAATTCAACCTTTTTTTGATCATAGAAGCATATAATTAGTTAAAAAGACATCCAAGTGAAACAATACAACAATTTTCTGACAGATTTAATCAAATTTATTATTCAATGCCTGGAAATATTAGACCTCCTCATGATTCGGCTATCTTATTTAACGAAAAGCCTTTGATCCAGAAATAGAATTTTAGTTAAGAGAAATATAGCCAAAAACACTTGTACAGATGCCGAACATTTCAGTTGATGTAGAAGTTAATTTGCAAATCAGAAAGGAAAAATTGAAAGCAGAAGAAGAAGAGAAGAAAAACATTGCAGAGGTAAAAATCATCCTTTTGGTAAGAAAACTAGATGAAATCATACAGAAGATCACTATGAAAGATGATTTTTTTGTTCAAAATCAGCATGAAGAAATATAAGAGGTTGATAGCCATGAACAAATTCCTGCTAATTCCAATTATCATAGATCAGAAAATGGATTTATAGATCAATATGTGGAAGAGGAATCTACCGATTTAATGTGTATGTTGGATGACATTCCTTATTTTGATGATTTGCCTAAGTATGATCATTATGATGATAATTATGTTCTCCAAACTCAAGCTAACTTGTTGGGAAATAAGCTCCAAAAATAGAATAAAAGAGATATCAGTGCCTTAGAAATAAGTCACTTCAAAGGGGAAACCTCCAATACATTACATGAATGAACAATACTTGGATGATACAAATGACAAAACCTCCTTTCTATATATAGGAGTCCATGGGGCCACAATGTAATCCTAGCCGACCTAACAATAATAATGTAAGGGCACAATAATAACAATAAGGGGGCTACACTAACATAATAATGGACTACACTATTAATATAGGGACTTAACATGCCCCTCTCCTTTAAACAAGTGTTGTCCTCAATGCTTGACTATTTCTTGATGCTTCTGTATAAAATTCTCATCCTCCCATGTGGAATTTTCTATAGGAAGGTTCTTCCACATGCTGAGATACTCTAAAATTGATCGTACTTGTTGAGTTCTTGTTTTTGTGATTTCTTCGGAACTTCTTTCGATGTGATGTTGACCTTCGTGTTGTTTCATTAGATTCTGCACCACAGTTAGGTTATCCTTTGAGAGTTGGAGAACTTGTTGTTGATGCTCGATGTGATCTTCCACTAATTTATCATCCATATTAGCTATTATTTTATCCTTCAAACCATCCAACTTAGCCTTCATTTCTACTTTTAAACCATCTATGTCATCTTTGGTTGCTCTTCGTAATATTGAAAGTTGTTGCACTTGGTACTGTAATTTTGATATCTCATACTGCAATTCTTCATCTTCATGTGTCGTAGTATAGCTCTTTGAGGGCTTAATGGGTATGGAATTATTTTTTGGAGGCATTATAGAACCCAATACTGATAATAATTCTAAAATATTCCCTTGGAATCACTTCAAACTATTTTTTCAAACAAACGTTATTCAATTTTAAAAACCAAACACACCTTTTTCTTGCTTTTGAGGAGCTTGATATTACAACTAAGTTATCTCTGTGATTTCAGATCTTCAATATCTGAAATTTGGTACTGAGGTAGCCCTTTGAATTCTCTTTCGAATGCCATAGGTTTGACCTGATTTGGATTCTTTAAGGAAAAGTTGTGCCCAATCTCCTACGATGACCTAATTATGGACTGGTTCAGTAGAGTGAACTTGTACGACTTGCCACGTGTCATTGTTTCCTCCTTTAGTTATAAAATTTATAGAAAGGAAACTAGAGTCTGTATAATTGCAGCCACTTCTTATAGAATTCTAATCCTATGCTCAGAGAGAGAGTTATGAATATTTTCCCACGATCACCTCTTTGAGATGAAATTTTGGAGCATGAAAATGATCTAACTTCCACAGACCATATCTCTGAAAATATTTCGAACCAAGATCTGAAATTCTGTGACAATGTTCCTCAAGATTTCGGCTTCGCACTATAAAAATTTCAGCTTCTGAACCTTCGTAGAACAAAAATTATAGAGAAAATTCCACGATGACTTGTTTAGAGCAGTGAAACCCTAGAATCCAAAGCTTTGATACCAAATGTTGGAAAACCAGCTCCAAAAATAGAAGAAAAGAGATATCAATGCCTTAGAAATAAGTGACTTCAAGGGGGAAACCTCCAATACATTACATGAATGAACAATACTTGGATGATACAAATGACAAAACCTCCTTTCTATATATAGGAGTCCATGGGGCCACAATGTAATCCTAGCCGACCTAACAATAATAATGTAAGGGCACAATAATAACAATATGGGGGTTACAGGAGTACAACAATAATAATAAGGGGGGTTAAAATAACATAATAAGGGACTACACTATTAATATAGGGAATTAACATAACTTTACAGAGAAATTAGAAGCTATTTTATTGGATGAGAAAACTCACTTTCAGCAGCTAGAATACAGTGATTAGCCAATACAGAACAACCATGAAAGTGAGGAAGAATAAACACAAAATTGTGAAATAAGTGAAGGTTCTTTACCTCTTTTTCTGCTTCATTTCAATTTATTAGAGACAACTTTCATGCCATCAATAATTAGCAGTCCTTAGGAATTATGATTGACAACAAAAAAGATAATCAAACTCTTGATCAAGATATTTTAGTTTCACAATTGCAGTTATCAGTCCCATTGCAATACATGATCAAATGACACAAGAAAGTTACATACCACTATGTTTTGAATCATTTCAGATTTTAAAGGAAATGTGGTATAACATCATTAAATAAAAGGATGAGCAACTTGTTGAAGTTTATAAAGTCCCCATGGAATTCCATATCCAATAGATTGCAGCCATCCTCATAAGTTTTTCATGATCTAATAGCAGATATGTTGGATAATGAATTCATTCAAAGCCTTTCTCCATTAACTAACTATGAGTTTCAGAATCAAGACGTTAAAGGTTTCAGCAGTCAAATATTACAATCAGTAGGAATATCATCACAAAACTTATCCGAAAGTTTGTAGGGAGATAAAGATGAAAATAAGATCTCAATTTCATGGCATGGAGGAAATCCAGTGTAGGTTTTAACCCTGAACATAAATTATCTATACACGAATCTTATAACAGAAAATAAACAATAGTGAGAGCATAAAACATAAAACAGATAAACACAAAGATTTTCCCCTGGATTCCAAATCAGGATGACCAGCTTGATTTTTCATTATATTCCTTTTAGTGTTACAACACATATATATACATGCTGAAGCATACATAAACCCCAATCCATTAACCCTGGATTAGAACATAATCGTAGTTCCCTTGACTGGATCTACAAAATACCAAGGGCCGAAAACCATCGTACCCAAAAACCATGTGCAAAATCGTGCACAAAACATGGGTGGGTCCACACACCAAAAAAAAATTTGCCTGCTGCGCTCGACACAACGTACATTATGTGGGGCTAGTCCTGGAAAGAATATAACACATACCCAACATTCTCCCACTTCTTGTTTTCTTTCCATAGGGGGCCACAAGAGAGCTTAGTCATTGGGCCAATTCTTCAACATCCACTGTTTCTCTACACCAAGAGAACTTTTGAGTGCTCACATACTTCGTCAATGCATTTGCAACATTCTTCAAAGTGTCCACCTTCACCAGAAACACCCTTTTAGCCTCAACCATATCTCTAACAAACTGATATTGAACATCAATGTGCTTTGTCTTTGAATGGTAAGTAGGGTTCTTAGCCAAGAAAATTGCACTTTGGCTATCACAGTCTATCCTTATAGCTTGTTGTACCAACCCCATACTTGAACACAATCTATGTAGCCAAAATTCTTCCTTGCTTGCATGAGTGGCTACTATGTATTCTGCCTCTATAGTTGAAAGAGCCACTACAGACTGTCTTTTACTCATCCAACTGACTGCGCCTCCAAATAGGCTAAACACATACCCACTTTTAGATCTTCTTTGGTCCAGATCTCCAGCCCAGTATGCATCAACAAAACCATGAATGTCTAACATTCTTTCCAATCCTGGTCTTCCGTGGTAGCACAAGCCATAATCACTAGTTCCACGTAAATATCTGAAAACCCACTTCACTGCTATCCAATGCTCCTTCCTTGGGTTTGACATAAACCTGCTCAATACTCCCACTACATGTGTAATGTCTGGTCTAGTACAGACCATTACATACATCAAGCTACCCACTGCACTTGCATATGGAACATGGGACATATAGTCCTCTTCTTCTTGTGTTTTGGGACACTGTTCAGCAGATAGCTTTACACCTATAGGAATAGAAACATTCACCAGTTTACTATCCTACATATTGAACCTCTACAATATAGTCTTGACATACTTCCTCTACTTTAACCAGAGCTTCCTCTTCTCCCGATCTCTCTTAATTTCCATGCCCAAAATATAGTTTGCAGCACCAAGATCCTTCATGTCGAATTTGGAGAACAGTTGGGTCTCCAAATCTTGGATAATTTCTTTGTAATTTCCAATCAACAACATATCATCCACATAAAAGACCAAATAAATAACACGGTCACCAATTAATTTAAAATAAACACAGTGATCCTCCTTGCTTTTGGTGAAGCCAAGTCTCCATATATAGGTATCAAATTTTTGATACCACATCCTTGGTGACTGTTTTAACTCATACAAAGACTTCTTCAACCTACATACTAGTTCTTTCTTACCCTTCACCATAAAGCCAAAAGGTTGCTTCATGTAGATCTCCTCTTCTAGATCCCCGTGAAGAAATGTTGTCTTCACATCCATCTGTTCTATCTCAAAATCAAATGCAGCAATAATAGATAAAAGTAATCTAATAGAAGTAACCTTGGCAATAGGAGAAAAAATATCACCAAAATCAATTCCTGGGACCTTGGAATAACCTTTTGCTACCAACTGAGCTTTGTATTTCTCCACCTTTCCTTCTACATTCATCTTCTTCTTAAACACCCATTTGCTCCCAATGGGCTTCCTTACAGCCAGCAACTCCACCAGATCCCAAGCTCATTTTTGTGCAAGGATGCCATTTCATCAACCATGGCCTCCTTCTAGAGTTTTCCATCCTTTGAATCTACTTCCTCCTTGACAGTTCTAGGATCATCATCAGTTATAGTTAAGGAAAAACCTGAATATAAAGTAGATGTACTATACCTTTCTGTTTTCCTTCTTTCTCGAACTGATCTTCTCAAAGCTAGAGTTTGTGGCTCTTCCTCTTCTAAATATTCTTCTGCTGTAGAGTCTGATTCATACTCCTTTAGCTTAAACTCTATCTTCTTAGGTTCCTTTGGTAGGACTTCATGTCTAACAACATCTTTCACCTCTCTAAACACAACATCTCAATTGTACACAACCTTCCCTGTTTTCGAGTTCTAAAGCTTGTAACCTTTTAAACCATCCTTATACCCAATAAAGATGCACCTTTCAGATTTATTATCCAACTTGGTCCTTTTCTCCTTTGGAACATGTACATATGCATCACATCCAAATACCCTTAGATGTGAAAAATAAGGTTTCTTTCCAGTCCATACCTCATGTGGAGTCTTATCCTCCAACACTGATGAAGGTGATCTATTAACCAGATAGCATGGAGTCTCCACTACCTCTGCCCAGAATTCTTGTCCTAACCTGATACCATTGAGAATTCCTCTTGCCTTTTACATTAGTGTTTTGTTCATTCTTTCTGCAACTCCATTTTGCTGAGGTGTGTATGGATTAGTCTTCTATCGTGCTATGCCACACTACTTACAGAAATCTTCAAATTCTTTCTTGCAAAACTCCCCACCATTATCTGTCCTCAGCACCTTTATCTTCTTTTCTGTCTAGTTTTCAACCAGAGCCTTAAATTCTTTAAATTTGTCAAATACTTCAGATTTCTTCCTCAATAAATATATCCATGTATTCCTTGATAAGTCATCTATGAATGAAACATAGTACACAAACTTTCCCAATGATGGAACTGACACAAGTCCAAACACATCACTATGCACAAGTTCTAATATCTTGTTTTCCCTCTTAGCACCAGAAGGAAAAATCACCCGATTCTGCTTCCCATATACACAATGTTCATAGAAATCGAAATACAGAGAGAAATTAGGCATACCTTCTACCATACCATTTCTATGTAGTATCTGAAGGTCCTTCTCTCTAATATGTCCATGCCTTTGATGCCATAACATGTTCTTTTCTCCAGAGACAGCTAGGCTTTCTGCTCCACTTTCAGGAACCACATAACTGTTACACCCATCAATAACA